>CM050174.1:27478555-27931055 GCA_027410445.1 Discoglossus pictus
GAAGGAGAGAGAAGGGAGGGAGAAAGAGAGAAGGTAGAGAGAGAGAGATAGAGAGAGAGGGAAGGAAGAGAGAGAAGGGAGGGAGAAAGAGAGAACATAGAGAGAGAGATAGAGAGAGAGGGGAGGGAGAGAGAGGGGGAGGGAGAGAGAGAGGGGAGGGAGAGAGAGAGGGGATGGAGAGAGAGAGAAGTGAGGGGGAGAGAGGGGAGGGAGAGAGAGAAAGGGGAGGGAGAGTGAAAGAGAGAGGTGGAGAGAGGGGGAGGAAGGAAGAGAGAGACAGAGGGGAGGCAGGGAGAGAGAGAAGGGAGGGAGATAGAGATGGGAGGGAGAAAGAGAGAGGGGAACAGGGGAGGGAAAAAGAAAGAGGGGGGAGAGAGGGAGGGAGAATAGAGAGGGTGAGAGAGGGGAGGGAGAAAGAGAGAGAGGGGAGAAAGAGAGAGGAGGGAGAAAGAGAGGGGAGGGAAAGAGAGGGGAGCGAGAGAGAGTGGAGAGCGAGAGAGAGGGGAGGGAGAGAGAGAGGGAAGGGAGAGAGAGGAGAGGGAGAGAGGGGAGGAACAGAGAGAGGGGAGGGGAGAGAGAGAGGGGAGGGAAGGAGAGAGAGAGGGGAGAGAGAGAGAGGTGGGAGAGAGAGAGAGAAGGGAGAGAGAGAGAGAGAGCGAGGGGCGAACACACAGAGAGAGGTCATATAGAGACAGGGAGAGGTCGCAGAGAGAGAGAGATATAACTAGAGAGAGTACGAGGGCGCACAGAGAGATAGAACTAGAGAGAGGAGAGGGCGCACAGAGAGGGAGAGCGCGCACAGAGAGAGGAAGGGCGTGCACAGAAATAGGGAGAGCTCGTACACAGAGGGTGAGGGAGCACAGATAGTGAGAAGGCAGACAGAGAGAGGGACAGCACTCACAGAGAGAGGGAGTGGGAGTACAGAGGGAGAGAGGGCGCACAGAGAGAGAGAGAGAGGGCTCACAGAGAGAGACAGAACTATATGATCCCATTATTTATGATGGACAAGTTACTAGTTGTAATATAGTTTTGCGTTGAGTAGAATAATACACAAATTGACAATCTGATGCAGTGTATAAATAGTGACATATTTATGTATCTGATTAATATCATTTAATTATGCTATTTCTCCAATAAATTCTATGGTACGAAAAGAACGAAAAAACTAAAATCATTTTCTGCGGCACTAACAGCTACTTGAGCACAACATGGTAAAACAAAATGAAAATATTGGATCAGACAGAAATTAATTTTTTAAGTCAGGTAAGGTCGCGCTAGTCGTTTTTCACAAATGTAATGTGTGTGAGTCGAGCAAATATAAACTGAGCTTCCGGCTGGCGGAGAAAACAAGACATTTTCCTAAGATGTAATAAAGGCTCTCTGCCAATTGCAATGGGAATCCACTTCTGTCAATCATTTCAATCCAATACCAATTTATGCCTTAACCTGTCTAGAGGACCTCTGTAGTCCTATGTTTGAAATACACTCTTTTGAAGAACTATACAAGAAAATAGTCAGTGATTTACATAAAAAAAAAAAAAAAGAAGCCTTTAATTTATTGTATATGCAATTATGATGCTGTGGGATCTACCATTTTGATTTCTGCTGATCAACTACCAGAGGTGGGAGGAGACTTTGAGTTCAGAGGGCGCTTTTGCGAGTGCTTTCAATGCGACTAATGGAAATCTCATTAGAAACATAGAATAGAAATTTTATGGCAGAAAAAAAATCCAAATTAACTATCTGTGCTACCCATTTAATCTACCTAAAAGTTATGCTTAATTAAAGGTACATCTAAGTCTCCATGTTTTTATCCTTTATCTAATCTAACACAAGCTGCTTATATCAAAATCACACACTCCATTGATTAATTCTATACACATACAGATTTATTTTATTAAAAAATAAATCTTGTTTTCCACACCCCCAGAGCTGCTAACATAGGCACTGTGTACCTACCAATAGAAACACTGTGTTTTGGTATGGATTTGAACTCTTTACTAACCTTCAAGTCTACAGCAGCACAACACAGAGATCTACAGAGCAATGTCTGGGTTCCTCCATGCTTTCTTGTGCAGGGGACTACACATTCCATGATGCCTTGCTGCACAAACTTCCATCACAGATTGAAACAATGTATTAGCTGACTGTGGCTGGCCAAAATGAATTATGAATTTTATGCTAATTTTAGCAAGTATTTCTAGGAGTGTTAACTTTCAACATCAACTGCTTGCAAACTCAAGAGATTTAGCTAACTTTACGGTAAGTTTAATCATGTTTATTTTGGGGTTTTTTTCATGTCAAAAAATGTTTTTATACACTACTGATTCTCCTCTATCAGATGCATTCATAATCCAGGAAACTTAGATATGCCTTTACGCCTGAGGCTAGCCTTATGACTATTCCTGAATTGTTTTTGCCAAAACAATGAACAATAAAGTTATTGTGTAGTTAGATTGTATTCCTTACTCGTATAAAGCACTGTAAATTAAAATATTACACCACATATTAGCATGAAGCAGCTGCATCAACAATGCTGAATATCTTGGGAATTATTCACTGTAAATAAACAAGGCCACTCCAATGTATAGCCCATTTTAATACTCTTTTATGATGAAACCAACATGTTGTTGGGTGACATTAAGAACAATATATCTACAATAAAAAGGATGTCTAAACTTTCTTTTACTAGAATTCAGCCAATTAAAACAAATCTCAGAAAAAATTAGGCTTAACATCCACTGATGCACCACCATAACCGAGAGAGCGCTCCCTGACTAGCCAGCTCTCATGCACGTCAACCTGGGTGGAGAAAAACAAATAGTCCAATAGTTTGTTAATAATTAATGGCATGTACTTTTTTTAGGTTTCTAGTAGCCCTATTAATCTCCCTCAACGTTGAAAAACGTAGCCTGTAACGTAGGCCGCAAACGTTTCAGCTATTAAATTAGACCCGTAAAGCAACCCGTCAATGACTTGCTGCGGTAATGGCGAGAAAAGCCTACGGGACTTGGAAATTTGAACTCTACTGCCTCAAATCCTTTCATCTGTCAAGCCCGTAACTGTTATCTTTGCAATTATGCTATTAAATTGCAACAAATTAACTGGTGTTCAAGCCTGTAACCTGCAAATGGAGCCCAAAAGCCAACGGATACTAGAGAGAACCCGCTAGGGGGCTAAAGTCCAATGTGTAGCACTGTAAGAGCATATATAAACACTCTACTGTACTGATAATGAAAGGGAAGAAAGTGATGATAGGTATTAATATTAATAGCACAACATTTCAAGCTCGCAAATCGGCGAAATAAAATACTTTATTTCATGTTTAAATTCGGTGTTTAATCGATCCCGGCAATCAATGTGTTAATACATATAAAGGAACTCGCATGGACTAGAATATCATATTTACGAGGTTATCAATATTGCATTATTTCTGGAATGTGGGTCCAATCGCAGCTCATAATTGAAGCCCGTAAGACTTTGAAATCCAACCTCCATTTTTCACTAACATAATGATGACGATCTCTGTTGCCATTGGATCCATCTAAACCCGTAACTACTGGTTTGACTAGTTGATCATGTTCATGGCCGCACATCCAACGTTCGAAAATTGGTTTACAGGTTTGCGTCTCAAGCCCGTAACTCGAGGCATGTTCTAATTTAATAGCTATGTTACACAGCTGAATTTCAAGCCCGCAGCCCTTGCCGATGCTGCTACAGGCTTCTAATTTAATAGGGTATCCAGTCCAAGAGGTCACAAGCTGCAGGCTGCTGTCTCACTATGTGTGTCTTTCTCCAGCTCAGACAAACTACAATCAGTCAGTCCATAAGCATCCCCTTCCATACTCCAGGAGCAATCTTAAATCAGGGCTGTCCAGGCGCAGCTAATTAACATTTTTTCTATATTTTCTTTTAAATAAATAAACAACATAAAGAGTTAAATGCTTTAGACAGCAATTTCAAGCAGAATAGGGATCAAGGGATTAAAAATAACAAACAGAGGTTATAACCTCTAAATAAAAGAGAGAACACCATGGTTATGTTCCCTAGAATAGTGTTGTTATTGGGAAAAGTTGGAACATTTATAGGAAAACAGAACTAAACTTAAACACATTCACTGTTCCCAACTAAACTAGCTAACTCACTTAAACTATTTGAATTTCTGTACACAGATAGAAAATTCCATCAGGCAGGTTGTTATCAAGATGCACAGTCTACTGCTCAAACCAGCTGACTCTGGTGATCGAATCAGCAAGGACTGGAATGGTGACCAGGGAGAGGAACTGCAACTGACCACAACCATACCCAGGAAGTCAAGGCCTACCAGGTGGTGTATGGAACGGTCAATCCCAGAGGTGCCCACCTCCCAATCAATGAGTACATTGGGGGCCACGGTGCAAAAAGAAAATGACCCTCCCCCCCACCCCCAAGAGGGGGCAGACACAAATTTTTTTTTCCACTTCCCGTACCCCCTCCAACATCAACATCTACACATATATATACACACACTCACCTATATATATACACATACCCTATGCACCGGTTGTAGCCCTGCCTGGGCTCCCAATGCAATGTCAAAGGGGGAAAATGTAAAGGACATAGCTATTTCACGACACGGTGTAGGCCCTAAGGGCTATTAGTTGGGGGCGGGGGTTCATCTGCCCCCCATAGCAGATCTTGACACTCTCATTCGTAAGACTGATAACTGTATAACTGCCAGTAACTGAAAGTAAAGCCTGGAGGTCTGGTTGCGTGGTTTAAAGTTTAGAGCCATATAACATTGAGAACACTGAGCGCGTGCAGTTAGGAGAGAGTAATTGGAATGATCCCTCTTCTGGATCCCTACCTTGTTGTGGTGGGGGGCTTGTGTACCTCAATGAAGCTGTGAGGTATACCATGCAGGGTCACCCAAGATGGGAAGGTCATAGCCGAGAGGCCAGACAAATCGTGATCCACTGGAGTAGGAACTAGTAACCCACTCCTATAACCTTATGGATAGGCATGACCAAAGACATAAAGATAGATATGCCTGGCATACTGAGGTCCATAGGGTCGCGGAGAGTCGGACACGACTGAACGACTAAACAACAAAATTGGAACGGGCAGCCTTAATGGATATGGAATATTTATCAGGCTCTCATAGCTTGCAGCTGACTTCACAAAAACAAGATGTTATAGCTTTGTCTCAATTTTAAGCTGCCTCAACTTTAAGCTCCATTTCTGACATCAATTATGGATGTATCCTTTCCATGTCCTGTTAAATTATGTCTGACAGTCATTTGAATATACCTTTCTCTTACAATGACACTTGTCAGCAGAGAAGAGAGTTAGAGATTACTGATAGAGACTAACTATTAATAATGTCTGTTATCTGATAAGAAAAGTCAAACTGTCAACTGGAAAAATTAGAAATGATATGAAAAATAAGTTTTATCGTTACAAGACTTTCTAGATAAGGAAGGAGCTCTTGTGTATGCACTATACTTTATTAAACAGTATATCACGGGGAGAAAAAGTCTCATCCACATATCTGCTGAGATAATACAAATGCGTTAACTTGATTGTGCTTTTGCAAGTGGATTCTGCAGAGGGCCGAAGGATTTGGAAAGGAAAGCGAAAGGCTTAATGGAGCCCAGAATAAATGTGCGCCGTCTCCTTTTGTGATTCCATTCAATTACTGCCTTGGAGCACTTAGCTGGATGTAAACATTATGACTAACACAGCGATTTTTAAAAGACGGATGAAAAACAACTTAGTTACCGTCATAGAGCACAGAGTATAATTACATATAACTTTGGAGAAAGGGACACTGGTATTGTTCTTTCAACGTATGTGTGTCTTCAGTCGTGTCCTACTCTATGTGACCTTATGGACTGCATCACACACAGACACGTCCATAAGATTTTCATGGCAAAAAACTTTTTTAGAGAACAAAAGTAATCTATTTATGTCTATGTCTCTATCTATATATGTCTATCCATCAATATATCTATGTCTCTATCTATCCCTGACTATCTATGTCTCTCTGTATCTATCTATGTCTGGCTTTCTGTCTGTCTATCTACAATCTATCTATCTATCTATCTATCTATCTATCTATCTATCTATCTATCTATCTATCTATCTATCTGTCTGTCTATCTGTCTGTCTATCTATCTATCTATCTATCTATCTATCTATCTATCTATCTATCTATCTATCTATCTACCTATCTGTCTATCTCTATGCATCTATCTATCTATCTATCTATCTATCTATCTATCTATCTATCTTTCTCTATCAATGTCTCTATCTATCCACACTTCTGTCGGTCTGTCTACTATCTATCTATCTATCTATCTATTCATCTCTATGCATCTATCTATCTATCTATCTATCTATCTATCTTTCTCTATCAATGTCTCTATCTATCCACACTTCTGTCGGTCTGTCTACTATCTATCTATCTATCTATCTATCTATCTATCTATCTATATATCTATTTATCTCTATGCATCTATCTATCTATCTTTCTCTATCAATGTCTCTATCTATCCACACTTCTGTCGGTCTGTCTACTATCTATCTATCTATCTATCTATCTATCTATCTATCTATCTATCTATCTGTCTATCTATCTATCTATCTATCTATCTATCTATCTATCTATTCATCTCTATGCATCTATCTATCTATCTTTCTCTATCAATGTCTCTATCTATCCACACTTCTGTCGGTCTGTCTACTATCTATCTATCTATCTATCTATCCATATGCATCTATCTGTCTATCTATCTATCTATCTATCTATCTATCTATCTATCTATCTATCTATCTATCTTTCTCTATCAATGTCTCTATCTATCCACACTTCTGTCGGTCTATCTATCTATCTATCTATCTATCTATCTATCTATCTATCTATCTATCTATCTATCCCTATCTATCTATACACAGTGACGTTTTCTGACATACTGTATTTATACACATAACACAGAGGCCTCTAGTTGCCCCCAGGCATAGTCGTTTGTACCTAGGGGCCTTCTCTACATTATCACTACCTTATTTGTTTTTGATTTTGTATTTGTTCTCTTTGTCAGTGCTGAATAAAGTCTTTTTGTACAAAGAAAAGGAACAGGTGGGTCATAGTGTGGAGCAACCTCAGGGCAGAAGTCTGGATGGTGAGAGAGGACATGTGGAGGGGCAGAAACAGGGGTGGGAGAGAGCTGGAGAAAGAGATGAGAGAGTTGTGAGGAGAGCATGGAGGGGAATGAGGGAGTGCATGGGGAGAGGGAGAGCAGTGCAAGGAGGGGGAAAGAGGAAAGCATGGAGAGAGGGAGAGTATGGGCAGGGAAAGAGGGAGAGCATGGGGAGAGGGAGAGCAGGGCAAGGAGGGGGAAAGAGGAAAGCATGGAGAGAGGGAGAACATGAGCAGGGAAATAGGGAGATAATGGGGAGAGGGAGAGTAGGGCAAGGAGGGGGGAAGAGGAAAGCATTGAGAGAGGGAGAGCATGGGCATGGAAAGAGGGACAGCATGGAGAGAGGGAGGGCAAGGAGGGGGAAGAGGAAAGCATGAAGAGAGGGAGAGCATGGGTAGGGAAAGAGGGAGAGCATGGAGAGAGGGAGGGCATTGAGGGGGACAGAGGAGAGAATGGAGAGAGGGAGAGCATGGGGAGAGGGAGAGCAGAGCAAGGAAGGGGAAAGAGAAAAGCATGGAGAAAGGGAGGGCATGGAGAGAGGGAGGGCAAGGAGGGGGAAAGAGGAAAGCATGGAGAGAGGGAGAGTATGGGCAGGGAAAGAGGGAGAGCATGGAGAGAGGGAGAGCAGGGCAAGGGGGGAAAGAGGAAAGCATGGACAGAGGGAGAGCATGGACATGGAAAGAGGGAGAGCATGGAGAGAGGGAGGGCAAGGAGGGGGAAAGAGGAAAGCATGGCGAGAGGGAGAGCATGGAGGGGGACAGAGGAGAGAATGGAGAGAGTATAGAGAGAGTGTAAGAGATAAATATCCATGAATCAATGAGAAAACCATATCTGCTAACCATCCAATTTTTAAACCTAGAAAGAAATTGAAGGGGTTAAATATTGCTTCAGCCTTTAGATAATGTTTTGCAAGTTTAATAAATTACATAGTCCTGTGACCAGGTGCAAGATTTTAGATTAAGATTGTGTTTATAGATAGTAACTCTAGAAAATCAGGAAGGGAAATGAACAAGATATGTTAGGTGGGAGGAGAGGTGCAGTGAGAACATTACAAGAAAGTCTGGGGTAACCATAGAGCTTGTTTGAACATTGGTATAAAAATCTGTAAGAGTGTAAAATGACCAGACCACTTCAGACCACTGCTGTGTGTGCGTCTCCCTACTTAAGCTTGAAAATAAATCGAAACCTCAGAGATGTCTGACTTTCGTTTCCTGCTTGAATCTTTTGCAAAGAGACAAGTTAGTAACAAGCTTTTCCCTAACATATCTGGCGCCCAACGTGGGGCAACGACATTGGTCCATTATAACACCCCGAGGATCCCGGAGTTCCAGGAGAGGAGTTTGACGATCGATTAAGGCCATCTAGGAACACAGGTCTGCAGAGCCACCTTGGTGAAAATCTGTGGATCTTCGTAAGGAGTGAGGATGATGACGTGGCTCAAATCAGAACCCCACCCAACTCATCCATCATTCGGAATCTGGAATCTTGAACACTATCAGCCTTATTAAATTGAGATTCAGTAAATTTAAAAGGGCTCTATTTAAGCACACAGCATATTTTATTTACAAAAGTGTTTAGTTAGTGAAGACCTTGCTTTTGGTTAGAAGTTCACTAACTAAAAACTTTTGTAAATAAAATATGCTGTGTGCTTAAATAGACCCCTTTTAAATTTACCGAATCGCAATTTAATAAGGCTGTATATATTGTTATATCCTTTTACCAGTGCCGCTGTCCTAATGCCTTTGTACATCTGTTTTCACCTGATTGATCCTCCCCCTTGAATCCTGAAGGGTATATGATGCTGCAGAGACAGCAGCCAAAACCATTCCAAGTGTAGTATAACGGGGTATTTATGTAAAATGGGCGAGTCCAAGGAGAGCATACTGAAAGAGGAGAAAGTGGTTAAAGAAAAGTAAAAACAGGAGATACCCTGGAAAAAAAACTCAGTGTCCTCCCACTACGGGGTACAGTTCTATAGAATGGGAGGTGCCCAGCGTAGAAAGTGACAGAGAGGAAGATAGCTTATCAGACAAGGAAAGTCAAGTGAACAGCAGATGGGGAGGCAGTCAGTTAGGAATGAAGGATAAAGAAAGTAAAGGGATTGAAGATGAGAGGGGAGTGAAAGTGAAGATGAAGGGCCAAGAGTTAGAAGCTTTGATAGGCAGTCAGCGAGGAAAGGACAAGGAAGTGGTAGGAATAGACCTAGGGAGATACAGTGGATATAAAAAGTCTACACACCCCTTTTAAAATGTCAGGTTTCTGTGCTGTAAAAAAATGAGACAAAGATAAATAATTTCAGAACTTTTTCCACCTTTAATGTGACCTATAAACTGTACAACTCAATTGAAAAACAAACTGAAATCTTTTAGGTAAAGGAAAAAAAAATAATAATAAATAATGTGGTTGCATAAGTCTGCACACCCTCTTATAACTGGGGATGTAGCTGTGTTCAGAATTAAGCAATCACATTCCAAATCATGTTAAATAGGAGTCAGCATACACCTGCCATCATTTAAAGTGCCTCTGATTAACCCCAAATAAAGTTCAGCTGCTCTAGTTGGTCTTTCCTGAAATTTTCTTAGTTGCATCCCACAGCAAAAGCCATGGTCCACAGAGAGCTTCCAAAGCATCAGATGGATCTCATTGTTAAAAGGTATCAGTCAGGAGAAGGGTACAAAATAATTTCCAAGGCATTAGATATACCATGGAGCACAGTGATTGTATTGTTTGAGATACCCTGGGGACAGATGCATTCCCATATAATGAGCAATGTATCTCTGTATAGAGAAAAGGAAGAAGAACAGGTTAAACAAAATGAGCAGTTACAGGCTAAGTTAGTGAAGAAACAATTGGAGTTATTAGAGAAATTTAAAAGAAGAGAGGGAGGAGAGACCCACACCTATGCCTCCATCTGGTGAGCCCTACCAACAGAGTGAACGCCAAGGAAGAGGGGGTTATCACGACCCACTCTCTGGCTGGGGTCTGCTGACTTGATTTGGGTTACTCTGGACCTTGGAGTAGCTTTGAGTACAGGAACATCATGTCTCAGCCCTTGGTTTAGACTGAGCAATATTGACAGTAAGTCTGACGAATCTTACTGCAAGCATATGTCCCTGGGTAAATAATACATCTGCACACAAAGTCTTGATGAAAATTATGAACACTTTATTGAATTTAGTCAGCTTATTTAAAACCTTGCACAACACACTCAGTGGAGGGAGTGGCTACTCTTAGTCAAACCCTCATTCCCCTCTGGCCATTCTCACAGAAGTAATTTGTGGGAACTTATTAGTCTCCTCCCCCAGGGCCTTCCCCAGGCGTGGCTACTAGTTCATTTTGGGCTGGATCTCAGACTGGAAACATCCTTTATTAGCTCTTGAACTATGCCCCTGGGCTTGTGGTTGGGAAACCCCATACTATACTATTGTCCTGCGGTGCCTGGCAGTCTGGCAAATCTCTTTGTTTAAGTTATCTCCTTTGTTTACACTAAGGACCATATGGCCAACTCCTGACTGAGAGTTTATACAATGGGGGAGGGTTGACTAATTAAAACATAGCTATCACTCCATAATACAATATACAATATAATACTAACATATTATAACCCATAACACAATATACAGCGGGTCTCCTAAACCCAGAACTCTTACTCTCCATATGGCACCAACTGTGGATGATATACCAGCCCCAAGATGGCGGCTATTGGTATATAACAGTCCAGTCCCAATATAGGCCACTGCTGCCAGTCTCAAAATGGCCCCAGGTGATTCATGACAACACCTCCCCAAGCGTGGCAGGAAACATCCATGCCCCTAGGATTTTCCCAGCTACGCTGATAGTCATGAATCTTCTGGATTGGCTAGGCCCTCTGCACTCTCTCCACGTTCAAGTCCTTTAGAAAACAGTCCCAAAGTGCAGAGTAACAACCTGCCCAGCCCTTGGCCTTGCACCCACTGTATAGAGCAAATTGCTCTTCCCATTCACACCCACCCAAATAGTCCAGGGTACCTCCCCAATAATCTGGTATCCCAGAGTACAACAGGTGGGCCACAGTTTCTGTCCCATAGCAACCCTGTTCCCCCCAGCCAGTCCCCACCGATGGGCTGGGATCTCTAATACAGTCTCTGGGCCTATGGGATCGCAAAGGGACAGCTCCTCTTGGCTTCCTTCCTCTGGTCCAGCTGTTTCCGTTGCTGCCTGGGGAGCTACGCTGCTCCCACCCAAGCTGTGCTTACACTCCTCCATTGCCCGGGGTTGAGCAACTTTATCCCAGTCCTTTCTGTTGAACTGGGTCTTTGGAGTGGTGTCTGTTCCAGTGGGCCCCTGGACAATGGTTATCCAGGGTATCTCCCCACTTGGTACACCCTCTGTCATGGTGCCACTCTGCACCCATAATGCTTTTGCCAAAGCTGGCATACTTGCTGCCCCGGCCTGGCTCTTTGTGCCCCTGGCACTCTCTTGCTGTGTGAGGTCAGGTTCCCTGTAGCCAGAAACCAATTCTTTTCCCTCCCCACAGTCTCTTAAACAACCCTCCTGGGCTCTGTGCTTCACTAGCACCTCTGGGGACAACTCCCCTGGACTGTCAGGGTACAGAGAGTGGTTATCTGATGCAGGCTGGGGAATCTCATCATTCCCTTCCAGCCTGGCCTCTAAGGCTCCCTTCCCAACGTCCATCACATAATCATCCCGAGCCTCTGGCTCCATTAACAGTTCTGGCCAACACACTTTGCCTAGAACTTCTGAGGGCAGACTTAACTTATCTGGCCCTAGCTTGTGAGCAGTTCCCACTTCCTCTGGGATTAAATCTCTTGGGGTATCAGGGGGCAGACATGGATTATCTGACCCCACCCAGGGAACATTCCACTGGGTCTCTGGCTCTTTGGGCTGGTGACTAGGCCCTGACACAGTTACTGCATGTTCTAGGGGCAAACATTCTCCATCCCCAGGAGTTGGCAAAGGAACAGTGTTTACCCCTTCCCACTCCTCACTTTGTTTACAGTCTAGAAATGCCTCTCCCCAGTTCCAGTGAGCATACTCACTCTGGTACATACCGTCTGAGTTGTAAAAATACTTCTTGGGTATCGCATCCCACAATTCCACATACTCAGCCTCCAGTTGCAGCTCTTGCTGAATCAGGGGTTCCAGCAAAGGAGCCTCCGGGAACCATGCTTCCAGTCCCAGACCCCGGCAGCGTTCAACAAACAAGTTATTATGCCTCCTTGCAGTTCCCATGCCACATTCCAGATCACCATTCAGAATCTCACCGACCCCATATTCTAGATCCAAACGAAAATAGAGATCCTCTCTCCGGCCACCCAAGGACTCTATCCTGGCAAGGTACTGTTCCTCCAAGTCCATCTCTTTCTCTACCAGTTCCTCCAACCAGCTTGCCAGCTCATGGCCATGCCATAATTGCATGAATGCCATCCATTGATTTAGCAGGAGTAGTCTGTAGTCCTCTGCTTCCATCTGCTCCATTTTCTGGTCCTTCTCAGAGTACCCCACCACTGTGCCACCAATTATCAGGACCCACTCTCTGGCTGGGGTCTGCTGACTTGATTTGGGTTACTCTGGACCTTGGAGTAGCTTTGAGTACAGGAACATCATGTCTCAGCCCTTGGTTTAGACTGAGCAATATTGACAGTAAGTCTGACGAATCTTACTGCAAGCATATGTCCCTGGGTAAATAATACATCTGCACACAAAGTCTTGATGAAAATTATGAACACTTTATTGAATTTAGTCAGCTTATTTAAAACCTTGCACAACACGCTCAGTGGAGGGAGTGGCTACTCTTAGTCAAACCCTCATTCCCCTCTGGCCATTCTCACAGAAGTAATTTGTGGGAACTTATTAGTCTCCTCCCCCAGGGCCTTCCCCAGGCGTGGCTACTAGTTCATTTTGGGCTGGATCTCAGACTGGAAACATCCTTTATTAGCTCTTGAACTATGCCCCTGGGCTTGTGGTTGGGAAACCCCATACTATACTATTGTCCTGCGGTGCCTGGCAGTCTGGCAAATCTCTTTGTTTAAGTTATCTCCTTTGTTTACACTAAGGACCATATGGCCAACTCCTGACTGAGAGTTTATACAATGGGGGAGGGTTGACTAATTAAAACATAGCTATCACTCCATAATACAATATACAATATAATACTAACATATTATAACCCATAACACAATATACAGCGGGTCTCCTAAACCCAGAACTCTTACTCTCCATATGGCACCAACTGTGGATGATATACCAGCCCCAAGATGGCGGCTATTGGTATATAACAGTCCAGTCCCAATATAGGCCACTGCTGCCAGTCTCAAAATGGCCCCAGGTGATTCATGACAGGGGTCACACATAGAGCCCCAGGATGGATGCAGGAAGCACCCTTATGCTGGTATTGCCAACACTAAAACTATGAATCTGGCCCTTCTTTTTGCCACCAAAAGGATCCAAAAGTGGCACAGAAACACTCTTAAAGAAAGATCTATCTGCTGACCCCCTGGAGAACCCTGAAAATGGAGCTCTTTGGGTATCCTCCTCCCTTGGCCCAAGGGGGGAGAGGAAGAATGGAGCAGCAGATGTGGAGCTAAAACATGACCGGCCCATCACTATCTATAGGCCTCAAACTGCCAGGAACCCAGCCAGCACAACAGGCAAAGCTAACAGCCTTGATAGAGGTCTGTAAGATAGGGGAGGAAAAGAGAGCTAACATCCACAGTGACTTCGCCTATGCCTGTGCTGTGGATTATGCCCATGGAAAGATCTGGCAAGAAACAGGATACCATTGAAGTGGCAATTCCATAAGGTCATCCACTATCCGTCCCAAATTGCCATAATGAAATGTGCTGCACACACTGGAGATAAGGACAAAATCTGCATAAGAAACCGAATGGCAGATGAAGCCGATGAAGCAGCCAAAGTGGCTAACTCATATGCACAAGAGAAGACAATGTCTATACAGCTGTTAGCAGTCCAGAAAACCACCTTGACTCCTCACTGATGCAACAAATTCTGGAATCATACCAAAAGGCCTCAATAGGAGAGAAAGCAGTGTGGGAAGCAAGAGGATGCGTAGGTAACAAAGAAACAGGAATTATAAGACAAGTAACCACTGGTAAAACAGTACTACCTGCTGCACTCTTACCTGAGGTACTGAGAACAAACCGTTATAAACAGGTTACACATTCGCAGGAGCCCCTCCATTGGGTCCATTTTTTTTACCTTGAAATTGACTTCATTGACATGACTAAAAGACGGGAACATTATAGATACGTTCTGGTAATAGTTTGCAGATACTCCTGGTGGGAAGAGGCCTTCCCTTGCAGAAATGCAGATACAGTCACAGTAGCTAAACCCTTTTGTACAGAGTTGTTTCCAAGATTTGGAATATGCCACAACCTGCAGTAGTGTCGTAGGGGAGAATGTTAGAGATAACTATCCATGTACATATAAGAAAACCGTATCTGCTAACCGTAGAGTTTGTAAACCTAGAAAGGAGTTGAAGGGGTTAAATATTGCTTGAGCTTTTGGATAATGTTTAGCAAGTTTAACAAATTACATAGTCCTGTGATAAGGTGCAAGATTTTAATTTAAGATTGTGTTTATAGATTGTGTTTATAGATAATAACTCTAGAAAAACGGGAAGGGAACAAGATATGTTAGGTGGGAGGAGAGGTGCTGTGAGAAAATGACAAGAAAGACTGGTGTAACCATAGAGCTTGTTTGAACATTGGTATAAAAATCTTTAAGAGTGTAAAATGACCAGACCACTTCAGACCATTGCTGTGTGTGCGTCTCCCTACTTAAGCTTGAAAATAAATCGAAACCTCAAAGATGTCTGACTTTCGTCTCCTGCCTGATTCTTTTGCGAATGAGAGACAAGTTGGTAACAAGTTTTTCTCTAACAAGAGTAGAGCAAGAAAAAAGAAGAGAGCATGAAGAGAGATAAAGAAGAGTAGCGCATGAGGAGGGAAAGTTGAGAGCAGATGGAGATAGAAAGAGAAGAGAAAGAGGAGAGCATGGGGAGCGATGGAGGAGAGCATGGAATGAGAGCACAGCTTTTTGACAGAGCAGAGAGAGAGCTAGGCAGAGAAAAGAGAGAGAGGGAGAGTTGGTAACAACAACCCGCAATGCTCACAACTACTGTATATATATGTCATCAGTATGTGTATATATATATATATATATATATATATATATATATATACAGATGCTGATCATGCAATGCAGAGCTGATTGCACACTATCACTGTGTGGCTAAATACCAAGCCCTTCACATTACATTATCAAAATAATAATTTATATACTATTGGCATAAATTCTGATTTAATTCCAGGCATGATGTCTGTGTACTTGCATTATTCTGTCTACCTGAAGCATCAGAGAAAACCCACAAGCTGTCAATAACCACTCAGGTATTATTAAATCCCATTAGAATTTTTTTCTTTCCTTTTTCTATTTTTCTGCATTTTATTACAGTTTTTGGTGCTTTTTTTTATTAGCTTTAGAGTTTAACATGTTATCGAGATGTACAAACTCTCAGGAGTGAGAATTTGGTCCTAGACTAATTTCCAGAGCTGCTCATTGGGTGGGTGAGGAATTGCTTGAGTAGGAAGAAGGAGCATGAATAAGGGCAAACTGGAAATGTAGACATAAGATAGGTTGGAAGAAGGAGAGATATTTAACATAGGGTGAATTTCTTCAAGAGGAAAAGTCTGGCATCCTTTTTTCAATATATATATATATATATATATATATATATATATATATATATATATGCTAAATGTTGTGTCATTAATAACCTTCCCACAAATCTATAGCACAAGTTAGGTAACATCCCCACACTGATGAGATCCATTTGAGATTGAAACAGTGCTGTCTGCATAATGCTAAACATCGAAGCTGTGTACTACAGCAGGCATGTACTATAAGGAACCATGTATATTGTGGTATTGTATTACAGAGTGAATATAGAATGTGGGCTAATTTGCATGTACCCGCCCAGTTTCCCAAAATGCAGTGCAATAACTGTATTTCTTGTAATTCTGACTAGGAAATATGTTCTTTAACTTATTTTTAGATGTTCAAACATGAACACAAATATACTATTTTTTTACTATATACAGTATCTCACAAAAATGAGTACACGCCTCAATTTTTTGTAAATATTTTATTATATCTTTTCATGTGACAACACTGAAGAAATGACACTCTGCTACTATGTAAAGTAGTAAGTGTACAGCCTGTATAACAGTGTAAATGTGCTGTCCCCTCAAAATAACTCAACACACAGCCATTAATGTCTAAACCGTTGGCAACAAAAGTGAATACACCCCTAAGTGGAAATGTCCAAATTGGGCCCAAAGTGTCAATATTTTGTGTGGCCACCATTATTGTCCAGCACTGCCTTAACCCTCATGGGCATGGAGTTCACCAGAGCTTCACAGGTTGCCACTGGAGTCCTCTTCCACTCCTCCTTGATGACATCACGGAGCTGGTGGATGTTAGAGACCTTGCACTCCCCCACCTTCCATTTGAGGATGCCCCACAGATGCTCAATATGGTTTAGGTCAGGAGACATGCTTGGCCAGTCCATCACCTTTACTTTCAGCTTCTTTAGCAAGGCAGTGGTTGTCTTGGATGTGTGTTTGGGGTCGTTATCATGTTGGGATACTGCCCTGCAGCCCAGTCTTCGAAGGGAGGGGATCATGCTTTGCTTCAGTATGTCACAGGACATGTTGGCATTCATTGTTCCTCAATGAACTGTAGCTCCCCAGTGCTGGCAGCACTCATGCAGGCCCAGACCATCACACTCCCACCACCATGCTTAACTGTAGGCAAGACACACTTGTCTTTGTACTCCTCACCTGGTTGCCACCACACACGTTTGACACCATCTGAGCCAAATAAGTCTATCTTGGTCTCATCGGACCACAGGACATGGTTCCAGTAATCCATGTCCTTAGTCTGCTTGTCTTCAGCAAACTGTTTGTGGGCTTTCTTGTGCATCATCTTTAGAAGAGGCTTCCTTCTGGGACGACAGCCATGCAGACCAATTTGACGCAGTGTGCGGCGTATGGTCTGAGCACTGACAGGCTGAACCCCTACCCCTTTAACCTCTGCAGCAATGCTGGCAGCACTCATACGTCTATTTCCCAAAGACAACCTCTGGATATGACGCTGAGCGTGTGCGCTCAACTTCTTTGGTTGACCATGGCAAGGCCTGTTCTGAGTAGAACCTGTCCTGTGACACCGCTGTATGGTCTTGCCCACCGTGCTACAGCTCAGTTTCAGGGTCTTGGCAATCATCTTATAGCCTAGGCCATCTTTATGTAGAGCAACATTTTTCTTTTCAGATCCTCAGAGAGTTCTCTGTCACACCAGCTCCCCATTCACACCTGAGACCTTATAACATTGAGTCACATGCCACCGGGGAGGAAAAATTACTAATTGGGCCCAATTTGGACATTTCCACTTAGGGGTATACTCACTTTTGTTGCTCACGGTTTAGACATTAATGGCTGTGTGTTGAGTTATTTTGAAGGTACAGCAAATTTACACTGTTATACAGGCTGTACACTTACTACTTTACATTGTATCAGGGTGTCATTTCGTCAGTGTTGTCACATGAAAAGTTATAATAAATATTTACAAAAATGTGAGGGGTGTTCTCACTTTTGTGAGATACTGTATATATATATATATCACATATCATTTAGATTATGGCTGGACAAAAATAAAAAGACAGAAGCCCTCCACTGTGCAGCAGAATAAAGTAAATAAATAGTATATTTGTGCTTGCATTTGAATATCTTGCATTTGAAAATACAAGTTTAAACATTTTATTAAGATTTCCCCGAAATACAGTTATTGTACTGCAAGTGAAAATGCATAGTGTACTTATTTGCATGTCCCTGCCCAGTTTCCTAGATTGCAGTGCAATACCTCTATTTTTGAGAATTCAGAATGTAAAATATGTGCTTTAACTTATTTTTAGCCATTTATATCTGAGCCAAAAATGACTATTTACATACAATACCTCAGATATTTTTCCCATAAGCCCTATAAGTCCTGCTGTGTAGTTTGACTCCCAATGACTTAAGGTAAGTAAAGAGTTTGAATGCTGTAAACATGAACAATACAGTAATTAAAATCACTTATAACAGCAAAGAGAATGAAAAGAGCTTCCAATTCGAGATTTTAACAGATGTTCTACTTGATTTTACTGTTCTACATGATGGTGCAGAGCATTATCCACTATTTGAGAGTCTCTTTAAACTGGATTTTTACTGAAGCTTTTGGATTTAATGAAAAGGAAACCTTTTTCTCACATCCTCAACAGCAGCTACTTATATTCTGAGGCTTCATAGATTGTTATCATGGAAATTAAGGTCGTTGAATGTAGGATTGAACCAATCAAAGTGGGATTTAATGGCCATGCATGACTTCAAGCCGGCTCCATTATCTGTCACCTAGCAACTCTGCAATTTATACAATATTTTTTTTCCACAGAATATATGCTTATTTTAGCATTATTTCCTCTATGTAGATTTTATTTTCTGTGTTTACATCTGAAAAAACGGAACCCAAGACCGTCCATTCAAACATATAAGATAGATTTTTTGATGTTGAGTGATGGATCCACATATTTAAAGGGCAACTGTAGATTAGGAAAAAAATCCCATGTTGGTGAAGTATTCAACATTAGTAGCTGTGAGATCAAATCAATCAGTACTATATAAAATGAGCCAAGCTGCACCTCACTGACGAGGCCCATAAAGGCCGAAACGCGTCTGGGGTTTGCTGTTTCTACTGTTCAGGGTAGAATTGCCTGGTATTTCGGGGCTGGGTCACTCTTTTGAGTGGGGCCAGACTGATATACTACAGGATATTTCTCCCTGTGAACGGCACAAGTGAGCTAAAAGAGGTTGCTCTCAGAGTGGCTTATCATGGCCGTAGAACTAACCTATTAAGGTTGGTTCGTTCTCTGATGAGCACCTCTGACTTAGTTTTTTTGTTTATATCATGAGAAGACCGGATTCCTTAGAGAAGACTCTAATGCTGGGAAAGATTGAAGGTACATGAAGAAGGTGGCGGCAGTGGCACAGATGGATAGATCAAGTCATTGAAGCAATCAACATGAGCTTGAGGGAGCTCAGAGGGGTGGTGGCTGACAGGTGTGCCTGGTGTGGTCCATCAGGTCACGGAGAGACTAAACAAAAAAACATGAGGATAAATATTTTTCTTAAAATCTTCATTTTGTAGACTGTGCTAGTGCATTTAATCTACTGCAAAGTCTCTTCATAAAGTAGATCTATGGAAACTAAAATGGTAGACCCAACAGCAGCACAATTGCATATAAAAGTAACAAATTAGAGGCTGTTGTCTATTTTCATGTATAGTTCATGTATATTTAGCTATCTAGATAGCTAGAAAGTATTAAATACAATATTTCATTCCATACATATTACAAGAACATCCATCACTTGGTTCTAGTTGACACTTGACTTAACTAAGCTTGGAGTGGATATGATTCAGGACAGTACTGATCATGCAACATCAAGAAATTCCCAGAACCAGCTCTACTGTCCAAGTTACCCATAGTTCTCTAGCTAATTAAAAGGTCACTTAACTGACTGTAAGTGTTCTTCATGGTGTGAAACAGCCCAAGATTGTATGTTAAAATACTTTTTTTAGTTAGACTAATAACAGCTAAAAATTCTTAAGTCTTAAGTCTCTTGTTTACATGTAGTCTGGCCTGTTGCATGAGTAATTAACACAGGGCTTAGTCTGTGTGTGCTGTATGAGGCTCTATGGGGTAAGGCTATGATTGATAGCAAAGCATCCCTGTGAACTCAGGTTACACTGCACTGACCAGTTAACCTATAGCTGTCCTGTTTTAGGTTAGTATTCCATGCCTGCAAAGAATGATTTGTTAAGTGTTAATTTTTGTTGTTGTTTTGATCACTGCACAAAGCTAAACAGAGCACCGGAGCACAGAGCACTAACCCACCTGCATTTGTCTGCATTGCTAAAATTCCAGAGAGGCAAGAGAGCAGAAACCTGAATTTTCTGCCGTAAGAATATAAGTAGTCTGACAAAAACCTTACCATTGACTTGAATGGGGAACAGGCTGTGGACAGTCTTTCACAAATATAAAGAAATATATATTTAATTTGATTTCTTAGTGACAAATACATGTATTTCAAAAATTCAAAAAAATATTTCAACATGCTTTTAGGAGATCTTTACAGCAATGTGGTCCAAATTGTGCTGAATTAAGAGGCCCTTTAAACATAGATTGTTACTAAAATCCATATTTAATTGTTTACAAAGATAACTGTAGATTTGCTGTGTTAAAGTGGTTTACCTTGGCAATGAGATGGAGGGCAGCCTATGTATGATTGATTGATCATGCCAGATTAATAAATTTAAAAAAAAAACATTTATACCTGTCTTTCAGCTAACCTTGTTTTACTTGATGACCATATCAAGAGACAGTCAACTCAACTAGAGCCTGACAGTGTAATCCGTAAAAATGTATTTAACATTGAATACTGCTATGAGAGTAATACAGTATTTTTGTAAATCCTTGTTATCCCACCAATTGCTTGAGCCAGGTCCTTCCTTCCTTCATTCCTTTCAGCATCTTAACTAAAATCTAATTTCAGGGTCAAGCAGCATTTTTTTAGTCCTTTTACCAAAAACAGTACCATTTTTGTTTGGAGTACTGTAGGAGTTGTCCCTAACTCATTTTATCAGTTGACTATATCAGCAGATATGTGTACATTATGTTGGCAGAGATGCATTACATTGGTCCCCTGGTCTGGGTGAAGACTGGCCAGGACAGAAGTCCACCTGTTTCATGGATCCAGCTGGTTACTACAGGAGGATTGTCTGTTCTTAATGTTGTCATACCCCACCATTGATCAACCTGACATAAAAGTCATTACACAGCCTCATAAACTGGACTACCACATGTGAGGGCACAATACATTTCTCTTATTCTTCCAATTCTTGATCATCTTAGGTTGTGTGTGGTCCTTATTGACCTGTCTACTCTCTCCCAATATTATCATTTGGATGAATTGCAGAAAAAGACTCCATGATTCATCTTAGCTTTTTGTTGCTGAGACAAGACATCATATTGAGAAAGAATGCCTGACTGTGGTTTTGATGCTAAACAAGCATCAATCCTACCTCTACCAAGGTTTTCTTTCCCCACAATTAAGTTACCAGTAATAAGTACTTCTGTCTATTCAAGAGTTCATCCTCAACCAGCTTGTATTGACTCACTCTCTCATTTTATCTGTTAGGGTTGGAGCTCCATCTTTTGTATCTGGCGCCAATCTTTTGTGTGTCAGTGTTAGTCAATCTTATGTCTCCGATGATGGCCAAGCGGAGAAGACATTATAAAATTAGATCTTTTCATATAATTAGATTTGGTCAAGGGGAATATATGTGTGAAGATGGTTAAACTGACTACAGATGATTCCACCCAATCCCAATGGTTCTTCAACCATCTTATTACTATTTCTTAGTTAACAGAACACAGTGTATTAATGGATGTATGTGTTTAAAGGACCACTGAAGTCTTATGACTTGACTATGGGAAAAAAGTAACAAACGATAAATACAGCCAATAATTTATTAACTATTATAAGCAACTATTCTTTACTTTGGTCATCCAATTAAAATGACAATGCTGCCAAGTGGTTGTGGAAATGAAAACCACACTTATCCTTTGTTGACACTTATGACATATGTTTTTTTGATTCGCCAATTATTTAACCAAATTAATTATATCATCTAATTTCCATTGTTTAATATTAAATACGAAAATCTTCATTTTGTTTACAATGATTTAATGAAGAATCTCATTCTTAATTGCTAATTTGCATCCTTATAATAAGAATATAAGTAAGAATGACCCTGGAATTGCCTTTTTTCCCCTAGCAATCTTACCAGGAATACACTTGTATTCCCAGTTGGGAAGTAAACCTGGTGTAAACATAAAAAGACATCTGTCAAATTTCTTGAACATCAAAAACCGTGAGGAACCAACACATGAGAAAAATACTCACTACAGAAGGAAAGAATGGCACATGGGACTGATCAATCTTACAAACGGTCTGTTAGGATGAGTTTTGAAGAGGCTGCTAGATTTACTCACATCTGGTACAGAAATGTTGATGTAGATTTTGTGGCAATTTATTATGGAAATAAGGTCATAGTAGGCTCTGGGGAATCAGGAAACCACAAGTGAAAAAGGGCTGCACAGACATTATAAGCAATTACGGTGGAGAGGGTGTCATGGGGTTTGATAAACTCGGATACACAAACTGATACAGTGCCTTGCAAAAGTATTCACCCCTTGACTTTTTACCTATTTTGTTACATTACAGCCTTAAGTTCAATGCTTTGTTTATCTGAATGTTATGGGTAGATCAGAACACAATAGTTTAGGTTGGTGAAGTGAAATGAGAAAAATATATACATAAAACTATTTTTTAGAAATAGAAACAGAAAACTGGCATGTGCGTATGTATTCACCCCCTTTGTTATGAAGCCCATAAAAAGCTCTGGTGGAAACAATTACCTTCAGAAGTCACATAATTAGTGAAATGATGTCCACCTGTGTGCAAACTAAGTGTCACATGATCTGTCATTACATATACACACCATTTTTGAAAGGCCCTAGAGGCTGCAATACCTAAGCAAGAGGCACCACTAACCAAACACTGCAATGAAGATCAATGAACTCTCCAAACAAGTAAGGGACAATGTTGTTGAGAAGTACAAGTCAGGGTTAGGTTATAAAAAAATATCCAAATCTTTGATGATCCCCAGGAGCACCATCAAATGTATCATAACCAAATGGAAAGAACATGGCACAACAGCAAACCTGCCAAGAGACGGCCGCCCACCAAAACTCACGGACCGGGCAAGGAGGGCATTAATCAGAGAGGCAGCACAGAGACCTAAGGTAACCCTGGAGGAGCTGCAGAGATCCACAGCAGAGACTGGAGTATCTGTACATAGGATGACAATAAGCCGTACGCTCCATAGAGTTGGGCTTTATGGCAGAGTGGACAGAAGAAAGCTTTCAGCAAAAAAACAAAATGGCATGTTTTGAGTTTGGGAAAAGGCATGTGGGAGACTCCCAAGATGTATGGAGGAAGGTGCACTGGTCTGATGAAACTAAAATTGAACTTTTCGTCCGTCAAAGAAAATGCTATGTCTGGCGCAAACTCAACACATCACATCACCCAAAGAGCACCATCCCCACAGTGAAACATGGTGGTGGCAGCATCATGCTGTGGGGATGTTATTCAGCAGCCGGACTGGGAAACTGGTCAGAGTTGAGCGAAAGATGGATGGTGCTAAATACAGGGATATTCTTGAGCAAAACCTGTACCACTCTGTGTGATTTGAGGCTAGGACAGAGGGTCACCTTCCAGCAGGACAATGACCCCAAACACACGGCTAAAGCAACACTTGGGGGGTTTAAGGGGAAACTTGTAAATGTGTTGGAATGGCCCAGTCACAGCCCAGACCTCAATCCAATAGAAAATCTGTGGTCAGACTTAAAGATTGCTGTTCACAAGCGCAAACCATCCAACTTGAAGGAGCTGGAGCAGTTTTGCAAGGAGGAATGGGCAAAAATCCCAGTGGTAAGATGTGGCAAGCTCATAGAGACTTATCCAAAGCGACTTGGAGCTGTGATTGCCGCAAAAGACGGCTCTACAAAGTATTGTCTTTAGGGGATGAATAGTTAGTTATGCACATTGACTTTTTCTGTTATTTTGTCCTATGTCTTGTTGTCTTCACAATAAATTAAAAAAAAAAAAAAACATTTCAAAGTTGTGGGCATATTTTGTAAATTAAATGATGCAAATCCTCAAACAATCCATGATAATTCCAGGTTGTGAGGCAAAAAAACACAAAAAATGCCAAGGGAGGGGGGTGAATACTTTAGCAAGGCACTATATATGCACAGAATAGACTGATTGAGATATACAAACTTAAACGAGCAGAATGGACTGACACAGATACACACACTGATACACACAGAACAGACTGGCTCAGATACACACACTGATACACACAGAACAGACTGACTCAGATACACACACTGATACACACACAGAACAGACTGACTCAGATACACACACTGATACACACAGAACAGACTGACTGAGATACACACACTGATACACACAGAACAGACTGACTGAGATACACACACTGATACACATAGAACAGACTGACTCAGATACACACACTGATACACACACAGAACAGACTGACTGAGATACACACACTGATACACACAGAACAGACTGACTCAGATACACACACTGATACACACACAGAACAGACTGACTCAGATACACACACTGATACACACACAGAACAGACTGACTCAGATACACACACTGATACACACACAGAACAGACTGACTGAGATACACACACTGATACACACAGAACAGACTGACTGAGATACACACACTGATACACAGAACAGACTGACACAGATACACACACTGATACACACACAGAACAGACTGACTCAGATACACACACTGATACACACACAGAACAGACTGACTCAGATACACACACTGATACACACACAGAACAGACTGACTCAGATACATACAATGATACACACAGAACTGACTGACTCAGATACACACACTGATACACACACAGAACAGACTTACACAGATACACACACTGATACACACACATAACAGACTGACTCAGATACACACACTGATACACACAGAACAGACTGACTGAGATACACACACTGATACACACAGAACAGACTGACTGAGATACACACACTGATACACACAGAACAGACTGACACAGATACACACACTGATACACACACAGAACAGACTGACTCAGATACACACACTGATACACACAGAACAGACTGACTCAGATACACACACTGATACACACAGAACAGACTGACTCAGATACACACACTGATACACACACAGAACAGACTGACTCAGATACACACACTGATACACACAGAACAGACTGACTCAGATACACACACTGATACACACACAGAACAGACTGACTCAGATACACACACTGATACACACAGAACAGACTGACTGAGATACACACACTGATACACACAGAACAGACTGACTGAGATACACACACTGATACACATAGAACAGACTGACTCAGATACACACACTGATACACACACAGAACAGACTGACTGAGATACACACACTGATACACACAAAACAGACTGACTCAGATACACACACTGATACACACACAGAACAGACTGACTCAGATACACACACTGATACACACACAGAACAGACTGACTCAGATACACACACTGATACACACACAGAACAGACTGACTGAGATACACACACTGATACACACAGAACAGACTGACTGAGATACACACACTGATACACAGAACAGACTGACACAGATACACACACTGATACACACACAGAACAGACTGACTCAGATACACACACTGATACACACACAGAACAGACTGACTCAGATACACACACTGATACACACACAGAACAGACTGACTCAGATACATACAATGATACACACAGAACTGACTGACTCAGATACACACACTGATACACACACAGAACAGACTTACACAGATACACACACTGATACACACACATAACAGACTGACTCAGATACACACACTGATACACACAGAACAGACTGACTGAGATACACACACTGATACACACAGAACAGACTGACTGAGATACACACACTGATACACACAGAACAGACTGACACAGATACACACACTGATACACACATAGAACAGACTGACTCAGATACACACACTGATACACACAGAACAGACTGACTCAGATACACACACTGATACACACAGAACAGACTGACTCAGATACACACACTGATACACACACAGAACAGACTGACTCAGATACACACACTGATACACACAGAACAGACTGACTGAGATACACACACTGATACACACACAGAACAGACTGACTCAGATACACACACTGATACACACACAGAACAGACTGACACAGATACACACACTGATACACAGAACAGACTGACACAGATACACACACTGATACACACACAGAACAGACTGACTCAGATACACACACTGATACACACACAGAACAGACTGACTCAGATACACACACTGATACACACACAGAACAGACTGACTCAGATACATACAATGATACACACAGAACTGACTGACTCAGATACACACACTGATACACACACAGAACAGACTTACACAGATACACACACTGATACACACACAGAACAGACTGACTCAGATACACACACTGATACACACACAGAACAGACTGACTCAGATACACACACTGATACACACAGAACAGACTGACTCAGATACACACACTGATACACACACAGAACAGACTTACACAGATACACACACTGATACACACAGAACAGACTGACTCAGATACACCCACTGATACACACACAGAACAGACTTACACAGATACACACACTGATACACACACAGAACTGACTGACTCAGATACACACACTGATACACACACAGAACAGACTGACTCAGATACACACACTGATACACACAGAACAGACTGACTGAGATACACACACTGATACACACAGAACAGACTGACTCAGATACACACACTGATACACACAGAACAGACTGACTGAGATACACACACTGATACACACAGAACAGACTGACTGAGATACACACACTGATACACACACAGAACAGACTGACACAGATGCACACACTGATACACACACTGATACACACACAGAACAGACTGACTGAGATACACACACTGATACACACACAGAACAGACTGACTCAGATACACACACTGATACACACACAGAACAGACTGACTGAGATACACACACTGATACACACACAGAACAGACTGACTGAGATACACACACTGATACACACAGAACAGACTGACTCAGATACACACACTGATACACACACAGAACAGACTGACTCAGATACACACTCTGATACACACACAGAACAGACTGACTGAGATACACACACAGAACAGACTGACTGAGATACACACACTGATACACACACAGAACAGACTGACTCAGATACACACACTGATACACACAGAACAGACTGACTGAGATACACACACTGATACACACACAGAACAGACTGACTGAGATACACACACTGATACACACAGAACAGACTGACTGAGATACACACACAGAACAGACTGACTGAGATACACACACTGATACACACACAGAACAGACTGACTCAGATAAACACACTGATACACACACAGAACAGACTGACTCAGATACACACACTGATACACACAGAACAGACTGACTCAGATACACACACTGATACACACACAGAACAGACTGACTCAGATAAACACACTGATACACACACAGAACAGACTGACTCAGATACACACACAGAACAGACTGACCCAGATACACACACTGATACACACAGAACAGGCTGACTCAGATACACACACTGATACACACAGAACAGACTGACTCAGATACACACACTGATACACACAGAGAACAGACTGACTCAGATACACACAATGATACACACACAGAACAGACTGACTCAGATACACACAATGATACACACACAGAACAGACTGACTCAGATACACACACTGATACACACACAGAACAGACTGACTGAGATACTCACACTGATACACACAGAACAGACTGACTGAGATACACACACTGATACACACAGAACAGACTGACTCAGATACACACACTGATACACACAGAACAGACTGACTCAGATACACACACTGATACACACAGAACAGACTGACTCAGATACACACACTGATACACACACACACAACAGACTGACTGAGATACACACACTGATACACACAGAACAGACTGACTGAGATACACACACTGATACACACAGAACAGACTGACTCAGATACACACACAGAACAGACTGACTCAGATACACACACTGATACACACAGAACAGACTGACTCAGATACACACACTGATACACACACAGAACAGACTGACTGAGATACACACACTGATACACACACACAACAGACTGACTGAGATACACACACTGATACACACAGAACAGACTGACTCAGATAAACACACTGATACACACACAGAACAGACTGACTGAGATACACACACTGATACACACACAGAACAGACTGACTCAGATACACACACTGATACACACACTGAACAGACTGACTCAGATACACACACTGATACACGCAGAACAGACTGACTGAGATACACACACTGATACACACACAGAACAGACTGACTCAGATACACACACTGATACACACAGAACAGACTGACTCAGATACACACACTGATACACACAGAACAGACTGACTCAGATACACACACTGATACACACACAGAACAGACTGACTCAGATACACACACTGATACACACACAGAACAGAATGACTCAGATACACACACTGATATACACACAGAACAGACTGACTCAGATACACACACTGATACACATAGAGCAGACTGACTCAGATACACACACTGATACACACACAGAACAGACTGACTGTGATACACACACTGATACACACACAGAACAGACTGACTCAGATACACACACTGATACACACAGACAGACTGACTGAGATACACACACTGATACACACAGAACAGACTGACTCAGATACACACACAACAGACTGACTCAGATACACACACTGATACACACAGAACAGACTGACTCAGATACACACACTGATACACACAGAATAGACTGACTCAGATACACACACTGATACACACACAGAACAGACTGACTGAGATACACACACTGATACACACACAGAACAGACTGACTCAGATACACACACTGATACACACACAGAACAGACTGACTCAGATACACACAATGATACACACAGAACAGACTGACTCAGATACACACACTGATACACACAGGATAGACTGACTGAGATACACACACTGATACACACACAGAACAGACTGACTCAGATACACACACTGATACACACAGAATAGACTGACTCAGATACACACACTGATACACACACAGAACAGACTGACTCTGATACACACACTGATACACACACAGAACAGACTGACTCTGATACACACACTGATACACACAGAACAGAGTGACTCAGATACACACACTGATACACACAGAACAGACTGACTCAGATACACACACTGATACACACACAGAACAGACTGACTCAGATACACACAATGATACACACAGAACAGACTGACTCAGATACACACACTGATACACAGAGAACAGACTGACTCAGATTCACACACTGATAAACACAGAACAGACTGACTCAGATACACACTGATACACACACAGAACAGACTGACTGAGATACACACACTGATACACACAGAACAGACTGACTCAGATACACACACTGATACACAGAGAACAGACTGACTCAGATACACACACTGATACACACAGAACAGACTGACTCAGATACACACACTGATACACACAGAACAGACTGACTCAGATACACACACTGATACACACAGAAAAGACTGACTCACATACACACACTGATACACACAGAAAACACTGACTCAGATACACACACTGATACACACACAGAACAGACTGACTCAGATATACACACTGGTACACACACAGAACAGACTGACTCAGATACACACACTGATACACACAGAACAGACTGACTCAGATACACACACTGATACACAGAGAACAGACTGACTCAGATTCACACACTGATACACACAGAACAGACTGACTCAGATACACACACTGATACACACAGAACAGACTGACTCAGATACACACACTGATACACACAGAACAGACTGACTTAGATACACACACTGATACACACACAGAACAGACTGACTCTGATACACACACTGATACACAGAACAGACTGACTGAGATACACACACTGATACACACAGAACAGACTGACACAGATACAAACACTGATACACACAGAGAACAGACTCACTCAGATACACACACAGAACAGACTGACTCAGATACACACACTGATACACAGAACAGACTGACTCTGATACACACACTGATACACACAACAGACTGACTGAGATACACACACTGATACACACACAGAACAGACTGACACAGATACACACACTGATACACACACAGAACAGACTGACTCAGATACACACACTGATACACACACAGAACAGACTGACTCAGATACACACACTGATACACACAGAACAGACTGACTAAGATACACACACTGATACACACAGAACAGACTGACTAAGATACACACACTGATACACACAGAACAGACTGACTCAGATACACACAATGATACACACAGAACAGACTGACTGAGATACACACACTGATACACACAGAACAGACTGACTGAGATACACACACTGATACACACACAGAACAGACTGACTGAGATACACACACTGATACACACAGAACAGACTGACACAGATACACACACTGATACACACACAGAACAGACTGACTGAGATACACACACTGATACACACAGAACAGACTGATTGAGATACACACACTGATACACACACAGAACAGACTGACTCAGATACACACACTGATACACACACAGAACAGACTGACTCAGATACACACACTGATACACACAGAACAGACTGACTCAGATACACACACTGATACACACACAGAACAGACTGACTGAGATACACACACTGGTACACACAGAACAGACTGACTCAGATACACACAATGATACACACAGAACAGACTGACACAGATACACACACTGATACACACACAGAACAGACTGACTCAGATACACACACTGATACACACAGAACAGACTGACTAAGATACACACACTGATACACACAGAACAGACTGACTCAGATACACACAATGATACACACACAGAACAGACTGACTCAGATACACACACTGATACACACAGAGCAGACTGACTCAGATACACACAATGATACACACACAGAACAGACTGACTCAGATACACACACTGATACACACACAGAACAGACTGACTCAGATACACACACTGATACACACAGAACAGACTGACTCAGATATACACACTGATACACACACAGAACAGACTGACTGAGATACACACACTGATACACACAGGACAGACTGACACAGATACACACACTGATACACACACAGAACAGACTGACACAGATACACACACTGATACACACACAGAACAGACTGACTCAGATACACACACTTATACACACACAGAACAGACTGACTCAGATACACACACTGATACACACAGAGAACAGACTGACTCAGATACACACACTGATACACACAGAACAGACTGACTCAGATACACACACTGATACACACAGAACAGACTGACTCAGATACACACACTGATACACACAGAACAGACTGACTCAGATACACACACTGATACACACAGAACAGACTGACTCAGATACACACACTGATACACACAGAACAGACTGACTCATATACACACACTGATACACACAGAACAGACTGACTCTGATACACACACTGATACACAGAACAGACTGACTCAGATACACACACTGATACACACAGAACAGACTGACTCAGATACACACACTGATACACACACAGAACAGACTGACACAGATACACACACTGATACACACAGAACAGACTGACTAAGATACACACACTGATACACACAGAACAGACTGACTAAGATACACACACTGATACACACAGAACAGACTGACTCAGATACACACAATGATACACACACAGAACAGACTGACTGAGATACACACACTGATACACACACAGAACAGACTGACTGAGATACACACACTGATACACACAGAACAGACTGACACAGATACACACACTGATACACACACAGAACAGACTGACTGAGATACACACACTGATACACACAGAACAGACTGACTTAGATACACACACTGATACACACAGAGAACAGACTCACTCAGATACACACAATGATACACACACAGAACAGACTGACTGAGATACACACACTGATACACACACAGAACAGACTGACTGAGATACACACACTGATACACACAGAACAGACTGACTGAGATACACACACTGATACACACAGAACAGACTGACACAGATACACACACTGATACACACACAGAACAGACTGACTGAGATACACACACTGATACACACACAGAACAGACTGACTCAGATACACACACTGATACACACACAGAACAGACTGACTCAGATACACACACTGATACACACAGAACAGACTGACTCAGATACACACACTGATACACACTCAGAACAGACTGACTCAGATACACACACTGATACACACAGAACAGACTGACTCAGATACACACACTGATACACACAGAACAGACTGACTCAGATATACACACTGATACACACAGAACAGACTGACTGAGATACACACTGATACACACAGAACAGACTGACTCAGATACACACACTGATATACACACAGAACAGACTGACACAGATACACACACTGATACACACACAGAACAGACTGACTCAGATACACACAATGATACACACAGAACAGACTGACTAAGATACACACACTGATACACACAGAACAGACTGACTCAGATACACACACTGATACACACAGAACAGACTGACTCAGATACACACAATGATACACACAGAACAGACTGACTAAGATACACACACTGATACACACAGAACAGACTGACTCAGATACACACAATGATACACACAGAACAGACTGACTCAGATACACACACTGATACACACAGAACAGACTGACTCAGATACACACAATGATACACACAGAACAGACTGACTGAGATACACACACTGATACACACAGAACAGACTGACTGAGATACACACACTGATACACACAGAACAGACTGACTCAGATACACACAATGATACACACAGAACAGACTGACTAAGATACACACACTGATACACACAGAACAGACTGACTCAGATACACACAATGATACACACAGAACAGACTGACTCAGATACACACACTGATACACACAGAACAGACTGACTGAGATACACACACTGATACACACAGGACAGACTGACTCAGATACACACAATGATACACACAGAACAGACTGACTGAGATACACACACTGATACACACAGAACAGACTGACTCAGATACACACAATGATACACACAGAACAGACTGACTCAGATACACACAATGATACACACAGAACAGACTGACTCAGATACACACACTGATACACACAGAACAGACTGACTGAGATACACACACTGATACACACAGGACAGACTGACACAGATACACACACTGATACACACACAGAACAGACTGACTCAGATACACACAATGATACACACAGAACAGACTGACTGAGATACACACACTGATACACACAGAACAGACTGACTCAGATACACACAATGATACACACAGAACAGACTGACTCAGATACACACAATGATACACACAGAACAGACTGACTCAGATACACACACTGATACACACAGAACAGACTGACTCAGATACACACACTGATACACACACAGAACAGACTGACTCAGATACACACACTGATACACACAGAGAACAGACTGACTCAGATACACACACTGATACACACAGAACAGACTGACTCAGATACACACACTGATACACACACAGAACACACTGACTGAGATACACACACTGATACACACAGAACAGACTGACTCAGATACACACAATGATACACACAGAACAGACTGACTCAGATACACACACTGATACACACAGAACAGACTGACTCAGATACACACAATGATACACACACAGAACAGACTGACTCAGATACACACACTGATACACACAGAACAGACTGACTCAGATACACACACTGATACACACAGAGAACAGACTGACTGAGATACACACACTGATACACACAGAGCAGACTGACTCAGATACACACACTGATACACACACAGAACAGACTGACTGAGATACACACACTGATACACACAGGACAGACTGACACAGATACACACACTGATACACACAGAACAGACGGACTCAGATACACACACTGATACACACACAGAACAGACTGACTCAGATACACACACTGATACACACACAGAACAGACTGACTCAGATACACACACTGATACACACACAGAACAGACTGACTCATATACACACACTGATACACACAGAACAGACTGACTCAGATACACACACTGATACACACAGAACAGACTGACTCAGATATACACACTGATACACACAGAACAGACTGACTCAGATACACACACTAATACACACAGAACAGACTGACTCAGATACACACACTGATACACACAGAACAGACTGACTCAGATATACACACTGATACACACAGACAGACTGACTCAGATACACACACTGATACACACACAGAACAGACTGACTCAGATACACACACTGATACACACACAGAACAGACTGACTCAGATACATACAATGATACACACAGAACTGACTGACTCAGATACACACACTGATACACACACAGAACAGACTTACACAGATACACACACTGATACACACACATAACAGACTGACTCAGATACACACACTGATACACACAGAACAGACTGACTGAGATACACACACTGATACACACAGAACAGACTGACTGAGATACACACACTGATACACACAGAACAGACTGACACAGATACACACACTGATACACACACAGAACAGACTGACTCAGATACACACACTGATACACACAGAACAGACTGACTCAGATACACACACTGATACACACAGAACAGACTGACTCAGATACACACACTGATACACACACAGAACAGACTGACTCAGATACACACACTGATACACACAGAACAGACTGACTGAGATACACACACTGATACACACACAGAACAGACTGACTCAGATACACACACTGATACACACACAGAACAGACTGACACAGATACACACACTGATACACAGAACAGACTGACACAGATACACACACTGATACACACACAGAACAGACTGACTCAGATACACACACTGATACACACACAGAACAGACTGACTCAGATACACACACTGATACACACACAGAACAGACTGACTCAGATACACACAATGATACACACAGAACTGACTGACTCAGATACACACACTGATACACACACAGAACAGACTTACACAGATACACACACTGATACACACACAGAACAGACTGACTCAGATACACACACTGATACACACACAGAACAGACTGACTCAGATACACACACTGATACACACAGAACAGACTGACTCAGATACACACACTGATACACACACAGAACAGACTTACACAGATACACACACTGATACACACAGAACAGACTGACTCAGATACACCCACTGATACACACACAGAACAGACTTACACAGATACACACACTGATACACACACAGAACTGACTGACTCAGATACACACACTGATACACACACAGAACAGACTGACTCAGATACACACACTGATACACACAGAACAGACTGACTGAGATACACACACTGATACACACAGAACAGACTGACTCAGATACACACACTGATACACACAGAACAGACTGACTGAGATAAACACACTGATACACACAGAACAGACTGACTGAGATACACACACTGATACACACACAGAACAGACTGACACAGATGCACACACTGATACACACACTGATACACACACAGAACAGACTGACTGAGATACACACACTGATACACACACAGAACAGACTGACTCAGATACACACACTGATACACACACAGAACAGACTGACTGAGATACACACACTGATACACACACAGAACAGACTGACTGAGATACACACACTGATACACACAGAACAGACTGACTCAGATACACACTCTGATACACACACAGAACAGACTGACTCAGATACACACTCTGATACACACACAGAACAGACTGACTGAGATACACACACAGAACAGACTGACTGAGATACACACACTGATACACACACAGAACAGACTGACTCAGATACACACACTGATACACACAGAACAGACTGACTGAGATACACACACTGATACACACACAGAACAGACTGACTGAGATACACACACTGATACACACAGAACAGACTGACTGAGATACACACACAGAACAGACTGACTGAGATACACACACTGATACACACACAGAACAGACTGACTCAGATAAACACACTGATACACACACAGAACAGACTGACTCAGATACACACACTGATACACACAGAACAGACTGACTCCGATACACACACTGATACACACAGAACAGGCTGACTCAGATACACACACTGATACACACAGAACAGACTGACTCAGATACACACACTGATACACACAGAGAACAGACTGACTCAGATACACACAATGATACACACACAGAACAGACTGACTCAGATACACACAATGATACACACACAGAACAGACTGACTCAGATACACACACTGATACACACACAGAACAGACTGACTGAGATACTCACACTGATACACACAGAACAGACTGACTGAGATACACACACTGATACACACAGAACAGACTGACTCAGATACACACACTGATACACACAGAACAGACTGACTCAGATACACACACTGATACACACAGAACAGACTGACTCAGATACACACACTGATACACACACACACAACAGACTGACTGAGATACACACACTGATACACACAGAACAGACTGACTGAGATACACACACTGATACACACAGAACAGACTGACTCAGATACACACACAGAACAGACTGACTCAGATACACACACTGATACACACAGAACAGACTGACTCAGATACACACACTGATACACACACAGAACAGACTGACTGAGATACACACACTGATACACACACACAACAGACTGACTGAGATACACACACTGATACACACAGAACAGACTGACTCAGATAAACACACTGATACACACACAGAACAGACTGACTGAGATACACACACTGATACACACACAGAACAGACTGACTCAGATACACACACTGATACACACACTGAACAGACTGACTCAGATACACACACTGATACACGCAGAACAGACTGACTGAGATACACACACTGATACACACACAGAACAGACTGACTCAGATACACACACTGATACACACAGAACAGACTGACTCAGATACACACACTGATACACACAGAACAGACTGACTCAGATACACACACTGATACACACACAGAACAGACTGACTCAGATACACACACTGATACACACACAGAACAGAATGACTCAGATACACACACTGATATACACACAGAACAGACTGACTCAGATACACACACTGATACACACAGAACAGACTGACTCAGATACACACACAACAGACTGACTCAGATACACACACTGATACACACAGAACAGACTGACTCAGATACACACACTGATACACACAGAATAGACTGACTCAGATACACACACTGATACACACACAGAACAGACTGACTCAGATACACACAATGATACACACAGAACAGACTGACTCAGATACACACACTGATACACACAGGATAGACTGACTGAGATACACACACTGATACACACACAGAACAGACTGACTCAGATACACACACTGATACACACAGAATAGACTGACTCAGATACACACACTGATACACACACAGAACAGACTGACTCTGATACACACACTGATACACACACAGAACAGACTGACTCTGATACACACACTGATACACACAGAACAGAGTGACTCAGATACACACACTGATACACACACAGAACAGACTGACTCAGATACACACACTGATACACACACAGAACAGACTGACTCAGATACACACAATGATACACACAGAACAGACTGACTCAGATACACACACTGATACACAGAGAACAGACTGACTCAGATTCACACACTGATACACACAGAACAGACTGACTCAGATACACACTGATACACACACAGAACAGACTGACTGAGATACACACACTGATACACACAGAACAGACTGACTCAGATACACACACTGATACACAGAGAACAGACTGACTCAGATACACACACTGATACACACAGAACAGACTGACTCAGATACACACACTGATACACACAGAACAGACTGACTCAGATACACACACTGATACACACAGAAAAGACTGACTCACATACACACACTGATACACACAGAAAACACTGACTCAGATACACACACTGATACACACACAGAACAGACTGACTCAGATATACACACTGGTACACACACAGAACAGACTGACTCAGATACACACACTGATACACACAGAACAGACTGACTCAGATACACACACTGATACACAGAGAACAGACTGACTCAGATTCACACACTGATACACACAGAACAGACTGACTCAGATACACACACTGATACACACAGAACAGACTGACTCAGATACACACACTGATACACACAGAACAGACTGACTTAGATACACACACTGATACACACACAGAACAGACTGACTCTGATACACACACTGATACACAGAACAGACTGACTGAGATACACACACTGATACACACAGAACAGACTGACACAGATACAAACACTGATACACACAGAGAACAGACTCACTCAGATACACACACAGAACAGACTGACTCAGATACACACACTGATACACAGAACAGACTGACTCTGATACACACACTGATACACACAACAGACTGACTGAGATACACACACTGATACACACACAGAACAGACTGACACAGATACACACACTGATACACACACAGAACAGACTGACTCAGATACACACACTGATACACACACAGAACAGACTGACTCAGATACACACACTGATACACACAGAACAGACTGACTAAGATACACACACTGATACACACAGAACAGACTGACTAAGATACACACACTGATACACACAGAACAGACTGACTCAGATACACACAATGATACACACAGAACAGACTGACTGAGATACACACACTGATACACACAGAACAGACTGACTGAGATACACACACTGATACACACACAGAACAGACTGACTGAGATACACACACTGATACACACAGAACAGACTGACACAGATACACACACTGATACACACACAGAACAGACTGACTGAGATACACACACTGATACACACAGAACAGACTGATTGAGATACACACACTGATACACACACAGAACAGACTGACTCAGATACACACACTGATACACACACAGAACAGACTGACACAGATACACACACTGATACACACAGAACAGACTGACTCAGATACACACACTGATACACACACAGAACAGACTGACTGAGATACACACACTGGTACACACAGAACAGACTGACTCAGATACACACAATGATACACACAGAACAGACTGACACAGATACACACACTGATACACACACAGAACAGACTGACTCAGATACACACACTGATACACACAGAACAGACTGACTAAGATACACACACTGATACACACACAGAACAGACTGACTCAGATACACACACTGATACACACAGAACAGACTGACTCAGATACACACAATGATACACACACAGAACAGACTGACTCAGATACACACACTGATACACACAGAGCAGACTGACTCAGATACACACAATGATACACACACAGAACAGACTGACTCAGATACACACACTGATACACACACAGAACAGACTGACTCAGATACACACACTGATACACACAGAACAGACTGACTCAGATATACACACTGATACACACACAGAACAGACTGACTGAGATACACACACTGATACACACAGGACAGACTGACACAGATACACACACTGATACACACACAGAACAGACTGACACAGATACACACACTGATACACACAGAGAACAGACTGACTCAGATACACACACTGATACACACAGAACAGACTGACTCAGATACACACACTGATACACACAGAACAGACTGACTCAGATACACACACTGATACACACAGAACAGACTGACTCAGATACACACACTGATACACACAGAACAGACTGACGCAGATACACACACTGATACACACAGAACAGACTGACTCATATACACACACTGATACACACAGAACAGACTGACTCTGATACACACACTGATACACAGAACAGACTGACTCAGATACACACACTGATACACACAGAACAGACTGACTCAGATACACACACTGATACACACACAGAACAGACTGACACAGATACACACACTGATACACACAGAACAGACTGACTAAGATACACACACTGATACACACAGAACAGACTGACTAAGATACACACACTGATACACACAGAACAGACTGACTCAGATACACACAATGATACACACACAGAACAGACTGACTGAGATACACACACTGATACACACACAGAACAGACTGACTGAGATACACACACTGATACACACAGAACAGACTGACACAGATACACACACTGATACACACACAGAACAGACTGACTGAGATACACACACTGATACACACAGAACAGACTGACTTAGATACACACACTGATACACACAGAGAACAGACTGACTCAGATACACACACTGATACACACAGAACAGACTGACTCAGATACACACACTGATACACACAGAACAGACTGACTCAGATATACACACTGATACACACAGAACAGACTGACTGAGATACACACTGATACACACAGAACAGACTGACTCAGATACACACACTGATATACACACAGAACAGACTGACACAGATACACACACTGATACACACACAGAACAGACTGACTCAGATACACACACTGATACACACAGAACAGACTGACTCAGATACACACACTGATACACACAGAACAGACTGACTCAGATACACACAATGATACACACAGAACAGACTGACTAAGATACACACACTGATACACACAGAACAGACTGACTCAGATACACACAATGATACACACAGAACAGACTGACTCAGATACACACACTGATACACACAGAACAGACTGACTCAGATACACACAATGATACACACAGAACAGACTGACTAAGATACACACACTGATACACACAGAACAGACTGACTGAGATACACACACTGATACACACAGAACAGACTGACTCAGATACACACAATGATACACACAGAACAGACTGACTAAGATACACACACTGATACACACAGAACAGACTGACTCAGATACACACAATGATACACACAGAACAGACTGACTCAGATACACACACTGATACACACAGAACAGACTGACTGAGATACACACACTGATACACACAGGACAGACTGACTCAGATACACACAATGATACACACAGAACAGACTGACTGAGATACACACACTGATACACACAGAACAGACTGACTCAGATACACACAATGATACACACAGAACAGACTGACTCAGATACACACAATGATACACACAGAACAGACTGACTCAGATACACACACTGATACACACAGAACAGACTGACTGAGATACACACACTGATACACACAGGACAGACTGACACAGATACACACACTGATACACACACAGAACAGACTGACTCAGATACACACAATGATACACACAGAACAGACTGACTGAGATACACACACTGATACACACAGAACAGACTGACTCAGATACACACAATGATACACACAGAACAGACTGACTCAGATACACACAATGATACACACAGAACAGACTGACTCAGATACACACACTGATACACACAGAACAGACTGACTCAGATACACACACTGATACACACACAGAACAGACTGACTCAGATACACACACTGATACACACAGAGAACAGACTGACTCAGATACACACACTGATACACACAGAACAGACTGACTCAGATACACACACTGATACACACACAGAACACACTGACTGAGATACACACACTGATACACACAGAACAGACTGACTCAGATACACACAATGATACACACAGAACAGACTGACTAAGATACACACACTGATACACACAGAACAGACTGACTCAGATACACACAATGATACACACACAGAACAGACTGACTCAGATACACACACTGATACACACAGAACAGACTGACTCAGATACACACACTGATACACACAGAGAACAGACTGACTGAGATACACACACTGATACACACAGAGCAGACTGACTCAGATACACACACTGATACACACACAGAACAGACTGACTGAGATACACACACTGATACACACAGGACAGACTGACACAGATACACACACTGATACACACAGAACAGACGGACTCAGATACACACACTGATACACACACAGAACAGACTGACTCAGATACACACACTGATACACACACAGAACAGACTGACTCAGATACACACACTGATACACACACAGAACAGACTGACTCATATACACACACTGATACACACAGAACAGACTGACTTAGATACACACACTAATACACACAGAACAGACTGACTCAGATACACACACTGATACACACACAGAACAGACTGACTCATATACACACACTGATACACACAGAACAGACTGACTTAGATACACACACTGATACACACAGAACAGACTGACTCAGATATACACACTGATACACACAGAACAGACTGACTCAGATATACACACTGATACACACACAGAACAGACTGACTCAGATACACACACTGATACACACACAGAACAGACTGACTCAGATACACACACTGATACACACAGAACAGACTGACTCAGATACACACACTAATACACACAGAACAGACTGACTCAGATACACACACTAATACACACAGAACAGACTGACACAGATACACACACTGACACACACAGGACAGACTTACCGAGTTACAAAGTAATAACAAGTCTCATTCTGAAAATATATTGTATTTAAGTTTAATAACATCCCAACAAAAACACATTTTCCAAGCCATTGCTTGCCATCAGGTCACCGTTGGACAAGTCCCTTATTGCCAAAACATGTATTTTACTACAGTTATCTATTGCTATAAGAAAGCCAAGTACTAAAGCAAGAATATAAAACCAAGCTAGGGAGACAGATGAAAGGATTTTGAGTTAAGATTTTATGACACAGCAGTCAATTATCTGTTATTAAAGCAATAAGGGTTGAACTAAATTAAAATTAAGTTTTATTTTATTGCTCAACTCTCGGCACAGACAAAAGATTCTAATTGAAGTCTAGCGTGTCCATAATAGGAACAAAAATATATGGCACATAAAAGGAATAAAGACGGAGTGTAATTCACACTTGAAAATGTAATTAGGATTCAATGTTTTCAGCATAATTTTGTGTACTTTGTAGCAATTTTTATTCTTTTGAAAATGAAGAAGTTTTATTATGAGAAGATACATAGAGGCTATAAATATGTGATAGCCAGTGCTTAGCTGGAGAGTAGTGGATAACTTATATGGTCTCACAGTGGAGATGGGAAAGTGTAACACAGAAAGGAAGCTGAAAGCTCAGTGAATTCATAAAAAAACTCTTAAATATTTATTAAATATTAAAATGTGTAGTCGTTAATGTAGATAGAGTTCCTATCTCAGCCCATTGTATTCAAAATGGGATTCAATTGCATAGGCAGCACACAAGTCTGCTAACTTCATTAGTTATCCCTAGTATTTGAGATATGGCACAGGTATTATTTACATACTAGCCACTTGCCCGTGAAAAATGACATGTTATACATTGTGTTTTCTGTCTGTTGTCTGTCTCATTCCCCCCTCTCTGTCCCCTATGTCTCTGACCCCCTCTCCCTCCCCTGTGTCTCTTTTCCCTCTCCCTCCCCTGTGCCTCTTTGCCCCCTCTCCCTCCCCCATGTCTCTTTGCCCCCCTCTCCCTCCCCTGTGTCTCTTTCCCCATCTCTCGCCCCGTGTCTCTTTCCCCCCATTCCCTCCCCTGTGTCTGTTTCTCCCTCTCTTCCTTCCCTGTGTCTCTTTCCTCCTCTCCCTCCCTTGTGTCTCTTTGCCCCCTCTCACTCCCCTGTGTCTCTTTGTCTCTCTCTCCCTCTCACGTGTCTCTTCCCCCCTCTGCCTCCCTTGTGTCTCTCTACCCCTCTCCCTCCTCTGCGTCTCTTTGCCCCCTCTCCCTCCCTTGTTTCTTTCCTCCCCCTCTCTCCCTCCCCTGTGTCTCTTTCCCCCCTCTCCCTCCCTTGTGTCTCTTTGCTCTCTCTCTCTCCCCTGTGTCTCTTTGCCACCTCTCCCTCCCTTGTGTCTCTTTGCCCCCTCTCTCACCCCTGTGTCTGTTTCCCCCTTGCTTTCCCCTGTGTCTCTTTCTCCCTCTCTTGCCCCCCTGTGTTTCTTTCCCCTCTCCCTCCTTTGTTTCTCTTTGCCCCCTCTCCCTACCTTGTGTCTCTTTCCCCTCTCACCCTCCCCTGTGTCTCTTTCCCCCTTTCTCCCTCCCCTGTGTCTCTTTCCCCTCTCCCCCCCCTGTGTCTCCTTGCCCCATCTCCCTCCCTCCCCTGTGTATCGTTCCTCCCTCTCTCACCCCTGTGTCTCTTTCCTTCTTTCCCTCCCCTGTGTCTATTTCTCCCTCTCTTCCTCCCATGTGTCTCTTTGCCCCCTCTCACTCCCCTGTGTTTCTTTGCCCCTCTCTCCCTCTCATGTATCTCTTCCCCCCTCTGCCTCCCTTGTGTCTCTTTCCCCCCTCTCCCTCCCCTGTGTCTCTTCCCCCTCTCCCTCCCTTGTGTCTTTTTTCCCCTCTATCCCTCCCCTGTGTCTCTTTCCCCCTTCTCCCTCCCTTGTGTCTCTTTGCCCTCTCTCACTCCCCTGTGTCTCTTTGCCCCCTCTCCCTCCCCTGTGTCTCTTTCCCCTATCTCTCACTCCTGCGTCTCTTTCCCCCCACTCCCTCCCGTGTCTCTTTTCCCACCTCTCCCCATTTCTCACCCTTGTGTCCCCAGCCGCAAGCCCGTAACTTTGCGAGTGTTACACACAAACTCACAATTACGACAACTGTATATATAATTAATACAAAGGAGTGGGTGGAAAACTTCTGTCCATTTTAAAAGTATCTTATTATTAAGTCTATTTGTTTCTTACAAAAATACCATTTGACCGGTGTTTGGGAGTGGAAGTGAAGAATGGGAGGTGAGTAGGAAGGGGAGAAGGAGAACTGGGAAGGAGGGATAGAAAAATTAGAATGAGAGCTGGGAAGGAGGAGAGAAAATGTGAAGCGCAGAGAGCAATGGAAATACAGGAAAGAGAAATTGGAGAAGGGAGAGGACATAGTGATAGGAAAGGATAAGTAGGGAACTAGTAGAGAGAAGTAGGAAGGAAAGGGATGGAAGAGGAGAGAGATGAGGGGAAGGGATAAAGGGAAGGAGAGTGATGGAAAGTATGAGGAGAGGAGAGAGGATGTTGGTTAACTTGATATAGAGAGTTAATTGGAAAAGAATAGAGAAGGAGGGGAAAGGCAATAAAGATTTTATTGAGCAAGATTAAGATGAGATATGAGGAACTGGCAAGGAAAGAGGCTCAGGAGATGGTAAGTGTCATGAATCAGCCAGTGGCCATATTGGATTTGGGTGTGAACTATGCTGGGGCCATTTTGTGACTGGCAGCGGTGGCCATTTTGGGCTGGGTGGTCTTCCACATGCTGTTGCCATGGGGAGGAACAAAAGGTTTGGGGCTCCCAGACACCCTGTTATACTGTTATACGGTTATACTGTTATATTATTATGATTATTGTCTAAGGAGATGAGCAGGGTTCCCATCACCATCAATAAAAGTCATCATAATGCATGAGATGGATTGATGTGGAAACCCTGCCCCAATCCCATATACTATGAGGACATTAGGTGGTTTTATGTGGGGTGCGCTTTTACGCTTGTACTTAAATAGACTGACAGTGTGTGGAATATGTACACATATGTATATGATAGTATGGGGTAGTCATGCTGGATACATTGCCACATACATCTTGCAACAGGAGAAGGACCCCAGCTGGCCACCAAGGTTAATCCTTTAAGTACACATACTTAAGTCAGGAACAATGGGGTCTATACAGACATTGAGGCACCATAACCCCAGGGGGTCTACAGGTATTCTCACTCAGAGAGTCAGGGCAAAGTCCAGAGGACAGGGAGATGTTTCTCCCTTGAGAGCCAGGCAGAAAATGACTCTGTTAGCCACACCTAGTGGGGTCTGGAAGTTCCCAGAGCTTACCTCTAGTCCATTGGCTAGAGGTAATAAAGTTACTCTGGAGATTACCCCATTGGCCAAGAGGAAGATAAGGGTTGGACAAAGGGGTAGCCACTCCCTGTACTGTTGTTGTGAGTTGTTTAAATACTTGTGTAAAAATAAAGAAGTTGTTCATAATTTTCATCAAGACTTTGTGTGCAGGTGTATTATTGACCCAAGGGCATATGCTGGAATAGGAGATCATTTCTGACTCCATGCCAGGTTTTTCCCAGGCACACTACCTTAAGCTGGGACTTATGCTCTTGTATCCGCAAAGAAGGTCCATTGGTCTGAGTCACCCAAATCTTAGGTCTAAAACCTACAGGAGACAAGAGGGCTAGGATCCTCTATACTCCATCATCATTGTAGGTTGTGACAATTGGTGACAGAGGTGGGAGACTCTACAGAAAGACCAAGAATGGAACAGACGGATATCACCAAAGAAGCAACAAGACGGTTTAAAGCAGCCAGGCACTTATACCCCAGTAAGATGACCGCACAAGAGGTGTCCAACGTACTAGACCAGTATTGCCAGAGGATCTGGCAGGAGCGCAATGGAGCGAGAACTCCAGCTCAGCAAAGACTTGGCTACAGAGAGACATTGCGTCTAGAGAAATGGATGGCGATTCTGAATCTGTGGCAGGACGATGAGCTAATGGGCTGGCTGGAAGTACTAGTAAGAAAAGAGGTTGCCTTGGAGAACCAATATCACGTTTTTCACGCCAGAATAGTTGGTGGCCTTGGAGAGGAGTTTGATTTCCGCTTGGAGATAGATTCTGGCCTCCAAGACATTGTGTATGGTGATCCTGAAGGGGGCATAGGAACCTTTAAAAGGCACAACAACTTGTTTGTGGAACGCTGTCGTGGTCTGGGACTGGAACCGTGGTCCATGGAGGCTAATTTAATGGTTCACCTGATTGAGCAGGAACTGCAGCTGGAAGAGGAGTATTTTGAGTTGTGGGACGAGATCTATGGGGAGACATTTTGCCCATCAAGAGGGGAACAACCCAGTCAAGAGGACTGGTCCTCAGATCGTTACAACACAGATGGTATGTACCGAAGTGATTGTGTGCAAGGGGTCTGGGGAGAACATAGTGATGGAGAATGCGTTCCTTTAAAAAATGCAGAGACTGTGTCAGAGCCTAGAAGGGATGGTAAAGTCAGCTTGGGACCAAATCACCAGCTCCAAGAGCCAGAGACCCAGGGGAATGTTCCCTGGGTGGGGTCAGATAACCCATGTTTGTCCCCTGATACCCCAAGAGACTTAATCCCAGAGGAAATGCTAGCAGAGCACAGTTTCTCCAACCAGGTCTCACCTGAGGACTACCTTCCAGCACAAATCCTGGCAGAAACCCCAGTAACTGCTCAACAGGTAGGGCCAGATGAACTAAGTCTGCCCTCAGAAGTTCTAGGCAATGTGTATGGGCCAGAACTGCTAATGGAGCCAGGGGCTCAGGATAGCCACCCAAGAGACTGTGGGGAGGGCTATGTAATGCACTCTGGGGAAAAGGCCGTAGAGGTCAGGTTGGGTGGGAAGGATAAGATTCCCCAGCCTACAACAGATAACCAAAATCTGTACTCTGACACCCCAGGAGAGTTGCTAAAAAAGGTGCTAGTGAAGCACAGAGCCCAGGAGGGCTATGTAATGGACTGTGGGGAGGGAAAGGAACTGGTTCTTAGCTACAGGGAACCAGGCCTCACACAGCAAGAGTGCCAGGGGCACCAAGAGAGTGCCAGGGGCACCAAGAGCCCGACAGGGGCAGCAAGCTTGCCAGCCTTGGCAAAGGAACCATGGGTGCATTGCGGCACCCCAAAGGATTGTGGATGTAGTGAGGACTTGCCTGAGATGACCAGTGCCCAGGAGTCCACAAAGGATGAGGCCCAAGTTGCCAAGGAAAAGGCCATAGAAGAAGAGGGTCAGCTGAGGGCCCCAAAGCACAGCCTGGGTGGGAATTGCGAGACTCCCCAGCCTACATCAGAGAGCCAAAGCACAGTCATTCAACCAAAGGCAAAAGAAGAGGGTCAGCTGAGGGCCCCAAAGCACAGCCTGGGTGGGAACAGCGTAGTTCTCCAGGCTGCAACACAGACAGACCCAGGGGAAGAAAACTAGGAGGGTCTGCCCAAAGATACAGATTTCCAGGAGCCAGAGCAAACAGAGCCTCCAAATCCAGACTCCATCAGGGACGCTGGAGTCAAGCGCAGACCGGTATGTACTTTACTGCAGTTATTGTGTTATTGGGCTACCAACAATAATGATTTTGCTGAGGGAAGTACTGGACTGCCCCCTTGCAATCCCATAGGCCCAGAGACTTTTTTAGAGACCCCAGCCCAGCTGTGGGGACTGGCTGGAGGGAAAGGGGTTGCTATGGGACAGGGGTTGTTTTATGGGGCTCCCAAAAATACGGTTTTGCCTCAGAAGAATGTATGGGTGCATCCCACTGTGTCCCCAGAGACTTCCATGCTGCTGCCAAAAACAGAGAGCTGGGATCCTGGACTGTTTTGGGTGGGGGTGCAGGGCAAGAGCAATTTGCTCTATACAGTGGGAGCAAGGCCAAGGGCTGGGAGAGGTCTTTACTCTGCACCTTGGGACTGTGTGCGCACCGACATGAACTTGCCTAGCATGCAGCGGGCCTGGCCAAACCAGCAGATTCATGACTATCAGCGTAGCTGAGAAAATCTTGGATGTTCTCCGCCCGTTTGGGGAAGGATTGTCATGAATCAGCCAGTGGCCATATTGGATTTGGGTGTGAACTATGCTGGGGCCATTTTGTGACTGGCAGCGGTGGCCATTTTGGGCTGGGTGGTCTTCCACATGCTGTTGCCATGGGGAGGAACAAAAGGTTTGGGGCTCCCAGACACCCTGTTATACTGTTATACGGTTATACTGTTATATTATTATGATTATTGTCTAAGGAAATGAGCAGGGTTCCCATCACCATCAATAAAAGTCATCATAATGCATGAGATGGATTGATGTGGAAACCCTGCCCCAATCCCATATACTATGAGGACATTAGGTGGTTTTATGTGGGGTGCGCTTTTACGCTTGTACTTAAATAGACTGACAGTGTGTGGAATATGTACACATATGTATATGATAGTATGGGGTAGTCATGCTGGATACATTGCCACATACATCTTGCAACAGGAGAAGGACCCCAGCTGGCCACCAAGGTTAATCCTTTAAGTACACATACTTAAGTCAGGAACAATGGGGTCTATACAGACATTGAGGCACCATAACCCCAGGGGGTCTACAGGTATTCTCACTCAGAGAGTCAGGGCAAAGTCCAGAGGACAGGGAGATGTTTCTCCCTTGAGAGCCAGGCAGCAAATGACTCTGTTAGCCACACCTAGTGGGTGGCCCAGGGGAGGGGTCTGGAAGTTCCCAGAGCTTACCTCTAGTCCATTGGCTAGAGGTAATAAAGTTACTCTGGAGATTACCCCATTGGCCAAGAGGAAGATAAGGGTTGGACAAAGGGGTAGCCACTCCCTGTACTGTTGTTGTGAGTTGTTTAAATACTTGTGTAAAAATAAAGAAGTTGTTCATAATTTTCATCAAGACTTTGTGTGCAGGTGTATTATTGACCCAAGGGCATATGCTGGAATAGGAGATCGTTTCTGACTCCATGCCAGGTTTTTCCCAGGCACACTACCTTAAGCTTGGACTTATGCTCTTGTATCCGCAAAGAAGGTCCATTGGTCTGAGTCACCCAAATCTTAGGTCTAAAACCTACAGGAGACAAGAGGGCTAGGATCCTCTATACTCCATCATCATTGTAGGTTGTGACAGTAAGGGCTGGGGAAATGGAGTGGAGATATATGAGAAGAGGACGGGAAAAAGATTAGTAGAGAAGACATGAAAATTGGAAGTGGATGGAAAATGGGCGAGGAAGAGCGAGATAGAAAAGGGAGAAGCAAGAGATTGTAAGGGGAGAAAAGCGAGCATATAGGGGGGAAAGAGGAAGGAGGGAGAGAGAAAGACAAAGAGGAAGAGAGAGTAGATAAGGAAAGATCTTAAGAAAATAGATTTTGGAATACAAAAAAGAGAGAGATCTGGAGGTGAGAATGGGAGTGAGTGGGAGGGATATTGGAAGGGGAAAGAAGAAAGAACAAGAAGGGTGGGGGAAATGGCAACGAGACAAGATAATAGGAGAAAGAGAGAAGGAGATGATAAAATGATAGGTGAGAGATGGGAAGGGACGGGCGATAGATGGGGGTGATGGGAATATTAGAGAGTGGAGAAAAGGAAAGAGGAGAAAGACAACAAAGGCAAGGGAGAAGAGAGAGGAGAGAAATACAAACTTATATATATATATATATATATATATATATATATATATATATATACGCACACCAGTTACTAAGCACCTCAAAATACTAAAGTCATTAATATTTCCATTTGTTTTACCCCAAGATGTGCATATATGTTATTTTATGAATATAATACCCCGCTGATCCCAATGTTTCTAAAACAAAATCTTATGGATCATTATGCATAGTTCCTTAGAAGTTTGGAAGCAATTAGTTTAAGCAAACACCTCCCAGTACAGATTGTCTTTCAGATATCTAAATCTACATTGAAAATACATTTACATCTCCCTGTTGACCGACAGCTTTCATATCTCTGCATGTGAAACATGCTTCCTGACAGCCATTTTCTGGACAAAATTGTTAATAATACAGATTGCATCCCGTTGGGGTCTCTGTGTGTGTATAAAACAAAATATCTCCTGCTTCTGAAAGCCTGCCCAACGCCTCCAGCAAAACTCTGGTTTGCAGCCATGACAGCGCCGTTCAAAGGCGCAGAGATACAAGAGTTGGCTTTGTGGAGTCTCTAAAAACAGCCAAGATCTGGCCATGAGAATAGAGTGTTGTTTGAAATGACTGTTTTGTCCCTGGGAACTGGCCAGTGTGTGTTTTTTTTCTTGTCCAAACAAAGACATTCAGTCACTTTTTTTCTGCATCCCAAAAGGGAACAGAATGATCTAAACTTGGACTGGTCCACTGGGTACCAGGGAAAGATAAACACTGAAAACAAACCTTTGATGCCGACAAGACTCATCCGGTTGGGGTTTTCTTTAGATAAAATATCAGATGGTAGATAATATATACATTTAAAGGGGAAAGAAGAGAGAACAAGAAGGGTGGGAAAAGAAAAGGGGAAGTAGACGGCAAGGAGTCAAGACGAGAAGGCGATAGAGCGAAAGGGATGGAATAGGTCATTAATAGAAGTGGTAATGAGAGTCAATCTGCTCTGTATATATCAGTGTGCAGTCTGTGCTCTCAATTTTCTCTTTAAAATCCAATATCACCTTTTTGCTATGTGCACAAACACTAATAACAGGGATTTGTGAATTTGTAAAAAGCTAATAAAGGACGGTGAACTTTATTGTTCTACTATGTGTTCAGGATTTTGAGAGAACAAAGAATTGGTGTGCACAGTAATGGGAATTAGGGTAGTTTCGCTTTGAATTCTGTTCATTTAGTGCCTAATATTTTCCCTCAAACACTAGTAAAGCAATTGTAAAATTTTGACCACAGTAACATCTGAACTCAAACCCAAATGTATTGACGTAATTTTGTTTTAATGGTCGGGATCCGAATGTGTGAATATGAGTAAGCAAGGACAAATGGAATGAATGCTTCATTATACACACAAAGAACAGTGTGGCCTGGTGGAGGAAGGCACAAATAATCATTTTGCCTGTATTCAAGCAGTGTTTGAAGCTGAATTAAACTGAGAAAAATGTCTCAGTTCTCCTGGGAAGTTATAACAACTTGTAGCAAGATGCTGGGGTTGAGAGCCAGAACAAAACATCTGCAGAAATTAACTTAAGTAACTTTGACAGAAGAACTAGCAAACTGGAAGAAGCCGATTGTTCTCTTTTTAGAAGACATATGCAAGGTTACGTGTGAGGTTATGGTAGGTGAATAAATGATGGGATGTGTCAGTAGGGATCACATATCTATTTGCGTCCCTCTGTGTTTATGTTTTTCTTGCCTTTGCTCTTCCCTATACAAATCCTTTACTTTCTACCTTTTCCATTTTGTGCAACCTGCTAAGATAATAGAAGATAAACATGTAGATAATTTACAATTATAGAAAGACTGTGGACAACTTTATTCAATAAGAACAGTAGATAGCCCCACTATTAAAATTACTGGGGTTGAATAACCTATGACCTGAAAGAGGTCCTCCTACCTGGAGAACTTACTAATCACCCTATACGTTAAGGGAACTAATAGCCACTTCACAAATGACTGCCACTGATCAACTTACAAACAAGGAGTTAAAAAAAGGAAATAATAAATTAATAAAAATCCATATGTCCGCAATGGGGACCTCCTACTTATATTTTGTGAGAAAACTTGCTGAAATTCTGTTTTTCTCCTTAATCTTTAAGTTGAAGTACAAGCAACGACTTACAATATTTAGAAAACACTATTGGGTTAACATATTATGAGACTTAAAAGGCCACTGAACTCACTGTAAGTGTTCTTCATGGGGTGAGGCACAAGATTGAATGTTAAAATAATCTATTTTTTCTAACGACACTCTTAAAATTTAATAAATCTAAAGTTTTAAGTCTCTGTTTACATACAAGTCTATTCTGCCCACTGGCTATTGCATGAGCAATCAGCAGATTGTCGAGTGTAGTGTGTGCTGTGTGAGGCTGTATGGGGGAAGGCTATGATGCATAGCACAGCATCACCTGAAGTCAGGACTGCACTGACCAGTTACCCATAGCTTTCCTGTTTAGGCGAGTCCAGTATTCCATGCCTGCATAGACAGATGCAGTAAGGGTTACATTTTTGTTTTCTGCGATTACTGCATGAATACACAGCATGGAGCACTGAGAATTAACCCCCTGCAATGGTCAGCATTTCTCTAGTTCCATAGAGGCACAAGAGCTGAAACCTGAATTTTCTGCCCTAAGCAGACCTTTACAGTGATGTGGCCAAATTGTGTTGAATCATGTGGCCCTTTAAATTTTTGGTTATTATGATTCAATTGATATAGTTTAGATAGAAATAGGAATGCAAAAATTGCTTGCAAACCATTCAGTTCAGCCATTTAACACGTCATTTTGGGATTTTACTTAAAAAATTTCCATAGCTTTTCTACTTAATAACATGTGAATAAGTTATTTTAGAAGCAATTTGTATATTCTATCTCATCTCAGATATTCAGGAGAGACAAAGTGTTTTCAATTGAAATGTGTAGAGGTGTTCAAATGCTTAGGGTTGGAGCTGTGTCTTCAAATGCATAGGGGTTGATCTGGGTCTTAAAATGCATAGGGGTTGAGTTGAGTCTTCAAATAAATAGGGGCTGTGTCGTCAAATGCATAGGGGCTGTGCTGTGATTTCAAATGCATAGGGGCCGAGCTGTGTCTTCAGATACATATGGGTTGAGCTGTGTCTTCAAATGCATAGGGGTTCAGCTGAGTCATCATATGCATTTGAGCTGTGTCTTCAAATACATATGCGTTGAGCTGAGTCTTGAAATGCATAGGGGTTGAGCTGTGTCTTTAAACACATAGGGGCTGAGTTGTGTCTTCAAATGCATAGGGGTTGACTTGTGTCTTCAAATGCATAGGAGTTGAGATGAGTCTTGAAATGCATAGGGGTTGTGCTGTGTCTTAAAATGCATAGGGGTTGAGCTGAGTCTTCAAATACATAAGGGCTGAGCAGTGTCTTCAAATGCATAGGGGCTGAGCTGTGTCTTCAAATGCATAGGGGTTGTGCTTTTTCTTCAAATGCGTAGGGGTTGAGCGGAGTCATTATATGCATAAGGATTGAACTGTCTCTTCAAATACATAGGTGTTGAGCTGAGTCTTCAAATGCATACAGGTTGTGCTGTGTCTTAAAATGCATAGGGGTTGAGCTGAGTCTTCAAATACATAAGGGCTGAGCAGTGTCTTCAAATGCATAGGGGCTGAGCTGTGTCTTCAAATGCATATGGGTTTAGCCGAGTCTTTAAATGCATACGGGATTAGTTGAGTCTTTAAATGCATACGGGATTAGTTGAGTCTTTAAATGCATACAGGTTGAGCTGAGTCTTCAAATCCATATAGGTTGAGCTGAGTCTTCAAATGCGTAGGGGTTTAGCTGAGTCTTCAGATGCATAGGGGTTTAGCTGAGTCTTCAATTGCATATGGACTGAGCTGTGTCTTCAAATGCATAGGGGTTTAGCCTAGTCTTCAAATGCATAGGGGTTGAGTTGAGTCATCATATGCATAGGGGTTGATCTGAGTCTTAAAATGTATAGGGGTTGAGTTGAGTCTTCAAATAAATAGAGGCTGTGTCGTCAAATGCATAGGGGCTGAGCTGTGATTTCAAATGCATAGGGGCTGAGCTGTGTCTTCAGATGCATAGGGGTTGAGCCAAGTCTTCAAATGCATAGAGGTTCAGCTGAGTCATCATATGCATAAGGATTGAGCTGTGTCTTCAAATACATATGCGTTGAGCTGAGTCTTGAAATGCATAGGGGTTGAGCTGTGTCTTTAAACACATAGGGGCTGAGTTGTGTCTTCGAATGCAAAGGGGTTGAGTTGTGTCTTCAAATGCTTCGGGGTTGAGATGAGTCTTGAAATGCATAGGGATTGTGCTGTGTCTTCAAATGCGTAGGGGTTGTGCTTTTTCTTCAAATGCGTAGGCGTTGAGCGGAGTCATTATATGCATAAGGATTGAGCTGTCTCTTCAAATACATAGGTGTTGAGCTGAGTCTTCAAATGCATACGGGTTGAGCTGAGTCTTCAAATACATAAGGGCTGATCTGTGTCTTCAAATGCATAGGGGGTTAGCCAAGTCTTTAAATGCATAGGGGAGTCTTCAAATGCGTAGGGGTTTAGCTGAGTCTTCAAATGAATAGGGGTTGAGATGAGTCTTCAAATGCATAGGGGCGGAACTGTGTCTTCAAATGCATAGGGGTTGAGCTGTGTGTTCAAATGCATAGGGGTTGAGCTGGGTCTTCAAATGAATAGGGGTTGAGATGAGTCTTCAAATGCATAGGGGCTGATCTGTGTCTTCAAATGCATAGGGGTTTAGCCAAGTCTTCAAATGCATAGGGGTTGAGTTGAGTCATCATATGCATAGGCGTTGAGCTGAGTCTTCAAATGCGTAGGAGTTTAGCTAAGTCTTCAAATTCATAGGGGTTGAGATGAGTCTTCAAATGCATAGGGGCTGATCTGTGTCTTCAAATGCATAGGGGTTTAGCCAAGTCTTCAAATGCATAGGGGTTGAGTTGAGTCATCATATGCATAGGCGTTGAGCTGAGTCTTCAAATGCGTAGGAGTTTAGCTAAGTCTTCAAATTCATAGGGGTTGAGCTGAGTCTTCAAATGCATAGGGGTTGAGTTGAGTCATCATATGCATAGGGGTTGAGTTGAGTCTTTAAATGCATAGGGGTCTAGCCGAGTCTTCAAATGCATAGGGGTTGAGTTGAGTCATCATATGCATAGGGGTTGAGTTGAGTCTTTAAATGCGTAGGAGTTTAGCTGAGTCTTCAAATTCATAGGGGTTGAGCTGAGTCTTCAAATTCATAGGGGTTGAGCTGAGTCTTCAAATGCATAGGGGTTTAGCTGAGTCATCAAATGCATAGGGGTAGAGCTAATTCTAGACATGAATAGAGTCCTTAAACAAGTAATGATGTAACTAAATCTTGACACACATTAGGGGTCCAAGGGGTGGGAGAGGATCTGCTCAAGAGGTTGTCCTGTCCTGTTCATTTTCTGACAAGTCTGTTTGCTTGCAGTGGACACTGCAAGGACGATGAAGGCAGGTAAAGACTTCTATCAGGATAGCCTATCTCCGATCTCCTATCCCCCTGAACACTTAGTAGGTGATTGGAGAAGTAGATCTGCTAAATTCCTATTGTATGAGCACCACAGCAGTCCTATAGTGAATTTCTCCCTTTCTCCCATATTTCTACATAGCTCCTGGACCTAAATAAGCTGCAGAACCAACATAACTCAGGTTTAACATATTTTTGTTCTCTGTACTATTTTTACAAGCAAGTTAATATAAAATATTGAGGCTTGAGGAGGTTTGCAGGAATTTCCATATTATTGTGCAAATACTCTTCCATTTATTATAACTTTCTCTGCGTTGAGGCCAATAAATAAAACAAGAAGGATTCAGCAGAAGGAATTGATGGTGCAATTAAGCTCGTCTTTGTGGGTAGTCATTGGAGGGTTAGGGACCTTTGCAGAGCTGTCTGTATCTCTGCGCGTCTCAGTATGTACAAGTTTATATTTTTTCTCCCGTTGCTAAGGTGATGCGTTGACTGTGCTTGCGACTCTGCATTTATTAAATTCATCTCCTGCCATTCTTGTAATAAATTAAAAGTTTGCTTGGCTTGAAAATTAGCCAAATCCTGGTTTTGTTCCAATCTTTGTTTTTATTTTTTCATATTTAGATCGATAAAAAATTTAACTTGCCTTAAAGGGCCAGTGAAAGCGCCAGATAAGGGACTGTGTGAATATCTCAATCGCCATATCTGTTTATAAAATTAACAATAAAGCTGCCTGGAAATAATAATAAAAAAAAAAGAATGTTACCTGCCTGAGGTGCTGGGTCGGTCTCCTGTCACATGACTTATCTCCCCCAATCCGAGTGCTGTGTGCATGTGCGATCATGCCCCCACGTGATGTCATTGGTTATTTATTGTCTGTTTTTTCCAAAAATAGCTAATTTACTGACATACCAGATTAAATTGATGCTTAAATTAGAACTTAACTTAACTTAATTTTCAAATAATTGAGTATCAGCCTGCTGCTGAGTGTTTGCTCCACCCTGATAAAGTCATAAAGTAGAGGGCATGGGCGTTGGTATATAAAATTTGAAGAACAATCAGATAAGAGAATATACAATGATTGATAGGCTGCTTAAACAGGAAAAGTTCTCTGCACAGGGAAATCTATTTAACAGCCACTGAAGAGCATTATGTGGTACACATTGTGTCTGAAAATTTAGCAGCTGTCCACTAGACAAAGCCACCTCCGCCCATTGATCTTATAGTGGGTGGATACTTTGAAATGTTTTTAATGCTGAATATTTATTTTATTATTTTATTGAGTATGCATTTTATTAATAATCAATAATCAATTAAGCCATCTAGCTCATGTTAGGATACTAAAGCACTGATAATTTTAACTGCCACATTCCCACTGTATAGATGGAATCTCCCTCTGCATTCAGAGTCTCCTCAGAAAGATGATCATCAGAAACTGTATTCTATTTCATCCTCCCATGCCTTCCTTATTGTTACCATATTCTGTGAACTCTGTGACCTGAAACGGACACTATAAGGAATAAAAAAACTACGGTATTGAGGGAGGCTATAATAAACTAATCTAAATCTAATTGCAATAACCGATCAAATGTTTGTGAAATATGATATATATATATAGATATTCTTTTTTTATTACTTTGGTTCCCCAAACACTTCAAATGACTAAATATATAAATCTCTCTCTCCAGTACAAAGTACAGTAGTCCAAACAATGAACAAAACATTAGTCATTTTATTTGAATGTCTAAAAAAATAAGTTAATAAACTTATTTCCTGCTTAAATTGATCAGAAATACAGTTTATGCACTGCACTCTGGGAAAACTGGGTGGGGCATGCAAATGAGACCACAATGCACGCTCACTCTTCTATAATCTTGTATGTTAGATTTCCATTTTTGTTATCACTGTTCCTCACAGACACACTGACTTAGATGTACAGGAAGAAAAATATACTCTGAACCATATTCACAGTCCTATAAAGACCCCCACAAACTGTCACCCACTGTCACTCACACCCACACTCGCATGCAGTTACTGCAGTCACGGTGACCCGACTCAGACCTACACCTGCATTTAAGCACTGCATGTCTTTCATACATCTCCTGGATGGCCTAAAAATCAGCATCTCAAAGACAGTTGTTTCTTATTCCCCCTTCCACCTCCAAAAATGACCCTCACCTCTCAAGTTAGACATGTTGGTATCACACTTAACCATGACTTCTTCTTCATTTCTCCGTTCTATCACTCACCAATTCCTGACGTCTCCACCTCCAGAACATCTCAACATGCGTCCTGTCATCACCCAAGACCGTCTTAAGACACTAATCAATGCTCTTATAATGTTATACCGCGAGTTTTGCAATTTCATCATAATTGCCCTTTTATTAACCCCCCTATCCCCACTCCAGTCTCAAAGCTTCTGCCAGACTCATCCACCTCACCCAACACTCATCATCTGCTGTCCCCTCTTCCAGTCCCTACATTGGCTCCCCATTTACTCAATATAATATACAAAATCCTTAGCCTCACTTGAAAAGCCTTCAGCAGCATCTAACCTCTCTGCATACCAACTGTTGCCTCCAAATACACCCCAAACTGCCCACTCATCCTCTACCATTACCTCCTTCCATGCCCCGCCCTAATTCTTTGGAACGATCTATTTCATTCTGTAAGACTCCTTTAGTCTTCAAATAGAGAACTCACCACCTTTCTCCTTTACTCCATATCAGATTCCCAGTGCTACAGAATCAGCTGACACTATAATCATGGGCGTAGGAGCCCCAAAAAATCTGGGGGGGGGATAATTCAACTCTTCTCCCAAGACAGGAAGCCGATCTACCGCCGGTTAACCGGGGGGGGGAGGGCATTGCTGCTGTACCTGGGTTAATATGGGGACACTGCGGGGATCCTCACAAGGGTTAATTTTAGGTGCCGGGGGGAGGGGGTTGAAGTACCCCCGTGGCAGGGATTAACTATTTAACTGCCACGGGGGTCCCAATTGGGACCCCTGCAGCATGGGGTTAGATTTAAGGAGAAGGGGGGAGGTTAATGGGCCAGAGGGAGGTTCAGGGGTCGGATTGGGAGTCTTTTGTGCTGCTTCGAGCATAAGCGCTCTACTAGCCTTTGCGGGTGCCTGCGCTTCCATTTGCGTGTTACGTGCTGCCTCGCGTGTGGCTTCTTAGCAATTTAATAGCAAGATTGGATCGTAAGGGCTACATGGATGACAGATCAATGGGTTTTGGGCCTGCAACGTTACACATTTCTCAACCAGTCTGCGTTTTCAAATGCAAGTCGGCTGCGTGTCGGTTTTAAATGGGTTAATTTAAAAGCAACGTAGTGCTACTTATGTCACTACGTGCTAAGAGTTTGATCTTAGCTCCAATTTAATGAGGCTGTTAATCCCACAGTTTTTACGCCCCTATAATAATTAAATATAATAATAATGTGGGCATGCCGACCTTCGCAAGCTGCAGAACAGCGCACAGTCATCGGGGTGCCAATAACTGCGCCCTGATGACGCGCTGAGCTCCAGTCTGCAGTTCTAAGTAGAATATATAGATTGCCAGACTGCATCCCATCTGCTACAGAGGCCCCCCATCTCGTAATAACTGGAGGCTGCCAAGGCTAAGAACATGCCAGTCCCACTGCCCCACAAACATATAGCCCCTTACCTTAGCCTTGGCAGGCTCCAGTAAATATGATGGGATGCAGGCTAAAGCGCAGAGCGTCATCAGCCACCAATAATGTGTGTGTGTGCGTGCATCAACATACACAAACTAGCTCACAAACTATGTTCTTGGTCCAAAATTCAAAACTATACATTTACACTGGAATCTATGAATTATGAGTGGTGACATGGATATAAAATATCCCAGTGTCTTCACTCATAGGTCCAAACTATAGTTACATGATTCCCTTTAAAGCTGTAATAGCTGAATTATCATAATTTAACTAACTTACCCACAGTCTATACTGTTTTGTCCCATTGGGATTCCTCAGTGAGGGAGTGGTCTCCACAAAGTCATGAAAAAAACACCAGAAGTTGTGTATTTACAGGATGCTCTTTAAATAACTTATCCTTATAATAGGCAACAATGTTTTTAGAAAAAGGAAATGCAACATTTAATTTATTATTATTATTATTATTATTACTAGCAACTTGCCCGTTGTGACGGCAATAAAATGTAAATCCTGGCAATGCTGTTTGCCACACAATGGGAGCCTCTCCCCCTTTACTTTACTGGCCTTGCGATGAGCGCCTACGGAGCTCATTGCAAGTCTCTCCCTCTGTCTACTTCCTCACTTGTGTCTCATTTCCCCCCTTCTCTCCCTCCCTTCTGTCTCCTCCCCCCCCCTGTGTTTTTACCCCTTCTCCCCCCTGTGTCTTTCCCCCATGTCCCCATGTCTCTTTCCCCACCTCTCCCTCGCCTGTGTCTCTCCCGCCCTCCTCTCACTCCCCTGTGTCTCCCCCCCTCCTCTGTGTCTCTCCCCCCTCTCATTCCCCAGTGTCTCTCTCCCTCCCCTATGTGTCTACCCCCTCCTCTCCTACCCCTATGTGACTACCCCCTCCCCTGTGTCTCTTCCCCATCCTCTCCCTCCCCTGTGTCTCTCCCCCTATTCTCACTCCTTTGTGTCTCTCCCCCCTCCTCTCATTCCCCTGTGTCTCTTCCACCCTCCTCTCACTCCCCCGTGTCTCTCCCCCCTCTGTGTTTCTCAACCCCTTTCCTTCCCCTGTGTCTCTCCCCCCTCTCATTCCCCTGTGGCTCTTCGCCCCTTCTTTTCACTTCCCTGTATCTCTCCCCCTCCTCTGTGTCTCTCCCCACTCTCATTCCCCAGTGTCTCCCCCCCTCCTCTGCCTCCCCTATGTGTCTACCCCTCCTCTCCTACCCTGTGTCTCCCCCTCCCCTGTGTCTCTTCCCCCATCCTCTCCCTCCCCTGTGTCTCTCCCCCCTATTCTCACTCCTTTGTGTCTCTCCCCCTCCTCTCATTCCCCAGTGTCTCCCCCCCTCCTCTGCCTCCCCTATGTGTCTACCCCTCCTCTCCTACCCTGTGTCTCCCCCTCCCCTGTGTCTCTTCCCCCATCCTCTCCCTCCCCTGTGTCTCTCCCCCCTATTCTCACTCCTTTGTGTCTCTCCCCCTCCTCTCACTCCCCTGTGTCTCTCCCCCCTCCTCTCACTCCCCTGTGTCTCTTCCACCCTCCTCTCACTCCCCTGTGTCTCTCCCCCCTCTGTGTTTCTCAATCCCTTTCCTTCCCCTGTGTCTCTCCCTCCTCTCATTCCCCTGTAGCTCTTCCCCCCTCCTTTCACTCCCCTGTATCTCTCCCCCTCCTCTGTGTCTCTCCCCCTTCTCATTCCCCAGTGTCTCTCCTCCCTCCTCTCCCTCCCCTATGTGTCTACCCCCTCCTCTCCTACCCCTGTGTCTCCCCCCTCCACATGTGTCTCTTCCCCCATCCTCTCCCTCCCCTGTGTCTCTCCCCCCTCTATGCTCACTTCTTTGTGTCTCTCCCCCTCCTCTCACTCCTTTGTGTCTCTCCCCCATCCTCTCACTCCCCTGTGTCTCTTCCCCCCTCCTCTCACCCCCCTGTGTCTCTTCCACCCTCCTCTCACTCCCCTGTGTCTCCCCCCACTCTGTGTTTCTCAACCCCTTTCCTTACCCTGTGTCTCTCCCCCCTCTCATTCCCCTGTGGCTCTTCCCCCCTCCTTTCACTCCCCTGTATCTCTCCCACTCCTCTGTGTCTCTCCCCCTTCTCATTCCCCAGTGTCTCTCCTCCCTCCTCTCCCTCCCCAATGTGTCTACCCCCTCCTCTCCTACCCCCTGTGTCTCCCCCCTCCACATGTGTCTCTTCCCCATCCTCTCCGTCCCCTGTGTCTCTCCCCCCTATTCTCACTCCTTTGTGTCTCTTCCCCCCTCCTCACATTCCCCTGTGTCTCTTCCACCCTCCTCTCACTCCCCTGTGTCTCTCCCCCCTCTGTGTTACTCAACCCCTTTCCTTCCCCTGTGTCTCTCCCCCCTCTCATTCCCCTGTGGCTCTTCACCCCTTCTTTTCACTTCCCTGTATCTCTCCCCCTCCTCTGTGTCTCTCCCCACTCTCATTCCCCAGTGTCTCCCCCCCTCCTCTGCCTCCCCTATGTGTCTACCCCTCCTCTCCTACCCTGTGTCTCCCCCTCCCCTGTGTCTCTTCCCCCATCCTCTCCCTCCCCTGTGTCTCTCCCCCCTATTCTCACTCCTTTGTGTCTCTCCCCCTCCTCTCATTCCCCAGTGTCTCCCCCCCCTCCTCTGCCTCCCCTATGTGTCTACCCCTCCTCTCCTACCCTGTGTCTCCCCCTCCCCTGTGTCTCTTCCCCCATCCTCTCCCTCCCCTGTGTCTCTCCCCCCTATTCTCACTCCTTTGTGTCTCTCCCCCTCCTCTCACTCCCCTGTGTCTCTCCCCCCCTCCTCTCACTCCCCTGTGTCTCTTCCACCCTCCTCTCACTCCCCTGTGTCTCTCCCCCCCTCTGTGTTTCTCAATCCCTTTCCTTCCCCTGTGTCTCTCCCTCCTCTCATTCCCCTGTAGCTCTTCCCCCCTCCTTTCACTCCCCTGTATCTCTCCCCCTCCTCTGTGTCTCTCCCCCTTCTCATTCCCCAGTGTCTCTCCTCCCTCCTCTCCCTCCCCTATGTGTCTACCCCCTCCTCTCCTACCCCTGTGTCTCCCCCCTCCACATGTGTCTCTTCCCCCATCCTCTCCCTCCCCTGTGTCTCTCCCCCCTCTATGCTCACTTCTTTGTGTCTCTCCCCCTCCTCTCACTCCTTTGTGTCTCTCCCCCATCCTCTCACTCCCCTGTGTCTCTTCCCCCCTCCTCTCACCCCCCTGTGTCTCTTCCACCCTCCTCTCACTCCCCTGTGTCTCCCCCCACTCTGTGTTTCTCAACCCCTTTCCTTACCCTGTGTCTCTCCCCCCGCTCATTCCCCTGTGTCTCTTCCCCCCTCCTTTCACTCCCCTGTATCTCTCCCACTCCTCTGTGTCTCTCCCCCTTCTCATTCCCCAGTGTCTCTCCTCCCTCCTCTCCCTCCCCAATGTGTCTACCCCCTCCTCTCCTACCCCCTGTGTCTCCCCCCTCCACATGTGTCTCTTCCCCCATCCTCTCCGTCCCCTGTGTCTCTCCCCCCTCTATGCTCACTTTTTTGTGTCTCTCCCCCTCCTCTCACTCCTTTGTGTCTCTCCCCCATCCTCTCACTCCCCTGTGTCTCTCCCCCCCTCCTCTCACCCCCTGTGTCTCTTCCACCCTCTCACTCCCCTGTGTCCCCCCCCTCTGTGTTTCTCAACCCCTTTCCTTCCCCTGTGTCTCTCCGCCCTCTCATTCCCCTGTGTCTCTCCCCCTCCTCTGTGTCACTTCCCCCACTCCCCTGTGTGTCTACCCCCATCCTCTCCCACCCCTGTGTGTCTCCCCCCTGCCCTGTGTCTCTTCCCCCCTCGTCTCCCTTCTCTCTGTCTCTCTCATGTGGGAGAGATCTTGAATGAAAATAACATTTCAATTCAGTTCTATTGAAAGGCTACTATACTGTGGTATAACTTTATAATAGGATTAAAAGGAACTTCAACTCACTGTAGCATTCCACAACTACTCAGTCTTCAGCAGTGCAAGATTCAGCAAGCCCCCATGCACTTTTTTCTAAAAATGCTTTTATGCACTTTTCTTGCATAGCTGCTAATGTTATTAGTTTGTTACGTACATCAGGAACTTATGAAGCTTTCCCAATTACAATAGGGAAGATGAACTATCTACATAAAGGTTATGAAATGTGCCTAGTTTTTCAATTACTCAGCTGCCATTTTAAACCCCATTTTTGTCACTTACGCTGAGTTGACTGAATTAAAAATGAAGAGCCAATTCAATGGCCAAACAAACTGTGGCTGACTTCTAAGCTGTTACAGCGCTATTCTCCTAATATACAGGGATATTGTAACAATAAAAGGCAAGTGTTGAAAACTCTTAAACCACTATTAAGTAACTCATTCATATAAGAGCTACTTGTGTTTTGGAGAAACTACCCCTTTAAATGACTATTTGCAAATTAGGAAGTGGCTCCAAAAACGTACTTTTATATCTTTATTTGCTCTGTATATGAAACTTTTCCAAGATCTCATCTCTCCGGCAAGAAGCTATTGTTTGAACAGTGAGTCCTGAGGGTGTTTGCAGCCGGTCTCCAACACGGCTTATCAATAATTCAGCAGCTCCCAGAGTGTCTCACTTTTTAATCTGAGCCCCACTGGAATAAGAGAGGGCTTTGTAAAGCCAGACTGTGCCAGCTCTGTGTATCCCAGACCCTTGGCTCCCGCTGGGCTCCTTCTCTCTCTACTGATTGATCTACACTCAGCTATATTCTGCAGGATTTACTAAAAATGTTATAGCTGGAACTCTAATGCTGTTAGGAAGAGCCAATAATATTTCGGAATAGAATAATCTAAAGTTCTGTTTTGTATAAAAAAAATATATATTATTATGACCACCAGCTAATATCCTGAATGACCGATGTATGCAGCACGGACAGCATCTTGAAGGCATGGTAGTGAGTCAATAAGATGTTGGCAAGAGTATCTGGAGCCATACAGACTGTAGTGCATCCAACAGCTGCTGAAGAGTGCGTGGTGGAGGATCCATACGGGGAACATGGCCATCGAGGCGGTCTCACAGGTGCTCAATGGGGTTCAAGTAGGGGGACATTGGAGGCCAGGGAAGTACTTGGAAGACTTTGTTGTGCTCCTCCAACCGCTTCCGGACAATTCTGGCTGTATGACATGGTGCATTGTCCTGCTGGAAGATCCCAACCGCTCCAGGGAAGTCAACAAGTATGTATGTACTTGACCTGCAAGGATGGATAGATAGCCCAATCATTTGAGAAAACATTCCACAGACCATAGCGCTGCCGCCACCAGCTTGTGTTTTTCCAACAATGGTTATAGAGTGTTTTTTTCTCTGAGGTTTTGCGCATGACACACCAATGTCCATCCAGACGATGGAGGAGAAAACGTGACTCCTAAGGGAAGGCAACCCTTTGCCAATCAAGCAAATTGAAGCAGTTTCTGATGATAAATCCATATCAGCATTGGTGCAGTGACCAGCCGTTTGCTTCGGAGCCCAATACGCAACAGGGTTTGCTGTAGTGTAGTTTTAGTCCCCTGATTTGTTTGGACGGTGAGTTGCTCAACTGTAGCGTGTCGGTTGGCCCTCACACAGATTGGCAGCTGACATTCACCTCTAACATCAATGTCACGTGGTGCTCCACAGACACCATTTATTTGCAATGGTGCTGTTTGTTCAGTCAAGGTACACGTTAACGACATCAGCAGTTGAACAGTTCGAGAACGGAGCTGTTTCAGAAATACTGTTACCCTTACTCCGAAAGCCAATGATCATCCTCAGATAAATCGCATGGTTAACCCATGACAGCCATGAGTAATAGATTCTCAAATTATGGAACTACAACTTCTTCCTGTTCCCTCTTATGTAAGGTGCCATATTTAAAACTAACTCAAACATGGAGGGTCTTCACACTCTCAGTGTCTCACAATGCTCAGACACATAATATGCCACTGCATATAGTGTGGGTCATAGCTGTGCAACATTACACTCGACATGAGAGAGAACAGGAAGAAAGGAGGAGGTTTAACATTTCACTAATTACAAAATTAAAAGGAGAACTAAAAATGTTGAACTTGATGAACTAAATGCCTTTTTTTTTAACTTCAGTTACTGTGTTCCATAAGTGAAGAATCTGTGGGGGCTCCTTAGAAGTATGCAAAATGCAAATTTTATATAACAATTACATTGAGGAGAATAAAACGAATGTCACCTGATTAAAATATATATACAAAACAAAAAAATACCTATAAATGATCATTTAAGTTTCATATTTGTGTTATAACTATGTTAACTTTCCCACTACCACTAGATGCCTGTTCCATTTATCTACTACATTACCTCAATTCTTCTACCTTCCAGTTTTAAATCATCTTATTCAGGCATCCTCTATTTCTGGAATATACCCCATCTCTCATTTTTATTCAGTACCTGTTACATGGACCCATCAGTCTGTGTACAAGGCGTTACTCTCTTACATTTCCAATACTACACTGAGTTTCAACCTTACAAAACCTGCACTGAATACCAATATAGTTGGATTTTCTGCTGTGTAAGAATATTCATGTTTTGTACACCATTTATTCATTATTTAATGTAACTGCTGGAGAAAAATGCTGGAGGCTGAGAAGAAAGAGCATGAGCTGTCCTCCACTGGGTGTTTATTCTCCAATACAAACAGAGACAACGTCTTATAATCCTCACTGCAGTAAGATATAGAAACTTTTAAATTTTTTTACAGGGGGCTCCCCTCCACGATATATATATTTGCTGTCCCCTCAAATTAACACAACACACAGCCATTAATGTCTAAACTGTTGGCAACAAAAGTGAGTACACCCCTAAGTGGAAATGTCCAAATTGGGCCCAAAGTGTCAACATTTTGTGTGGCCACCATTATTTGCCAGCACTGCCTTAACCTTCATGGGCATGGAGTTCACCAGAGCTTCACAGGTTGCCACTGGAGTCCTCTTCCACTCCTCCATAATGACACCACAGAGCTGGTGGATGTTAGAGACCTTGCACTCCCCCACCTTCTGTTTGAGGATGCCCCACAGATGCTCATTGGGGTTTAGGTCTAGTGACATGCTTGGCCAGTCCATCACCTTTACCTTCAGCATCTTTTGCAAGGCAGGGGTCGTCTTGGTGGTGTGTTTGGGGGCATTATTATGTTGGAATACTGCCCTGCGGCCAAGTCTTCGAAGGGAGGAGATCATGCTCTGCTTCAGTATGTCACAGTACATGTTGGCATTCATGGTTCCCTCAATGAATTGTAGCTCCCCAGTACCACTACAATCATTTATTATATGGTGGGCAAAAGAACGATAGAAGCCCTCCACCATACAGTAGTACAGTAAATAAATATTACATTTGTGTTCACATTTAATTGTCTAAAACTTATTTCATGCCCAGAATTCTGAGAAATACAGTTATTACACTGCGTTCTGGGAACCTTGGCAGGGGCATGCAAATGGGCCCACAAAGGCCTAGCTCTTGCAATCCATAACGAATGAATAAATATATATATCATCATCATCAGCTTGGCTTGGCTTCTATATCATCATCGTTGATGAAAGCGCTCAAGTAGTCATAGGTGACGCAGTAGGTAAACCACGACTCAGAGACATACAGTAGGATGGTCAACACAACAGCTCTGTCCACACTAACCTTGGTGCATTAACTCAGATCCTTGTTGTTCTAAAGTATTTTATATAACCTGCAGAATGCACCATTTGCCTGACAAGTCTGTTGTCAATTTCCTTGTCAACCTTGTTGTCAGAGGAGATGATGCATCCCAGGTAGCTGAACTGATGTGAGGAGGACAGTAATATTCCTGAGGTGTGGGCTGGTGGAGAACTTCCGTCTTCTTCAAACTAAATTTTTGACCGAAAAGATCAGCAGCCTCAGTGAAGAAAAATGTCATTCCTGCAGAGCTGTCGCTGTATGGGAAACAAGGGCAGCATCATCAGCAAAGAGTTGATCTCGAGTGAGTCGTTCCACTGTCTTGATGTGGGCCTTTAGTTGGCTCAGGTTGAACAGACTGCCATCTGCGAGGTTTTGGATGTAGAAATCATCCTCATCATCAAGGTCTGCAATGGTTCTTTGAAGCATCATACTGAAGAATAGTGTGAATAGGGTTGGTGGGAGGACAGTGATCCGACAGGTCATTGTTGTGACCACGCTGGTCTTGATGTAGCTGGATGATCATGTTGAGGAACTTCGGAGGACATCCTAAATGTTCCAGGATTTGCCACAGGCCCTTCCTTCTCACGGTGTCAAACGCTTTGGTAAAGTCAACAAACGTGAGGTAAAGTCCCTTGTTCTGTTCTCAGCATTTCCATGTACATGGTGCTCCTGTTTCTTCTAAAGCCACACTGACTCTTGGGGAAGAGTTCTTCTGCGAGAGTGGGCATCAGTCTCCTCTTGACAGAGAGCAGTTATCCCACAGTAATTTGAGCATTTAGACTTTTCTCAGTTGTTCTTGTATAGGCTGATGCTGATTTTGTCATGAAGGTCATGTGGCAGTTTGCCTTGCCACCAGCAGCAAACAAAGAACTGAATGACATGCTGGGCGCCCATGTTTACGGATCTCTGCTGGGATCCCATTGACTCCTGTTGTTTTACCATTCTTTAGCTTCTCAATAGCTTTTAAAGTCTCTTTGAGAGTAGGGATTGTGTCATTGGTTGTTGTGGAATGCAATTGAGCACTAAAAGTTTGTTTTTTCCACTAATGGTGTTGTGGGTGTTCCCATAGAGCATCTGAAGAGGGATCCCTGAAGAAACTGGAGATTCGCCTCAAAGTCGGTCTTCATTTCAGCTGACTAGAGGTTACCAATCTGTAACTTCTTCTTTGGGGCTCCTCTCCTTTTTTACTTAGGATTTAAGATGAGGCAAAATTTGCTGTGTTCCGTATTACATTCTGCACTGGGTATCACTCGGGTGAGTAGGATGTCTTGAAGGTCTCTAGACGCACCAGAATGTAGTCTATAAGATGCCATTGCTTGGCCCAAGGATGAATTTAGGTTGTCTTCAGCCTTTCTTTCTGCTGGAAAACGGTCTTGGTGTTGATGAATTTCTGCTCCAAGCAAAACTCTAGCAGAAGACACCCATTGTCATTGGCCAAATACCCCTGTCCAAGCTTCTGAATCTTTGCTTACTCTGGCATTGAAGCCATCTAGAATGATGACCTTGTTATTTGCAGGTATGTTCTGCAAGAGATTGAGCAGGTCAGTGTTAAACTTGTCCTTTTCCGCAGGATCCGCTTGAAGAGTTGGGGCATAGACACTAAAAATTGTAGCATGCTGCTTTTTCTGAAGTGGGATAAGCATGAAAATGATGCAGTCAGAGTGATCCTTTGGCAGGTTATCAAGTTTGGAGGCAATAGGGTTCCTGACCATGAAGCCAACACTCGGTTTCTAGCTTGCCTGACCAGTAGAGGGTGTAGCATGCGCCATGTGCCTGAAGGCTTCCTTCCTCTGGGAAGCAGACTTGACTGTGGACAGCATTGTCGATAGCTAGCCTGGATAGTTTGTGGACTAATAGAGCAGAGTGCCATTCAGGGCAATCGCTGCCTGCTGTGCCAAGCATAGTTATGATGTTCCAACATGCAAGTTTCAGTCCAAGTACACTTTGTGAGCCAGGTGTAAGCCTTTTCTTCTTTGTTGAGTTTCCAACCACATTTGGAGATGCCCATTGTCTAGCTAAGTGGGTGAAGTAGAGACAAGTTTTTTTTGGCCAACTTTTCTAGGCCCCTCTCCGCATGGAGCAAGCTGGCTGTCCCTAGAGAAGGCTGCTTGGTCGTTCAGGGTGCTGCCAAATGATGCCATCTTCTCTGGGGTCAGCATCAGGGGACCCATACACCTAAACCAACTGCATGCAGGACTGAAACTGCAGTTTCCAGTGTCCTCTTTCACCTTCTGTTTCGCCCCTTTACTGCAGGACTTCAAGATGTTGTTTGTCTAGATGTAGACATGCACCTTGAGCCTGCACAATGGCTTTTAGGTGACATGCGTTGTATGCAGTACAGGTCCTACCCTTTACACTCGGGATTTATCTGTCATGGCATAGCAAGCTGGATGGTGATAGTGAGGTCCTCTGGTTCTAGGTGTTATAACGGAGTGTCCTCCTCCTCCTAGATGCAAGCTGCATCTGCTCAGGTTTGAAATCAGCGTTTTCCTTCTCTTAGGCTGGCTGCCAACCAAGACCAATGAGCCCAGCCTACCCATCCGTGGGGGGTGACTTGCCCAGGGAAATTGTATGAGCAATACATCAACTCTTCTTTTCCTGTATAATGGCTTGTGTGTCAGGAGGACATTGCAAATGGCCTCTCCTACATTACTGTGTCCGTAGCAACACCTTCCCATTGGTGCCTTCTCGTCTATCAGGCATGCTTATTAGGAATTATTAGGAACATGATCAATATGGCACACTTTTAACCACAATTACATTACACCCAGTATTATATATGGTACCACCAGTATTTATTCTGAGTACCACCTTAGAATAAATACTCCAGATCCCTGAATAACACAGGGTGGTTTATGTCAGTGCCCTTGTAAACGAATGGATTTTGCATTAGTACTGTTGGTATATTTAGCTGTCACATTCCAACTGTACAGATAAGATCTTCCTATGCATCCGAAATATCCTCCAACTGCAGGAGGTTGATCAACAGAATTCAAAATGGTAGATGTAGCGGAACCCATCACTGTTTTAAACTGTTTTATGATTATTCAATTCTTGGTTAAAATATGATCACATTGCTGTACTGTAGATATGTTGTTTTATGTTCTACAGAATATATTGGCTCAGAATATTAGCCAGACTTTTGCAGACCTAGGCTAATAGATAATCCTGTTACAGAGATTCAAGAGATAAGAAAGTTGTAAAGGATCCTTGCATTTTCCAAAGTGTTTTCATTCTCTGATAAGAACAAAGAAGTGTAATTGAATCAATGTCTGATTGTATCCAAGTTGCCAGGGAGGTGTGACCCCCCTATTGTTCTCTTTATGTGTATTGTGTATGGCCAAATATGGGCATGTGTATTGCCTGTGGCGAAAGAGATGTATATATATTTCTGCAATAACAAAATAAAGTCAGTATTCATTTGACTCCCAAATTGTGTGTCGTCCAATATGGGAGGTCGGGGATGGTGAAACTGTAGTGCCTCTTGGGTATTTTATCGTATACCAGCGGAGATTTTGGACTGCGTGTTCCTGCTCCGTTACATTGGCTGGCAGTGGTGGGATGGCGTCCTAGTAAGAGGAAAAGCAGCACGGAGACACCGGTATCGTTTGGAGTTACAAATTGAGGGCAACGCTAGTATCCGTACAGCGCCCCTGGCTACAGCAGGATGGAACCGGCTAGTTTTCAGACAGCGTTTCATGATGAGGAGGAGGAGGCGGCCGCGGACTACAGGGATGCAGACAGAAAGGAACTCTGGTATGATGCCCTGGAAGATGCCCAATGGCGGCGAGGTGAGAGTCTCCCCAGTGATGAGCAGCGGCTACAGAAGCGTGTGGCGATACGGATGTATCTGTTGGGAGAGCAGCCCCTGGATGAGTGGGTGACAAGACTAGAAACCCTGGTATGGCGAGAGATCTGGCTAGACAACGCATACCAGGCCCTCTGGTGGCATACCGTTCGACTTACCCCCTGGACGTCTGAACACGACTTACCGGAGGGGGATGATTATGATGGCCCGGGTTTATTATGGGATGCCTTGGAGGACGATATTGATCTTGGCAGCACGGAGGGGTCTAGGTTTTGGGACATCTACGACTACCGGATGGGCATGTATGTCTGGGATGACGAAGGCGAGGTGAGCAAAGACATGACCCACCTGGTAACGAGAGAGTGGGAGCTGGAGCAGGACTACCAACACCTGCTCAGCCTTGTGCAGCCCCAACCTACTCGACAAGCAGAACGAGACTTCATTGACTGGTCCTGGGATGACCTCCAGATGGCAGGTAGAGATGGGACCGAGGTCTCTCTACCGGCCCTACAGAGGGCAGAAGGTGTCGTCCTTTCCCTCCAGCGGCAGTGTGAACCCCAGGGGGCAGAAGGTGTCGTCCTTCCCCCCCAGCAGCAGTGTGAACCCCAGGGGGCAGAAGGTGTTGTCCTTTCCCCCCAGCAGCAGTGTGTACCCCAGGGAGCTGAAGGTGTCGTCCTTCCTCCCCAGCGACAGTGTGTACCCCAGGGGGCCGAAGGTGTTGTCCTTCCCCCCCAGCGGCAGTGTGTACCCCAGGGAGCAGAAGGGGCCGTCCTTCCTCCCCAGCGGCAGTGTGAACCCCAGGGGGCAGAAGGTGTCGTCCTTCCCCCCCAGCGGCAGTGTGAACCCCAGGGGGCAGAAGGTGTCGTCCTTCCCCCTCAGCGGCAGTGTGAACCCCAGGGGGCAGAAGGTGTCGTCCTTCCCCCCCAGCGGCAGTGTGTACCCCAGGGAGCAGAAGGTGTCGACCTTCCTCCACAGCGGCAGTGGGTACCCCAGGGGGCCAAAGGTGTCGTCCTTCCCCCCCAGCGGCAGTGTGAAACACAGGGGGCAGAAGGTGTCGTCCTTCCCCCCCAGCGACAGTTTACCCTAACCAGGGGAGACACCAATCTCCCAGACAGCGCAGATGGGACCGTGGTCTCTGCGCCCACAGCTTGTCCAGATCCCCAACTACCGTCACTGGGACAACCGGAGGAGGGGGTAAGTACAAATTCCCCTCCCCAGCTAACTTCTAATGTGGCCCCAGGGTTAACAGAGGAAATGTTAACCCCCACTGACCCCCACGTTTCCCTGGCTACTGAGCCGGAATATGTCCCAAGTACCCCAGCAGAAGAGCTGACAGCGGGGCAGAGTGCAGTCGGCCTCTGCCCTCCCTTTGTCCCTTGTACAGAGCAGGATGTCCTGCAGGTTATACCAGCAGAAGAGCTGCCATCAGGGCAGAGTGCCGCTGGCCTCTGCCCCTCAAGTCCCCTCAGCGTGTTGCCCCATCACCACAGCAAAATATCCAGGTACCTGGTTAGACTTCCCCCCAAAGGTGAGATGTGTGACGAAGTGCCCTTCGCCACTTTGGCTTGGAGAGGACTGTTTGCCAGCCTCCTGCCCTGCGACTATGGCCCTGGTACATATTGCCCTTTGGAACCAGTGTTCGGCCATACCAGAGTGTAAGTCACTCATTCTGGCCCTTTACATACAGGGGGGTCATTCTGTACTTGCCCTGTGTGAACCCTGATACCCCAGATAACTGTGCCATGAAGCCCATTCATATGATGAAAGACTATGGGAAAGACTTTAGCTACATGGCAATTGAACTGTGTGAAGAGGATCTGAGTGCTATTCGGTGGTTTTGTGCGCTCATATCCCAGCTATCTGGGGATATGGGAAATGTGAGTAAATGTGAATTGCAGAAATGCTGATGGGTTGTCAAACTAGAGAATTGACCAACAAATACTTTTGTCCGGACATCCCCAGGCCGATCCGTTGGGATCAGACCGTGTATGCCGGCTTATGGTCACGGGGGAGGTGTGTAGCGGAACCCATCACTGTTTTAAACTGTTTTATGATTATTCAATTCTTGGTTAAAATATGATCACATTGCTGTACTGTAGATATGTTGTTTTATGTTCTACAGAATATATTGGCTCAGAATATTAGCCAGACTTTTGCAGACCTAGGCTAATAGATAATCCTGTTACAGAGATTCAAGAGATAAGAAAGTTGTAAAGGATCCTTGCATTTTCCAAAGTGTTTTCATTCTCTGATAAGAACAAAGAAGTGTAATTGAATCAATGTCTGATTGTATCCAAGTTGCCAGGGAGGTGTGACCCCTCCTATTGTTCTCTTTATGTGTATTGTGTATGGCCAAATATGGGCATGTGTATTGCCTGTGGCGAAAGAGATGTATATATATTTCTGCAATAACAAAATAAAGTCAGTATTCATTTGACTCCCAAATTGTGTGTCGTCAAATATGGGAGGTCGGGGGTGGTGAAACTGTAGTGCCTCTTGGGTATTTTATCGTATACCAGCGGAGATTTTGGACTGCGTGTTCCTGCTCCGTTACAGTAGATTTCACTGCTGCATAATTGTATATAAAAGGAAACAAGTTACAAGCTGTATTACTTTATAACGTTATAAAATAATACTTTGAATATTTTCAACTGTAGTTGTTCAAAAGTAGATATTTTAAATATAGAACAAGAGTGACACTTTAATAAAATTGCACTAAAGTTCCAAATATTTGAAAAGGGAGAGAGAGAGGGGCAAAGAGAGACAGGGGAGGGAGAGAGGGGTCAAAGAGAGACAGGGGAGGGAGAGAGGGGGCAAAGAGAGACAGGGGACGGAGAGAGGGGGCAAAGAGAGATTGGGGTGGGAGAAAAGGGGCAAAGAGAGACTGAGGAGGGAGAGAGGGGGCAAAGAGAGACAGGGGAGGGAGAGAGGGGGCAAAGAGATATTGAGGAGGAAGAGAGGCCCCAAAGAGAGATTGGGGAGGGAGAGAGGGGGCAAAGAGAGACTGAGGAGGGAGAGAGGGGGCAAAGAGAGACAGGGGAGGGAGAGAGGGGGCAAAGAGATATTGAGGAGGAAGAGAGGCCCCAAAGAGAGATTGGGGAGGGAGAGAGGGGGCAAAGAGAGACTGGGAAGGGTGAGAGGGGCCAAAGAGAGATTGGGGAGGGAGAGAGGGGGCAAAGAGATACTGGGGAGGGAGGGAGAGACACAGAGGAGGGAGAGGGGGTGGGAAAACAATTTAGAAAAATCCAAGTCACTAGTACAGTATATATATATATATATATATATATATATATATATATATATATATATACATATGTAAATATATATTTTCTATGTATGTGTGTGTGTTTTCAGTATGTGGTTCAAATCAGGATACCCACAATTCTTACTCCACTGTGCCATGTAGATATGAATATATGTATCTATATACTTATAAAGAGCTAAGAAGGGCTCAGCGCTAACAGCTGGAGATGATTAAACATTAAAGGTTCTATGCGCTGACAGACGGGCTGGAGGAGTGGTATGATACATCAAGACTGGCATGTTGGCAGCCAAGATTTATCACACGGATATTGTAGGATCATTAATGGCATCCATAATACAGCGCCAAGGAGGAGGCACATTTTAATAAGAATGATGTATAAACTTCTGTATCCAGATGCACTCTGGGGAGAGATGTTCCGGCAAAAGTGTTTTGACTACAGATTATGAGGTTGTAAAGGATTTTATTGAGGAAAAGTACAAAATAACTAAGATTTGTACACAACGTTGCATGTCTGGAGCTCTCTAGCCAATTGAAGATATAACAGACGTCCTTGTTGGACAGTAATACAGATGTTAACGAATGATAACATTTGCTTGAAAAAGTACATTTTCCCAAAATAATACAAAACATCATAGAATGTTTATTTGTTAGCTTACTTTGAAATATTGTATTGTCCTGGAGAATTACTGAAGGGGGTTAGTTGTCCAAGAGGGGTTGGCCAAACTCTACTTGAAAAGTATGGATCTATTCTAGCAAGGAGATGGAAAAGGCACAGTTGGTCCTTCCAACCAGAGGCATGGTAGCCCTACACTCTGAAGATGTAACCATGTCTATATTGATTGTTTTCTGCATCCCAAAATGCTCTTCATCATCTCAAAGGCAATCAGTATCTGGCCTTCATCAAAGCCAAGTTCTGTTCATCTAACAAGGGAGTGTGTAGTCTCAGGACATACACAACATCGGCCATCATCAGGTGTGCCTTGATGCATTCACATGGGCATATTCACCATCATTATTGGTGCACATCTTGCACCTGTCTCCTTCATCCAGCCATTATATAGTTGTGCCAACACAGTCCTTCAGTGAAACGTTCTTTAATTGCGATCTTAAAGTTAGTGGTGGTTAGAGAAGGCACATCCGGTGAAAACCTTCTTCAAAGCTCAGTCATGGAAAAAAGGTCAGCCATCCAGTGAACTTTGTAAAAATGACCCTTAATATGTAACTTAGGTAAAGGTGTGAAAGATCCTAGTTTTGTCCAATTGGTATAGTATAGATATACCAACAACAAATGAAAAAAAGACACTCTTTCAGGATAAGATAAAGATAAATATCAGAATACCAATGAGAATCACTGGAGACATGTGACCCAACGGCTGAAATATAAGCATACATATATTTCTTATGCTGGGACCTGCACTCTTATTGTTGGTCAATATATGCCTCTAATATTTGTCTCAAGACAATGCATGCATCACAATGTTCCAATAGAAGACTTTGATTGCTCCTTTGCGTTGCGATAACTGGTTTAATATCACAGTGACGTATTTGGTGTATTTGGCCATCTGCGCTTGCCTCTTTCATCCAATATGGTGCTCCAGTGCAAGGTTATTGAATTGTTGGATATTATTCACTTTTTTCTTTTTGTGATCCTTGACCTGCTTTAGTTTCACATTGGTCTATGGCACTGACTACATTATTACCCATGTACCTACCTTGACCCTTTTCCAGTTATCTATATTGTCCTGTTGTCTTACGGTCTCTGATCTTGGGACTATGGACCATTATCCAACTGGACTTGGTGTGAGAGACTATATATCAGACTGGCGCCTCCATCTCTTGTTGACCAACTACTTGTGTTAATTACATTGAGCGAAACTTTGAGTTAAATTGTTAAGGATTTCTTGCGGCAAAAGGGGAACTGGAATGTGACAAACTGTCTTCAATCCAGGCAGGGTCTCATCCATGATGTGGCACAGAGCGTGGGTGTCCTTATTTGAGAGGCATTATCATGCCCTCTTCTCTGTATTTTAAAACTGGAGCTCTGATCAAGCACTACATGTCCTCATATGTTGCTGAGACACTCTAGTAGGCTACCATGTAAATTAAACACTCTAGTAGGCTGCCATGTACATTATGGGGGCTTGTGTTAGTGGACACTGTTCCTCTAGGCTCTGCAAGTGAGCTCAGAGCCCAAATGGGCAGTATGACTTTAAAATAAAAACTTTCATCCAGTAATCCTTTAAAATAGAAACCCATTTCAAAGAGAATTTTAATGAAGACAGATTTCCTCATTATCTTATGCAATTATCATTTTTTATTAGTTATAAGGCTGATTATAAATTACAAATAGTTTAATTGCATTTTAGGTTAAATGAAAATCTTATTTCAGATTTGAAATCCAGAGCAGATTTAGTCTGCTTATTTCTTAAGAGCAGTGGCAGAGTTACTGCTGGTACAGCAGGTGCAAAGCACCAGGTCTCACAACAAGATAGGGGTCCTCTGTTAATGGCAGTAAATGAGGATTCGTAATTGATTAGAAGAGGATGGCAGATAATTATTTTATAGGAAAGTGATCTGATCATCTACAAATAGTTTTAGCTTCTTAGAGAAGTTGCAAGAATGGGCCCCAAATTATTTTGCACCGGGGCCCTAGATTCACTAGCTAGGCCACTGCAGAGGAGGATGTGTCCTTGTAAACTACTGAGCATTTCAGTTGTTCTGTTGAAGTCACTGGCAGCTTTAGCTGCCACATTCCATGTGCAGGTAGAAGCTTCCTTTCTGCATTCAAAATGGTAGATTCCACAGCAGTAGAAATGAAAAGCTGTATTAGATTTTTAAATTATGAAAATATTTTTTCTTTTTTCAAGTGTAGTTTTTCAGAAGAACATATGTTAAATAACTATTAATAAGTACAATAATAATAATAATAATAATAATAATATATTATATTACATTTTAGTCCCAGAAGGGTCTATAGTGGTCCTTTAATAGTAGAAAACATAGAACTAAATTGAATTTTTGATTAGGATTTTATTTATTTATATTATTAAGTTTATATTCTCACATTTTAATTCATTAAAAAGCAGGAAAAGGCATACAATCGAGAAATGAATACCAGTAAGCTTGAAACAGCTGTACATGGATTGGATACTCAGCCTGTGTTTATTCCAACCTTGGCTTTGCATTAAAGCTGTGTAATAATACAGCATGAATAAGCTTAAAGAAAGCCATGTTTGATAATGACTACGGAATGAAGAGCGAGGCATTTGTGGGCATATTTGTGTGACCCAGTACAACTTCCCAGAATGCAGTGCAATAACTGTTTTTCTCGGAACTCCGAGCTGGAAGCAGGTTTTTTAACTTGCTTTAGACATTCAAGTGTGAACACAGATGTACTTTTTGTTTACTATATATATGTATATATATATATATATATATATATATATATATATATATATATTTATATTTATTTATACGGTATATATATATATATATAATGTGTGTGTGTGTGTGTTATAAAGGCCTACGGTATACTGTTTTAATTTAAAATGTACTATTTTTTTCTTTCTTTTTTTATTGAAAAAAATACAAACAATAGTTCCCAACATAAAGGTATCCAATCATCCACTACAATCTATAAATGCATAGATAAATTCAAAACATATCCATTTTGAATGTAAAAAAAAAAAAAAAAAAAACTTCATAACAAAAGTTTGCTTTTCATTCAGTTTGTACAGTACACAGGGTCCTAATGCATTCCTGTCTGAGACTACACTGGCCTGTCTAGGCCTCTGCAAACTATCTATTTATTTAAAGCGGATGCAGAACGAATGAGTTCATTATTTGGCAGGGACAGGGCGTGTTCAACAAAGGTAGGACAAGATGGGCAGGTTGTCTGCCTTACTAAACCCTTCGTATTCACAGTATACAGTACACAGATTCCTAATACATCCCTGCCCGAGACTACACTGGCCTGTCGGTGTTATATAACTTTCTTTTTGGCTGGGAAAGGGTGTGCTCATCAAAGGTAGAACATGATGAGCAGGTTCTCACCCTTACTGGCCCCTCTCTTTGCACTGACTGTACACAGAGGCCTAAATCATCCTTGCCCGAGACTACACTGGCCTGTCTGAGTTATAAAATTTTATAATTAAAGCAGGTGTAGGCCGGATTAGTTCATTATTTGTCAGGAAAGGGTGTGTTCATCAAAGATACAACATGTTGGACAGGTCCTCGCCCTTATTGAACCTCCCTCTGCGCTGACTGACTCACAATCATGAGTTGAGAATTCAATGAATTCAATGAAGCTAAAAGTATACCCTTAAAGTCTTACAGTGCCATTACATGTGATCAATAAGATGACAAAATCCAGTGTCACATAATATCTACTTAGTTACGTAGACATTGAGTTATTCCGGTATAAAGCCAACTATTCAGCTGTAGAAATGACAGTCATATATCAAAATTATAGTGTTGTTTTTCCAGGCTCATTTCACCTCTACTTATATTTTTCTCCGATTAGCGCTGGCGTGTAGCATTCTCTCTCCGCGCTCTCGGTTCCTGGACGTATGCTCATCCTGGCAGTGTATTTAATACACGTGCCTCTCTGTACATCGGACTTGATGATGGATGTGCAGCCATTATCACTGAGGTGGCAAAAATGAATGTCTATGTCAGTCTTCCTCGCCATTCAGCGGCGCCCCAACGGAATAAGTCTAATTTCAGAGCAAAATCTGTTGAGCCCCAGGAGATTGGCCAATGGGGAGTTGTAATCACTCAGCATAAACCTGGGATACTTATCACTGTCAAAAAAAGGTTGAAAGTAGCGCTAGTTATAGGGAATCATTATTTTGTCCTTTGTTTCGCGATGGAGAAAATGTAAAAGCATAGAAAATTATCTATAAAAGGATATGGAAGGTTTCTACATTTCATTAGGAATGTAACACTAACTACCTTTATAAGCTCTATTTTATTAAGAAGTGCTTAAAAACTCTCTTTTTTGTCTAAAATCAAATACGTTGTACCTGTTTGGGTCTGTCATCTGTAGCTCATGCAGCTCATGAATACACAAACGGTGAGCCTCATTCAATTGAGCAATTGTAAGTTTAAGGAGCCCGTAAGGGAGACTGTAAGTTAATTTGCGATTCAATTAGCGTTTTTTTTTTTGCAAGCTGAAAACGGTGTGCGGGTTACGGGCTTGAGATCCTTGTGGTTGTAACTCACACCCCATCTAAGCTTTTGATCTTTCACGTGCGAAAGAGCTACAATCGCAGATCGCTATTCAATTGCTACAATTCCTCAAGCCCGCAAATGTTGTCACACCTGTAAATATCAAATATAGAAGAAAATCCTACAGATACTAGCATGGCCAGATTATCCATTAAGCCAACTAGGCAGCTTCCCTATGAGGGGAGCCACTTAAAAAAAAATGGTTGCTGCAGTTCATAGACTGGCTACCAGGGGGTAACCACCTAGAACAAGAGAGTTACAACAGGAAAATGACAGGGGCTCCTCCACTTCACTGCCTAGGGGCTCCAAAAAAGATAGATCCGGCCCTGGGTACTAGAGAGGACCCGCAAAGGGGTTAAAGACATGGGTGTAGGAGCCAAAGACAATCGGGGGGGGGGATACTGCATGTAGTATGAAAATACCACACAACTACTTTTCTACACATTGAATAATCTGGGGGGGGGGGGATTTGTCCCCCTCTTCCGCCCAGTTCCTTCACCTATGGTTAAACACCTGATCGTAGCACTGTAAATGCAAATAAAACATCAATACTGCACTGTAAATTATGGGGGAAGCGATGAAAGACATTAGAATTAATTGCACAACAGTCTCAAGCTCGCAAAAAAATAATTTATTTTTATGTTTCGTTTCAGGGTATATCGTTTTCGGGAATCAAGGAGTTAATACATATCAGGCCACCCACATGGACTAGAACCGTATCGGCATTCATTTTTATCATTTTCGAATTGAATGAGGCTCTGTGTCAGTCAAGCAGCATATTTGCACTGATTGGTTATTATGAGATACTACACACCTTGTGCTTTGAAGTACACTGTCTTCATGAGCTGCAGAGGGGGAAATCCAGGACTATTTGTAAGATTTTAGGTCGAAAATGCAGAGCTTATAAGCAGTTTAAAGTACACAAAGGTAAAGAGTGGTATATTATATTCTAGTGAAATTTGCAAGCTCGCAAGAACTGCAACGCTCGCTACGCGAGCTCGCAAAGCGTGACAACGATTCGTAGTTTGAAAACTATTAGATGTGATTATGACTGATCATGCAAAAAAAAAATATTTTATTGAAGGGTAGTGATCATATGAAGCCAGTTATTATCACATAGTTTGGCTCCTTTTTAAATCATAATGTAAACAGAAATCCCACAAATGGCCCTGATCAAAATTTACATGCACTTGAATGTTTGGCCTTATTACAGACACACAAGGTGACACACGCAGGTTTAAATGGCAATTAAAGCTTCATTTCCCACACCTGTGTCTTTTTAAATTGCAATTAGTGTCTGTGTATAAATAGTCAATGAGTTTGTGGATGCACTGAGCAGGCTAGATACTGAGCCATGGGGAGGAGAAAATAACAGTCCAAAGAGCTGCGTAACAAGGTAATGGAACTTCATAAAGATGGAAAAGGATATAAAAAGATATCCAAAGCCTATCAGTACTGTTCAATCACTTATTAAGAAGTGGAAAAATCGGGGATCTCTTAATACCAAGCCAAGGTCAGGTCGACCAAGGAAGATTTAAGCCACAACTGCCAGAAGAATTGTTTGGAATACAAGGGAAAACCCACAGGTAACCTCAGGAGAAATACAGGCTGCTCTGGAATAAGACTGCGTGGTTGCTTCAATGAGCTCAATACGACAATACTTGAACAAAAATGTGCATTATGGTCGAGATGCCAGAAAGAAGCCTTTACTGCATCAATGCCACAAAAAAGCCCAATTACAATATGCCCGATAACACCTTGACACGCCTCACAGCTTCTGGCACACTGTAATTTGGGGTGACGAGACCAAAATAGAGCCTTATGGTCACAACCATTAGCTCTATGTCTGGAGAGGGGTCAACAAGGCCTATAGTGAAAAGAACACCATCCCCACTGTGATGCATGGTGCTGACTCACTGATGTTTTGGGGTTGTGCGACCTCTAAAGGCACAAAGAATCTTGTGAAAATTGATGGCAAGATGAATGCAGCATGTTATCAGAAAATACTGGCAGACAATTTGCATTATTCTGCACGAAGGCTGCGCATGGGACACTCTTAGACTTTCCAGCATGACAATGACCCTAAACACAAGGCCAAGTTGACCGTCCAGTGGTTACAGCAGAAAAAGGTGAAGGTTGTGGAGTGGCTATCACAGTCTCCTGACCTTAATATCATCAAGCCACTCTGGGGAGATCTCAAACGTGCGGTTCATGCAAAACGACCAAAGACTTTTTATATGACCTGGAGGCATTTTGCCAAGACGAATGGACAGCTATACCACCTGCAAGAATGAGGGGCCTCATGGACAACTATTACAAAAGACTGCACGCTGTCATTGATGCTAAAGGGGGCAATACACAGTATTAACTAAGGGTATGTAAACTTTTGAACAGGGCCATTTCATTTTTTCTTTGTTGCCATGTTTTGTTTTATGATTGGGCCATTCTGTTATAACCTACCGTTGGATATGAATCCCATAAGAAATAAAAGAAATGTGTTTTGCTGCTCACTCATGTTATCTTTTTCTTTACAAATGGTGCATATATTAGCAATTTGCCAAGGGTATGCAAACTTTTGAGCACAACTGTAATTATGGGATTTTCTACGTAAGGCTCAAATGCTTGAAATTCTCCACAGTTTTCACTATACAGACGGTCCCTGGGTTAAGGATAAGATACGTTCCTGAAAACATCTTTAGATCAGACTTGTATGTAACTCAGATCCCTGAATAATAATAATAATAATAATAATAATAATAATAATAATAATATAATGGCTCATATGTGGTAATAATAATATAGTGTAATACCATTATAATAATAACAATAATATGCTTGTACTGTAATAATAAGTTACAAACTCCTACAAAAAACTTTGGGAGCCCGTTCTTAAAGGCATATTTAAGTTTCCTGGATTATGAATGCATCTGATAGAGAAGAATCAGCAGTGTATGCAAACATTTTTTGGATGAAAAAATACCAAAATAAACATTAACAATGTCACCCTGATGTTTGCTAAATCTCTCTAGTAGCTTAAAATTCATAATTTGTTTTGGCCTACCACAGGTAGCTGTACATTTTAATACAATCTAGCAATCAATGTTGGCAATGTTGGTTTGTGCAAAAATGAATCATGGGATGTGTAGTCCCCCTGTAGAAGGAAGTAGGAACTGTAGATCTCTGCATTGAGCTGCTGCCGGCTTGAAGGTTAGTAAAGTGTTAAAATCCATATTTGGCTGCAGAGTTTCTATTAGTAGGTACAGTGGGCCTATGTACGCAGCTCTGAGGATGTGGGAAACAAAATGTATTTAAAAAAATATAGAATATATATATAAAATGACTCCATGTAGGGTGTGTGTCTGAAAGGTAAGAACAAGAAAACTTAGATATACAGTTAAGTATGAGTTGTCTGTAGCCCGGGGACCACCTGTGAATATCAGATATCTTTGTGTGAATATACTTCAAACATAGAGTATTACTTTGATCAAGTGGAAAATATCCCTAATATGTTCATAAATACATTTTTGCAATTTCTGGACTGTGGTCATAAAAGAGTAATAGGTCTATAATTCTCCCACACAATTAGTCCTTCATCTTCATATCCATGGAATAATGTTCTCAAAAATGAAAAAAAAATAATAATATTTTGCCCCTCCCCAACAGAGAGGTATGTTTAATGTTTAACTGCCAGGTACATCTAAGATAAACCTTCTCAGGGTACTCTTCTTTCCTATAACAAAACTTTAGAACTCAAAAGCAGGTTTGAATGTATTAAAATGTAACATTTGTGTCCCTTTCCCTTACTTTATTTAGTGAACATAAATCAGTATATTGTAACTAATACAAGCAGTGAGTGCTCCTTGCCGAATCTAGGACTCAGTCCCCCCCGGGTCATGTTTTAGAACGGCAATGTACGCATGCATGCATGGCCTGACGCTCGTTTCGCTAGCCTGGCTTATGCAGAGGCTGAGACTAAGCTTTCCTCTTCTTTATTTCTTCAAGTCCTTTCTGCAAGTAAAGTATTAATGCTCAGACTCCTATTCCACTGCAACAATGTTATATATATATATATTTTACATATTTTCTTCCTTCCATTAGCTCTTTAGGTCCTAAATCAATTATATATATTAAACTTTTTGTGATGTATGGTCCTTTTAGGACCTTCCAAGCCGAGATAGGCAGAGAGCTTGCCTGCTGGCTTTGAGGAAATTTATTTTAGTCACTAAACAAGTGTGTTTGCAACAGCCTAAGGCAAGGGAAAAAAAGTGATTTCAGTACCTGGTATGTTTGCCAATAGATATATTGACCTTTTTAGTGGCAAATTAAATTGTAAAAGGTTGTTTGCCAGTGGAAAAATACATATATATGGTATTGAAATGGAACTGCCCCTTTAATAAGGGTATTTTATTTAATTTAAGGGACAAATCACAGTAGAAAAAATGCTTTATATCCTTTTCATTTAGATATTTTAGACATGTGCACCAGTGAAAACCTTATTTTCAACCAGTTTGAACTAATAACTTTAATGTGCTATGTGAGACATATACATTTAAGTTAATCCTGGCATTTTTTTATTTTATCTAAATGTCTTTAACTTGGTGACTTACTTAATTTTTAATGTTATTTTTTTTATATAAAATATGCTTTTCACTAACTTCTAAGAAGTCTTTAGAGTAGCTTATTTTCACTTTCTGGAGCCTCCCCTTCCTTCAGAACTGTGAGAAATAATTAACTGAGGCACTCAAAGGCCTCAGTAATAGAACAGCACACATTTAAATAAATATGACAGCAATTGGTTATTATTATATTTATTTCTCACAGTGTGTTCTTATAAGCCATATGCCAAGTTAGTATACCATAGATAATAATAATAAGACTGTTTCATTGCTGCAATAAGTAGGATATTTACTGTGTTGCTATAAACAATAGATTGTGACATGGCCGATGGATGGATGAATAGATGGATGAATGGGTAGGTAGATAGATAGATAGATGGATGAGTGGATGGTTGTATGGATAAATAGATGGATGGAGGGATACAGAGATGGATGAATGGATGAATAGATGGATAAATGGAGGGAAGGATACATAGATGAATGGATGAGTAGATGGATGGATGAATAGTAGGTGGATGGATGGATAAATATATGGATACAAAGATAGATGGATGGATAGAGGGATACAGAGATGGATGAATGGATGGATAGAGGGATACAGAAATGGATGAATGGAAAGATGGATGCATAGATGGATGAATGGATGGAAAGCTAAATGGATGGATAGATGGATGGTTGGATATGTGGATGTATGGTAGTTGGATGGATGGATGGATAGATAGATAGGTAGATAGATGTTTATACCTACTCATGAGCTGAACTCTCTATAAAAGTATATCACTGAGTATTTGTGTCATCCCACTGTAAAACATAACTAACTAGCGACTTGCCCATCAAAAAATGACGGCAATGAGATGTGTATGTTTGTAAATTTGTTTGGTCGGTAATATAATTCTCGTTCCAGCCGCCATTTTGCGGCTAATAGTTGTGTGTTTCATGTAAAATGGTGGGGAATTTAATGTAACGGATCTACTGGCACCCCGACCGGGTACCTCCGTTGATGGACGCGTCCTAGTTTGCGTCGAGGCCTACAAGCACCGCACCGGACACCACAACCACCACAGACTCCACAACCGCCGTAGCTTAACTGGAGCCTCACGAATAGCCGCTAGCAGCTGAACAGGAAAAGCACCCCAAGATGCTTACACTCCTGGCAGTCAGTCTGTAACAGCATACCATGAATCCCCCCAAGAACAAGACATAAGCTCTGTGTTTGAGGGTCAAGCGGTGAACTCCCTTGCTGGCACACCCAGCCTGGTTTTTATTACAGTCAGGTAAACAGAACACACCCAGGGGAAGGTATAAACAACCAATAAAACAATAGTAACGCCCACAGTTTCCCTCCCCTCTACTTGAGAAATAATTGAGTTTATTACTGTATCTACTCAATTATCTCCCAGCTAAAACTTACACATTTTTATACATTTTTATAACTTTATGATTTTCCATAGTACATAAATAAAACTTACATTTTTATGAACAACATAAATTGTGGAACAACATATTAAAAAATGGCATGAATCAGACCAGAGGTTCAAAAGTTAGTAAAAGTATCTTTTACACATAAGACACAGACATTTCACATATCCCTCATAGTTGGCCACACAATACACATATAGGGACAATAGGTGAGTCATACCTCCCTGAGGCTACCTGGCAACTTTGATACAATCAGACATGGATTAGATCATCCTTCTTTGTTCTTATGTCTGAGAATGAAAACACTTTAAACAATAGACTTCCTTATCTTAGGAGGAGTCTCTGTAATAGGATTATCTCTTATGCCAGGTCTGCAATAGTCTGGGCTAATATTCTGCAGAGCATAAACCAACATACATACAGTATAATAGTAGGATCATATTTTAACCATAATAATAATAAAGAAACAGGGTAAAACAGTGATGGGTTCCGTTACAGATGTATAGATGGATGGTTGGATATGTGGATGTATGGTAGTTGGATGGATGGATAGATAGAATGATAGATAGATAGGTAGATAGATGTTTATACCTACTCATGAGCTGAACTCTCTATAAAAGTATATCACTGAGTATTTGTGCCATCCCACTGTAAAACATAACTAACTAGCGACTTGCCCATCAAAAAATGACGGCAATGAGATGTGTATGTTTGTAAATTTGTTTGGTCGGTAATATAATTCTCGTTCCAGCCGCCATTTTGCGGCTAATAGTTGTGTGTTTCATGTAAAATGGTGGGGAATTTCAGTGTGGTACGTGCCGCATAGTGTGTGTTACGTGCCGCGTGAACTGGTCTGGAGTGTTCTTTCGGTTTTGCGAGTAAGTGTAGTAATTTTGCGTCCTTAGCCTCGTTTTTGTTTTTTACGAAGGCCATTTTTTTCTCTCGCTTAGGTGATTTTCAGGTGTCTAAACTCGTATTCAGGTGTCTAAACTTGTATTTCGACTTAAATTGAGGTGTAACTTCAGTTTCCGAGGTCCTGGGTGCCCATTACTGTGTCAATTTAAGTGAAAGTAGATAGATAGTTAGATAGATGGATAGATAGATAGATAGATAGATAGATAGATAGATAGATAGATAGATAGATAGATAGATAGATAGATAGATATAGAGATAGATAGTTAGATAATAGATAGATAGATAAATAGATATACATATAGATAGATAGATAGATAGATAGATAGATAGATAGATAGATAGATAGATAGATTGTTATAACCTTCTCATGAGCTGAACTATATAAGTATATCACTGTGTTTTTAATCTATCCTGACAAGCAGCAAATATGTTTTTTTATGTTTGTTAATGCTACACTAGGTAAGAAATGTATTATTCGAAGTATAAAACATAATCAAGATGAGGGAGTGCAGTGCTTTACCGAATAAAAGAGTTAACAGGATGGAAATAATTTATAAGACAGTTTTTGAAGTGCATAAATATGATAAACAAAATTTCATATTTTAATAAAAAAGAGTGAGAGCTAAAGGGATTATTGTGTCAGTTAAAATATCCATAGTAATTAGAATTTTTGCAAGCAGATAGAGTGTACCATTGTTAAAATAATCAGCTTCTTAATCATTTAGGTGACTTTCATTTTGTCAGCATCATAAAATTAGCTTGCAACAACTATATAGATATTTTTCAATGTTTTTACAGTGTTGTCAACTGATAAGAAACAGTTGTTTGGACTCTGCAGTATCAGTTGTTACTTAACTCTATATGCAAACAGAAGCTAAAAAACTTTGGGACACAATGGGGAGAATTTGCTAAGCGGCTGAGATGAGAAGAGAAGGGCTTGACCTAAGCATAAGTGACACATTTACATAATACCCATGAACCCCAAAAATGACAGACACAAATGTGGGATAAACCGGCCACAGACTTTATTTGCATAACAAAATAAACCAATCTAGAGCTGAATGCTCACGTCTACCAAATGGGAGCCCAACCAATCTAAACTCTCCAGGGACCCCGCGCCCAGGAGACCTTGAATTAACCAGGTTGTATCCTCCACACCATAAATCAGCTCCCACCTAGCAAGAGCACTCACCCCTGCCACAAGCCAGCCGTAAACGACTAGCCCTGCCTGACGCCTGACAAAAGAACCAATTATCTTGTTCATCCAGATCCTAGCACTTCTGAGCCTAGTTGGGTCCATTGTTACTCTCCACTTCTGACGCGGTGTAATACCAGACCAAAGAATAACTAGTCCCTGAAATAAAACCAGCAATCTTCTAAAATCAAACTTCATCATCCTAACTAAATCCTTTAAGGGAACCACCCCCAAGTTATTACCCCCCAAATGGATCCACACCCCCCAAGAGAACCAAAAACTCTGGCGTATGACACAATTTGTGGAACCAACTGATGCCAACGCATACCCCTAATACCCAACCATTTTATGTCAAGTACAGATGGGCAAAACCCCAGCTGAGTCCCAATTGCTTTTACTGCTGCTGTTCCTCTAGCCCAATAAATGAATGAATGACCAAAGATCCAGAGTGGAGTCGAAGAACCTGAAAAAACAATGACATTAAACCAGCAAGTGTTGGCGAATATAAGATCGAAAACTCTTCGACTCCCACCTCCCAATCTTTTTTACAGTGTCCACATCTAAACCCAACCTAGCCATATTGGTGGCCACCCCAATTCTAAAAGAATGCGTGCCAAACTGTTCAGGATCCAAATGCAACACTGAAATGCATGATTTAAATACTGCTGCAAATTGAAACCTAGATAAAATGACCCCATCCCCATGAACAGTAGACCCCCTATTACTGATCTCGATGGAGACACAAGGCCTCAAACTGAGTCACACAAATAGTACCCAATACATTAACTATTGTTTTCAACAATGAATAAAAAACTGGCCTCCTCCTATCCTGAACCTTGCTGTTTGCCCCCTTACGCACCCCTTTTACTACTTGCTTAACTATAAAAAAAATTGTATCGTCCTCACCCCTTGTAGCTTAAAGTAAAAGGTTAACTCTGATAACTGCTTTGTAAGGGCAGTAAAATAAATACCCAATACATGCTTTTTTATTATGTAGCTTAACAGAAATTGAACTATGGTACCTCACAACCCTTGCTGCTGTTCACTGTTACAAAAACCGACCCATTCTGACCAAACTTTACTATAACACTCCCAAGTGCTCTTTGCCAATGAATTCCCCACCAACGCAGTTATACCTGGGATGCTAGATTCCACAACTCCAATGGCAAGGGAGTTCTGTGCAGATCCGCCGCTGGCGCTGCCTTCCGGAATCTCTCCCACTGAAATCGAAACTGCATGGCCCGAAGTGTCACCTTCTTCCTTGTTATCATCCTCTTGACCGTGCTAATCAAATCAGTCGCTTTATCCAACGGAAGACTGCATATCATGTTTGATGTATCGATCTGAATACCCAAAAAACTCAGGGTATTCATAGGACCCATAGTTTTCTCCGCCACAAGCGGGATCCCGAGCTCCATTGCAATTGACGAGAATTCTTCCAGTAAAAGAGGGCAATCATTTGACCCGGGATGAATAAAAAATCGTCGAGATAATGAACCAGCGACGTTAGCCCAGTACGCCTTACAGCCACCCAGTGTATGAATGAACTAAATATGAACAAGAGATCGAACAACCCATTGGCAAACACTGATCAACAAAATATTGTCCGTCAACATGACAACCCAATAAAAACTGTGATGACGGGTGCACTGGCAACAAACGGAAAGCTGATTTAATGTCGACTTTTGCCAACAATGCTACCTTACCAGCTTTTTGTATTAGCTACACAGCCAGCAAAAACGGAGTATATGACACTGCTACCAAAACACCGTCGATTCCGTCATTGACCGATGACCCTTTTGGATATGACAAGTGATGTATCAGGCGAAAACACCCTGTGTCTTTCTTCGATACCAAACCTAACGGTGAAACCCTTACATTTTCTATTGGTGCCTCCTTGAAAGGTCCCGCCATTCGTCCCTTCTCAACTTCCCCTCGCAGCTTCTCTAACACCAACCCAGGATTCTCTCTCGCAGACTTCAGGTTAGGGGGTCGATGTAAATAGTTGCCAGCCGTAGATGGAATCACAAACCCTCCAAAAAAACAGACAACAACAATGCTGCCACCGCTGGCCGAAGCTTACCGTGCCCCTTTAGCCAGGGACGCATCTTTTCTACCAGTGCTGGCGTCCTCCCCTTTCTGAGCTGTTTCTTCTGGTTTCTAAGGCTTGTTCTTTTTGAAGCAACAGAAAGAGGGTGTCGAAGACCACATTCGGAGCAATCACGCAGATACTTACATGCCGCCCCCACGTGCACATGCTCTTGTTGAACCCAAAACAGCAACCCTTCTTACCCGACGTGGCAGGTGCCTGCTTCACACTGCTCGAAGAAACCGGGCGTAATGGAGTGACAATTTTTAGCCAACTTCCCATGTCATAATCCCACCATGCCAGTCCACCATATGTTCTATGAATCCCATCAATCTCATCTAAGTAACAAAAAAGCGACGAGCAATACTCTGGGAACTTCTCGCCTGTAATACTAAAATTACAAAGATTACGAAGGCCTGCAGCCAATTGCTAAAAGTCTTTGGAATTTTCCTATACCGCTTCTTCCTTTCATCCTCCCCTCCTCTGTGACTCCTCCTCTTTCTTTTGAATACAGCTCAATGAAATTTCTGCTCCAAATTCTTTCTTTAATATCCTTTGCTACGTGGTCCCCAATTGGACCTATAGAACAGAGAAGTATTTTTGTGGGCTGTATCTGCTACCTTAAAACCCCTTGATGTATTACCCACCTGTTGTACAGCAGCTGGGGTAATCTCGGAGTCAACCGTGGCGCTAACCCCTCCCCTGTAGACGTGGTCTGGCTGGCTACCAGGACAGGAGGACTGGCGATGGCTATAACCCCTTTTAACCCCTCCACTAGTGTCATGAGAGTTGCCGGGATAGGGGCAGTGTGTATCTCACCTACATGGGCCCCTGCAGGGTCCCTGGTCTGAGCCGAAATTTTTGTGCTGGACGTTTTCAGAATTCCTGGCATCGCCGGTCAGATCCTGGGTTGGCGAACTCTTGTGATGCCTGCAACAAGATAAACAGCCTTCCTTCTACCCTTCTCCTGCAGTAGGGCTGAGTCTGTCAGGCGGCCTGGACTGTCTAACTGGATGGCCGACATTACTCCCTACGGGTGCAGGGGCAACTTTGCCCAATGACTGGATTAACTGTTGTAGCCACACTGTCCCATACTGGGCAGCATGATTCTGGATCTGGGACAATAAGCAAGCCATGTCTGTGAATGACATACTAGCTTACACTCACAGGGCTTCCTGAAGACTAACTTCTCTGAGCAGGAACCCCAGGACCCAACCCCACCAAACTCCACCCATCCTAACCCTTCCTACTCCCATGGCACTTGCCCGGTCAAAATGCCCCTTACTACATTCTGCCTCCAGGGGCTGTATGTAATCTGGATTTTTGCCATAGGATATAGAAGATAGTAAATCAAGGGATGCACATCTCAGCCACTTGAAGTACTTAGTAAATTCCCCCCACAGGCAGGTAGAAGTGCATATTTATTGTGCATTACAAAGACAGTACAATTAAATGTATTTGTATTAAAAAATGTTTTATTGCATAAAAAGCAAGTGCCTGAAATTCTATAAATGTTCCTTTTACCCTCAGCTTGTAAAATTGCACTTTTCTACCTCTGATCAGAGTTTTTACTCCTCCGCAGCATGTAAACTTATATCACTATAAAGGACTATGGGCCCGCAGTTGCCTTCATTCAGCCCATAAGTCAGCAGGTTAGAAACTTGCAGCCGTTACAGAGCGAACAAGCCCGCAACTACAGGGCCGAAATCCAAAACTGTAAACCATGCTTCCATATGTAACATTTCAGGGCATTTTCCTTATCAATTAAGCAATTAATCAATTAAAGCCGTAAATATGATATTCTATCACATGCAAGTTACAGTATATGTCTTAACACATTGATTGTGGGGATGAATATAATACAGAATATACACATAAAATAAAGTATTTTTCGGGGCCGTTTTGCGGGCTTGAGAATGTTGTTCTATTAATTCTAAGACCTAACATCACTTTCACTTTTAATAAATGTACAGTAGTGTGTTTTTATTTGCATTAGAAGTGCTACGTGTTGGACTTTGCCCCCTTGTGGATCCTCTCGTGCACACGTTGGGCTTTGGGCTCCATTTGCGTGTTACGGCTTGCTCACGAGTGACTAAGTTGCAATTTAATAGCATGATTGGAAACACAGTGGTTACGGGCTTGACAGATCAAAGGATTTGCGGCCACGAAGTTCAATGTAGCTCAAATCGTAGGCTGTTTTCGGTTCTCCTGCATCTTAACCTGAAAGCCCTCTGCGGGCTGCGTTACTGGGTTAATTTAATAGCCGTAACACGTAAAATTGGAGTTACAGGCTATATTTTAAAACGTAGCACCAATTTAATATGGCTATTAAAACATTGGCCGGCTTGTAAGATCAAAGGCTTAGCTGAGCTGGCGTTACGATTTTGACAACCGCAGTTGCTTTTCAGCCTGTAAACACAGATCGATTGCGGATAGCTGTAAGAGGGCGATGTAATAGCAGTAATGTTTGCGGGCTACGTAAAGGGCTTCAGTGATTGCGATTTTGACAATTAATAGGGGCCTATGTTATTATTGTCACAGTGTCATAAAACTATCAAGGAGGTCTATTTGGCTGGGTTGAGTGGATATTTTTTGCTCTGTGTATTTTCAAAATGCTATTTCTAATGCAAAATATTGAATACGTCATAGATTAGTGACCCAAATATGCACCATGAGATAAGTTTATTACTCTTTGGGGAGGACCCCCAAATGTAATTTTACAAAAAAAAGTATATTGCAAAGTTGTTTATCTTGCTGCAGACTATATCATACTGTATAATTTAGTTGCATTGCAGATATGTCTTATTGTTCCCAGGCATGCTTATCAGCTTCATACAATCTAATTGCAATGCTCAGTGGTGGCGCTACGTCTGGTGCAGCAGGGGAAAAGCACCAGCGCCCACAACAGGGTAGGGGCCCTCTACTACTGGTAGTAAATTAGGAATCTTAATTTATAAGAAGTGGATGGTAGATAATCACCATATAGGTAATTTGATAATTTACATATATTTCTGTGGGTGGATAGAGAAGTTGCAATGGGGGACCCAAACTATTGTGCACCATCCACTAGCTCCACCACTGGTAATTCTTCCTGTATCTCTCCGAACTCAGCGTGGCAGCTTGGTCTTTCTACATCTACTTAATTATATCCCCAAAAAGTTACACTAATGGGATAACTAGTTCTATGTATAGGAAGTGAAATATTAATGCTGCATCCTACGTTATTCTTCTACTTTTTATTAGATATTGAAAGATTATTATTTTGCCCCATTTGATACATACACAATGACAATCCCTTTAAGAGCCAGTTCACCTTTGCCGACACTCGAATCTTCAATATTTGGAGTAATGTACAGGCCACATTCTGCTATACAAACACTGCAGTTTATGGTACAGGGATTTTTATTTATGAAGTCGAAAACGCGGACAAGCGTTTTTTTATACGCAGCTATATTTCCAGATTTATGAATTCCGAGCCATTTACAATTTTAGCCTCCGTAATAACTGATCGTTTGATCTGTCACCGGAAACCATTTTCCACAATTATATTTTCATCGTCTCTTAATTTAACTGAAATAATAAAACAAGACGGCGCGGTCTTGTTGGAGCCAATAATAGAATCGTAAGTAACAATCTGTCCGTTTAATGAAAGAGACAAGCAGACAAATCTCAGGAGGCCGATATTAAAATGGAAATGCATTTATTTCCTAGCAGATTGTAAGAGGAAATCATTTAGTGACTTCATAAAATCATGTGTTTCAGAGAATTTCTATTTAAACGCAAATCATCCGAATCAAGCGTGAGTTTGTAACTGTAATGTTAATGGCATATCCCGTTAAAAATGCACTTTATTTCTGTACGTGCTGCAATTATTACGTTGGAAACTGATCTAAGAAAGATTGAGGTGAATATATTTTTTTATATGGATTTAATAAAGATGGCTGCCAACAAGATTTACCTAAAAGTAGGCCTAGCTATGTATTTGCCAGACTTATTACCTCAGAAACAAATTATTACCTCAGAAGGAAGATTGATGTAAATATATTTGATTACAGATTTGGTTGCAATAAAGATTTACAAAAAAAAAAAAAATGTAATCTAGGCCTTACTTGTATTTGGTAGAATAATAACATCATAAACAAATTCTTACCTCAGAGTCTCACCTGATGGAAATATATTTTAATATGGATTTAGTAAATATGGCTGTTATCAAGATTTACAAAACAAAAATAATTTAATTTAGGCCTTACTTGTGTTTGGTAGAATGATTAGAAGAGAAAAGCATTATTACCTCACAATCTAATCCGAGCAAGATTGATGTAAGTATGTTTCGAATATGGGATTAGTTAAAATGGCTGCCTTCAAAATTTACCAAAAAAAAATATTATATAATCTAGGCCTAACTTGTATGTACTGGGATTATTATCTGATGAGGATTGGTGTAAATATATTTTGAGAATGGGTTTAGTAAAGATGGCTGCCATCAAGACTTTTACCTGCATCTAATATTATTTCAGTAACTCTTCCAAGGAAGATTTGATAGAAATGTATTTTGGGGACAGATTTAGTAAAGATGGCTGCCAACAAGATTTTTGTAAATCAGTAAATTATTCTAGACCTAATGTTTGTGCTGCAGTTTAATAACTCATTTGAGGAAGATTGATGGAAATATAGTATATTTCGAGTATCACTGTAATAGTTGTCAGTGTTGGGAACAATTACGATGTCGTCCATGCAGGACTTAGGCTGCAATGAGGTGCTCATTGCACTGTGAGCCTCGCAAAGTGAGGCGAGCAGTTGAGGCGCGCTGGAGACGATCATTGCAGGGCTCGCGATGAGCGCCGCAGACACGCACCGCAAGGTCCGTGGGACTTAGGCACAACTGAGAGCCTCACAAAGTGAGGCGAGCAGTTGAGGCACGCAGGAATTACGACCCGTACAATTTAGGACTGAAACCTGTGCATGCACTGTGCGCCTTGCAAAATTATGACTTTAACGGCCGAACCACGGAACTGAAAAGACATTGCACTGTGAGGCCAACAGTTGAGGAATGCAGGACTTACCCTGCAATGAGTGCTGAAGGAGCTCATTGCAGGGCTCACGATTAGCGCCACAGACAATCTGAAGAGCTAACAATCTGTTTGGCTTTTTTTTTTTTTATGTACAGGGAGACTGTTGATCATCTGAGGAGAAAGTGTCAGCAATGTGCTAAGTGTGCAATATATATAGGCTGCGTGCGCGAGGGCAAATCTTTTGTATAGGCAGGAGAACCGCCATTTCAAAAGCGTAATGTGGTAATGTGCAAGTTAGTGTTGTGAAATGCAGGCGATAGTCTATGTCTTATGCGGTTTGCAAGCATTTTCCGTCCTTCCTAATAGTGTATTTTTGTACCTTATACGTCCCTGGCAAAGTCGTACATTCCTGGCAAAGTCGTATGTGCCTGGCGGTGTGTTTGCGCAGTTCAGGGTCATGGAGTCTCGTTTTAATTTTTTTTTAGCTTGGGGGGTTTTCTGCTTAAATTTGCATGCAACCTCATTACCCGACGTCCTAGCTGTCCCCCCGTACTGTGGGTGATTTTTTAAATTTTTTTATCTTTTTTGTGTTTTTCATATTTTTCAATTTGCGCGGTTCGGCCGTTAACATCGTATTTTTGCGAACTCGGGTTTCTTTGGCTAAGGGATTCCGAGGTTGTAAATTTTCTTTCTAAGTGCCGCGTTACTGAACTGCGTGCACCCTAACTAAGTCCTGCATTTCTTAACTGCTTGCAGCCTAAGTCTTGCGTGCTTCAATGCCTCAACGGCTCACCTCGCTTCACAAGGCTCGTATGAGCGCCTTCGGCACTCATTTTGGCTAAGTCCCGCGTTTTTCAATGTCTCAACGGCTCGCCTCGCTTCGCAAGTCGGCAGGACGCCTTCGGTGCTCATTTCAGGCTAAGTCTTGCATGTTTCAATGCCTCAACTGCTTGCCTTGCTTTGCGAGGTTTGCAGATAATGAGCACCTTCAGCTCTCATCGGCTAAATTGTGCGAGCTCAGAAGACTTCTGTGCCTCAACGGGACTTGGTAACAACCTGGTTCAAACCTATCCTGCAGAATTGTGCGGTCCTTTTACATCTCTGATAGCAGAAGATGGACCAAACACCAGTACCATGCCCAGGATCTTGCTTCAACAGGCCATGATATCAGGAACACAATATAATCCCTTAGAATTACACTTACATCTTGTTTATGTAAGTACAGATACCACTGTATACCTTTATTAATTGTCCCATTTTATACAAGTTTCTGGCACACAGGCTGGCCAATCAGTAAACCCCATCCTTAGGTACATAAAAGAGGGACCAATTAACATAATAGGCTGCCCCTGCTTACTGGGAAACCCTGTACATCTGATGAGCTGAGGCCCTTAAACTTATCGTGGTGATTGTATTACCTATAACCATTTGCTGTAAACTGTTTATCTGCTCAAGACCCCCTGTGTTTGTTTATTTAGGTGGGGCTGTGTGAGTCATCACCAGATAACCACACTGTAACATAATCAAAATACATACAATTTATATGTAATTTTAACCAAAAGTAATACAAAATACATACCTATAACAATAAAACAGGGTAACTTCTTGACAGCTCAGGCCCAGGCCATGGTCCAAAACAATCTGGGCATGACAATGTATATATATATATATATATATATATATATATATATATATATATATATATATGCTGTGGTGGGTATCCCAACACTAATGAAATTGGACGTGATGGTGCAAAGTCATTTTAATTATTTCACTGGCCCTTTAAGATTTTAAGATTTTGTTTTGGTTTCGCTTGCCAATTTACATATTTTATCAATACTTCAGATCACTAATTATTCATGCAAAATATGAAGTCTGGGATAGAATGAGTCAGGAGAGACTTTTCTGTATAATTTATTTTTGTATGACAGAGATACAGCAGTTTAAATAGAAATGCATGCTATATGACTGTTGTACAATTGACTGCATGGGCCCTCAGTCATCATGTAATTATGTCTCTCTTGCTCTAAAATAAGTAAAAATAACATATACATCTAAACAAAATACTGTAATAACTCAGAGATTTTTGAACCCAACACAAGAGCTCTTATTTTGATTGGACAGCGCATTCAATGGTTTTCAAAAGGAAATTCTATGGGCCCAATTGCTTTAATTGGACAATTTACTGTAATAGTCAGTTAATTCTCCGGTGTTTCGTTCTCGTGTATCTGCCTGAGAGAACACCTGTGAAACATCGTTTTGTTTGCCATGAAAGAATACTAATGGCCGGCACTTGAGGGTGAAAGTGACACTTCTGTGGCAAATGCTTGTGCGTGCCCATCATCGCCCTTTATAAACATCCGATGAATATAAATCTGATTACATTAAATTCCTGCAGGTGAGGATCTATTATAGGCAAATATTATTGGAAAGTATGCATACCCGTAAGATTCAGCAAGGTTAAAAAAAACATTTTTAAAAAGTGCTGTGGGAATAAGAAAATGTGGTTATTAGTGTGAAATGCGTCAGTCATCTCCACAGAGTTTGAGTTAACAACAAGAGTTTCTTGCAAAAAATCAAACTTTTGAAATGTCAATTTCAAACTTGAACCATTCTGCTTTTCATGTTCAGTTCTGATTGTGGCTTCTTGGTCTACATATACATTCCTAAGGAGGTGGATGTGATGATCTGGTACTTTATTTCTTTAAGAATGCCACATCCAAATAATCATAAGCTTTAGAAAAATCTATGAAGCAAAAATAAATGTTTTTCTTGAACTCTCTTGCTTTCTCTATTATCCAACGGACATTGGAAATTTGATCTCTTGTGCCTCTTCTTCTGCCTAACCCAGCTTGCACATTTGTTACTTCTCTGTCCATATATTGTTGGAGCCAACCTTGCAGGACCTTGCCGGCATGTGAAATGAGAGCAACTGTTTCGACAATTCAATTTTTTTTGGCACTACCTCTTTTTTGTATTGATATATAGACTGATATTTTCCAGTCTACTGGCCATTATTGAGTTTTCCAAATGTGTTGGCAAGCAATACTTTCACAGCAACATCTTCTAGGATTTTGAATAGTTCAACTGGATTCCATCAACTCCTGAATCCTAGTTATCGTTAAGGCTTCCTATGGATCATCTCACTTCACTCTCCAAGATGTCTGGCTCCAGTTCATTTGACAAACTATTGAGGTTATCAATAATGTTAAGGTGCTTACTGTATCTAATCTGCTTCTGTTAAAACCCAACCATTTTTCATCTTTTGACTTTCCATTCTGTTAGGTTCTTCTATCTCTTTACATCGCTCATCATAATAAATAAATAAATAGTCCACATTAAAAAGATCAATAGAGATCTAAAAAGGTTGAACTTGATGGACTAACTCTTTATTCATCCTCCAATACTATACTATTAATAATTATTTAATCAATAATTTAATTAATAACTTATCTCCATATTGCAGATCAGAGGAGATCTTAACAGGTTGAACTTGATGGACTGAAAGTCTTTTTTCAACCTTAATTACTATGTAACTATGTAACTAATGTCTCCTTGTCTCCTCTTGCCATCCTTAAATCTATTCTTTACCTCCACTGCATATTAACAGGTGATATGTTTTACTTCACATCTGCTTGCTCTAATGACCAAGCAGGTGTGAAGTAAGCTCCAAATCTTGCTTTTGCTGACAGAATTGGCTACAAAGTATATACACCATCCGATTTCCATATTGTCCATTCCTGGGGCTGTTGGAAGAGGGTGTTTACTATGACCAGAGAATTATCTTGACAGAATTCTACTAACCTCTGACCTGCTTCGATGTATACACCAAGGTCATACTTGGCAGTTATTCCAGGTATCTCCAAAAACAAATGTTTCCCAAATTTCGTGAGTAGTCATGGCAGAGTTCAAGTTGATGTTTTTCGATTTCCACCTATTATGAACCAACAATATGCAACACCCTGATGAAAATACCCCTGTGGTCCTGAAACTTCGGGTTTATCATGCCTCTTCATTTTTTCACCCTGTGCCTTACCACAGCGCAATTATTTTTGTGTCACTAGCACCTCCCTCTGCTTTCTTCACCAAGTGAGCAGAACATGTCTCCAACTCCAAGATGGAACTCAAACAGGAAGTGAGCATCATCTTGTAATACTTTTTCTGTATATGTCACTTTCTGTTTTCCTGATTTGGAGAATATGTAAGCTTTGCCTCTCTTTTTGCTGCCTGCCATGACTCATTGCTTGTGACCTTGAAAATCATAATGGTTTCCTGCCCCAATATGTAACTCTTGACCGTGATTACCCTGACTGCCCCCCAGTCTGGGGCGACATTTGATCTACACAGTTCTGTCCTCTGGAACCTGGACATCAAATTGTTGGGTGGTCCAGTCCGTCTGTTTCAGTCATATGTGGTCTTAATTTGTGCAACCAACTTGGTCACAATATTAAATGGCACTACTTGGATTCCACAAACAATGAGCAATAATACTAACTAGGCTAGTTAAAAAACTTTTACTAACAGCTCTAAACATCCTTAATTTTATGTTTAGTCATTATTTGCCAATATTATGGAGTAATGCCACAAGACTTTGGTGGGTTAAGTGTTTTTAAACTGCTCTTAAAATATAATAATAATAAATAATACACCTATATATTCTCTTTAATGTCTCTACAGCAATTTCAATGGATCTTTTGATGTTTCAACATAAAAGGAAGAGTTGTAATGACGGCAGATTTATAGATTGAAGTATACAGAGTGCTAGGTAAGTGCATGCTGCATTTCTGGGGAGCCAGTAATAATTGTTCCTTAGACTAAAGCAGAATAATCTGCATTCTTCTCCAATCAATACCATAGAATGGAGACGCTTGGAAGAGCGCGGTGGAGCCTAAAGAGCAATCAAATGAGTGATAAAAATAATTCCCAGTCAGATGGAGTGTTAGGCCAACGGCTAATGGATTGTATTGTTGCATTTGATAATAGAGCAATACTACAAATTATCTAGAATTGTTGTGAGGATTCAGCCTTCTCTGTATATTATTACATGTTTTCATGAAAAACTTCAAAAACCCTTAAGTGGCATTATTGAGCGGTGACGTAAAAGCCGAAATGTCCACCACTGACAGCTTGGTAGGAGGCTGATACAACAATGAAGAAGAAATTATACAAATATAAAGAAAAAGGGAATTGCAGTTGCACTTAAAAATTCTAAATAGAAATACCTTAAAATTTAGATATTTTATGAATAAATTAATTTAGATAAGTTTATCAACAGCAATTAAATCAAATTGTTCTATTTTTAAACTTCTTGATTATATTTATTACAACTACTGTTAATATTCATAAAATATGTAAAGTATATATATATATATTATTTTATTGTAAGCATATGTTTCCTTCTTTTCTTCAATAACAGGAACCTTTTCCATGTCAGGTGTGTTTAGCATAAATTACACGAAACGGTCCTTCTTCTCCCCTAACCGTATCTCACATGATTAACTATCTCTTAAAGTTAGGAGAGATAAACATGAAAAAAATGCCCAGTGGGTATAAAAAAAAGACTAAAGATACAACCTTAATTTTTAAACATCTTTGTGACTATTGTTATTTATTTAAGTGGGTGTGCTTTTGTGACATCACGCCCCCCACTGTAAAACATAACTAATCACATGACATAGCTGATGATATCTCCAGCCCGCAATACTAGCTGATGTACTGAGTTTCAAAAACACAAGCTCTCAGTGGCCTGAAGGGACCATAAATTACTATATACTGTTTTTATACCATTCAGTACCTAATGACCTCATTAGAGGATTAATACTTTCCTTTTACATATGACTATGAGGTATCAGTCCCCTTCTAGAACGCTACCTTGTCGTGGTGAACGTGCTTGTGTACCTCAGTGAAGCTGTGAGCTATACCATGTAGGGTCACCCAGTATGGGCAGGTCATAGCAGAGTGGTCAGACAGATTGCGTTCAACTGGAAAAGGAACTGGCAACCCACTCTAGTAACAAGATGTGCTTGGCGTGCCACTTCCATATGGTCATCAAGAGTTGGATACGGGTAAAGTACTGAACAACAACAACAATGAGGTATCAATAAAGTCTGACTGGTCACAGATTGCATAAGGTAACCATTAATCCAGTAATGGACGGATTAGGTACTGATAACAAGATCAGTCTGGTGGGAAGATCTTTAGTGCCAATTTCAGAGCCATTTTTCTATTATTAAATGGCATGTTTTATTAACTTCCACCTATAAATTCATATTTTGTTCAGTACTTTACTATCCTGCCAAAAATGGGAACTCTATTAATTTATTTAAAAAGAAAACTCTGCCTCAAACAATCAGTTTCGTTAGCTGGGCTCTGTCTTTAACACACTCTAATTAATAGTTTTGCTGTTCTTAGAAATCTGGATCTTCCACAATCAGATATTCCAGTGTCTGACACTTCTCCCTGCGGCAGGAAAGAGTCGAAGTTTCCTCTGCAGTGAGAATATCATTTTCCGAGCCCAGCGGCGCTGCCAATGCTCAGACTGATGTCATTAGGAAGCCCAGATGCCAGCTCCTCAAACCTCGGCCTCCCACAGATGGCAAATGGGCACAACACTTAAATATCCGATTAAAGAGTAATCTCACAGGGGCTCATTTAGGATGTGTAATGTGTACATCTGATAGCACTGCCTGGCACATTAATAATGGCTGTCATAGTGCTAGAATGCTTTATATGGCAAGCCTCCTGGCACTGCGCGGGCAGCGTCATGGAACGTCTATCTATCTATCTGTAATCCATCTATGAATCTATCTATCTATCTAGCTATCTATCTATCTATCTATCTATCTATCTATCTATCTATCTACCTATCTATCTACCTATCTATCTATCTATCTATCTATCTACCTATCTATCTACCTATCTATCTGTAATCCATCTATGAATCTACCTGTCTATCTATATATCTATCTACCTATCCATCTATCTATCTGTAATCTGTCTATCTATCTACCTATCTATCTGTAATCTATCTGTCATCTATCTATATATCTATCTATATATCTAGCTATCTGTAATCCATCTATGTATGTATCTATGTATGTATCTATGTATGTATCTATCTATCTATCTATCTATCTATCTATCTATCTATCTATCTATCTATGTAATTTATCTGAAATTACTGCTAGTGCATCTGTTTAATTTATTATTATCTCTTATTTATATAGGGCCAACACATGGGGTACAATAAAACATGTGTATGATAATATGCAATTTGAAAGCCTGATACAAAAGGAGTTGACGACCCTGCCCTTAAGATAACAATCATACATACACATGGCACCTTTATACAAAGTGCTTTACAATAATTAATTATTAATGAAACAAAGGTAAGGTAACTAAACAGGAGAAACAAGGGCTTTGCACGTAATGGAAAAGAGATTAGAGGGTTAATTAATGATTAGGTCTGTTGGAGTATCAGCTGTTAAAAATGGTGGTGATTGTGCAGAAACCTGCACCATAAAGTTACAACTGCATAGCTGAATGGTATGAGGCCCAGTTTCACTAGCTGAGGCCCTGAGGAAATGACTGCTTAGTCCTTATGGTGAATGGAACTGGGAGATATGATAGTTGGTGGGGACCAATTACTACCAGCAGCAGCTTGGAATAATGGGGGGATTTAAATCTTCTATGTGCTTATCTCCCCTAACTGTGAGAGATAGTTAGACATGTAAGTTACGGTTAGGAGAGAAGAGGGACCTTCTCATGCAATGTATGCTTAAAACACCTACTTTTTAATGTGATGCAGAAAAGGTCCCTGTTATTGAAGGAAAGTATGTAAAGTATGCTTAAAATAAATATTGGGCTCCCCTGAAACCTTCTAGGTACATTTTATATATAATGGACTCTTTTGGGCGGACAATCAGTTATGGTTGTAATAGCAATAGGACTTGCCTAAAGGGACCATGACATTTTTAAAGTTATGTTGATAGTATAATAGTGGGCCTCAGTCCCTGTTTTGTACCATGGGCCTCTAAGAGCCCATTCCACCAAGCCATTTGAGCCTACCAGGCTCAGGGTTGTTTTGCAATTTTTGAGCATTTATTTTGTGTGAAGAATTTGTTTTATGGTGTGACAGTTACATTGGGCCAATAAAAATATATTTTTGGGTTAGTGCCACTTTAAGGGCAATCAGTAGGCACTTCTAGTAGCCATCTGATAGATACCCGGTTTGCTCCTGGGGTTGGGATACAGTGCTGACTGGGTTTGAACTCATGTCAAGTGGTAGATTAGACTCCATAGACATCTATGGGAGGATATGATTAGGCCAGACAACAATACTTGTTTCAATAGACAAAGGTTAAGCTGTGTCACATGTTCTTAAACTGATACAGTCTGATCCTTTGTCTTGTGGTTAGCCAGAAATTAAGAAGTACTTGACCTTTGTTTGTGACCACCCATTCTTTCTAGAATTTGTGTGGAAGTCCTGGTCAGCCCAAAAAAGTGAATACACTTTAGTCCCATCATGAACCCTTTAGCCAACTCCCATCCGACCCAATAAGGATATTTCCACAGAGGGGAGGTCACTTAGAAAGCGGGTAGATCCAAATCTCTAGCTTCCTGTAGTCACCGGGCCCTACCGCTTTCCCCGCTCAGAAGGTCTTGCAAGCCTACCATTCAACCCCACTACCATCTGCAAAGATTCCTGCATAGCAAAGTCCCAAGGCCCAGTAACTTCAACAGTGTACACCCCAGGTCCTTGAATCCCCAACGTTGGTTAACAATCCTGACCCTTGACCCAGACAACATGTCTCTCGTAGTTAGGCTAAATAACTACCTTTTGTGCCCAGATTCTGCCAGAGGTAATTGATAACCAGGGCCGTAGACGTCTTTGCACCTAGGGGGGAAAGGGATAACATGGCACCAAGTCCTTGGAGAAAGACCTGGCCCACGTAGGGTATTTCAAGGGGGGCCTAAGGTGTGAAATGTATTGTAGCGGAACCCATCACTGTTTTAAACTGTTTTATGATTATTATGGTTAAAATATGATCCTACTATATGTATGCTGGTTTATGCTCTGCAGAATATTAGCCAGACTTTTGCAGACCTAGGCTAATAGATAATCCTATTACAGAGATTCAAGAGATAAGAAAGTTGTAAAGGATCCTTGCATTTTCCAAAGTGTTTTCATTCTCTGATAAGAACAAAGAAGTGTAATCTAATGAATGTCTGATTGTATCCAAGTTGCCAGGGAGGTGTGACTCACCTATTGTCCTATATGTGTATTGTATGGGGGATATATGCAATGTCTGTGTGCTATGTGTAAAAACATACTTTTACTAACTTTTGAACCCCTGGTCTGATTCATGCCATTTTTGTATATGTTGTTCCCCTGGGTGAGAGATATTGAATGGTGCGGGACTTAAAGGTGTACCCCCTGTATTTGGGGTACATCCAGAATGTGGTTAAAATTGTGTCGGTTTTAATTGTGTTACCTGTTATCTGAGGGGAGGAGACGTGGGGGTTGAACCATGTATATAATTGGCTGTTGTGATAATTATGTGGGTGTAGCCCTTCAGAGGGCACCATTGCATAAAAGGAGATTTCCTGTCATTAAAAGTTAGTTCTTCTTGACCCTTCAGAACGTAGCCTTGTCTCGTTATTTGAGGGGATCGCTATCATACTGGGGATTTCTATGCTTCTGCATACTCCCTTGAGCTGTAACTACTGAACGCTTGTTCCTGATGTACTATCCTTGGAGTCTGTGGTGGTTTTGGTGTCCGGTGCGGTGCTTGTAGGCCTCGACGCAAGCTAGGACGCATCCATCAACGGAGGTACCCGGTCGGGGTGCCAGTAGATCCGTTACATTGGCTGGCAGTGGTGGGATGGCTTCCTAGTAAGAGGAAAAGCAGCACGGAGACACCGGTAACGTTTGGAGTTACAAATTGAGGGCAACGCTAGGATCCGTACAGCGCCCCTGGCTACAGCAGGATGGAACCGGCTAGTTTTCAGACAGCGTTCCATCATGAGGAGGAGGACGCGGCCGCGGACTACAGGGATGCAGACAGAAAGGAACTCATGGTTACAGTACCTCGTATTACCCCACAGAATGAGTTTGGAAGAGAACTCCAAAGCAGACTGGCTTTTTTCCCAGGTACGCTTCCCATAAAAACCTTGGAATGGTTAATGACAGATGTACACAAATACATAATGGAAAAGCAGCGGGCACGGGAGCGGTCCATCTTGGGAGCTGCTAACCCACCTCCCACCATTAACCCCGCCCAAGCACTGCGTCCGGGTGGTGGGAACTACCAAACCCCTCCACGGTACATCAGGTGCCACACGTGTAACCAGCAGGGCCACATGCAGAGAGACTGTCCCAGAAACAGAAAACGCTCCACGTGGAATACTCCAACTAATCCCACCCCCCAGCGGCAGTGTGTACCCCAGGGAGCCGAAGGTGTCGTCCTTCCTCCCCAGCGGCAGTGTGTACCCCAGGGAGCTGAAGGTGTCGTCCTTCCTCCCCAGCGGCAGTGTGTACCCCAGGGGACAGAAGGTGTCGTCCTTCCTCCCCAGCGACAGTGTGTACCCCAGGGAGCTGAAGGTGTCGTCCTTCCTCCCCAGCGACAGTGTGTACCCCAGGGAGCTGAAGGTGTCGTCCTTCCTCCCCAGCAGCAGTGTGTACCCCAGGGAGCTGAAGGTGTCGTCCTTCCCCCCCAGCGGCAGTGTGTACCCCAGGGAGCTGAAGGTGTCGTCCTTCCTCCCCAGCGGCAGTGTGTTCCCCAGGGAGCCGAAGGTGTCGTCCTTCCTCCCCAGCGGCAGTGTGTACCCCAGGGAGCTGAAGGTGTCGTCCTTCCTCCCCAGCAGCAGTGTGTACCCCAGGGGGCCGAAGGTGTCATCCTTCCTCCCCAGCGGCAGTGTGTACCCCAGGGGGCAGAAGGTGTCGTCCTTCCCCCTCAGCGGCAGTGTGAACCCCAGGGGGCAGAAGGTGTCGTCCTTCCCCCCCAGCGGCAGTGTGAACCCCAGGGGGCAGAAGGTGTCGTCCTTCCTTCCCAGCGGCAGTGTGAACCCCAGGGGGCAGAAGGTGTCGTCCTTTCCCCCCAGCGGCAGTGTGAACCCCAGGGGGCAGAAGGTGTCGTCCTTCCCCCTCAGCGGCAGTGTGAACCCCAGGGGGCAGAAGGTGTCGTCCTTCCCCCCAAGCGGCAGTGTGTACCCCAGGGAGCAGAAGGTGTCGACCTTCCTCCACAGCGGCAGTGGGTACCCCAGGGGGCCAAAGGTGTCGTCCTTCCCCCCCAGCGGCAGTGTGAAACACAGGGGGCAGAAGGTGTCGTCCTTCCCCCCCAGCGACAGTTTACCCTAACCAGGGGAGACACCAATCTCCCAGACAGCGCAGATGGGACCGTGGTCTCTGCGCCCACAGCTTGTCCAGATCCCCAACTACCGTCACTGGGACAACCGGAGGAGGGGGTAAGTACAAATTCCCCTCCCCAGCTAACTTCTAATGTGGCCCCAGGGTTAACAGAGGAAATGTTAACCCCCACTGACCCCCACGTTTCCCTGGCTACTGAGCCGGAATATGTCCCAAGTACCCCAGCAGAAGAGCTGACAGCGGGGCAGAGTGCAGTCGGCCTCTGCCCTCCCTTTGTCCCTTGTACAGAGCAGGATGTCCTGCAGGTTATACCAGCAGAAGAGCTGGCATCAGGGCAGAGTGCCGCTGGCCTCTGCCCCTCAAGTCCCCTCAGCGTGTTGCCCCATCACCACAGCTAAATATCCAGGTACCTGGTTAGACTTCCCCCCAAAGGAGAGATGTGTGACGAAGTGCCCTTCGCCACTTTGGCTTGGAGAGGACTGTTTGCCAGCCTCCTGCCCTGCGACTATGGCCCTGGTACATATTGCCCTTTGGAACCAGTGTTCGGCCATACCAGAGTGTAAGTCACTCATTCTGGCCCTTTACATACAGGGGGGTCATTCTGTACTTGCCCTGTGTGAACCATGATACCCCAGATAACTGTGCCATGAAGCCCATTCATATAATGAAAGACTATGGGAAAGACTTTAGCTACATGGCAATTGAACTGTGTGAAGAGGATCTGAGCGCTATTCGGTGGTTTTGTGCGCTCAGATCCCAGCTATCTGGGGATATGGGAAATGTGAGTAAATGTGAATTGCAGTAATGCTGATGGGTTGTCAAACTAGAGAATTGACCAACAAATACTTTTGTCCGGACATCCCCAGGCCGATCCGTTGGGATCAGACCGTGTATGCCGGCTTATGGTCACGGGGGAGGTGTGTAGCGGAACCCATCACTGTTTTAAACTGTTTTATGATTATTATGGTTAAAATATGATCCTACTATATGTATGCTGGTTTATGCTCTGCAGAATATTAGCCAGACTTTTGCAGACCTAGGCTAATAGATAATCCTATTACAGAGATTCAAGAGATAAGAAAGTTGTAAAGGATCCTTGCATTTTCCAAAGTGTTTTCATTCTCTGATAAGAACAAAGAAGTGTAATCTAATTAATGTCTGATTGTATCCAAGTTGCCAGGGAGGTGTGACTCACCTATTGTCCTATATGTGTATTGTATGGGGGATATGTGCAATGTCTGTGTGCTATGTGTAAAAACATACTTTTACTAACTTTTGAACCCCTGCTCTGATTCATGCCATTTTTGTATATGTTGTTCCCCTGGGTGAGAGATATTGAATGGTGCGGGACTTAAAGGTGTACCCCCTGTATTTGGGGTACATCCAGAATGTGGTTAAAATTGTGTCGGTTTTAATTGTGTTACCTGTTATCTGAGGGGAGGAGACGTGGGGGTTGAACCATGTATATAATTGGCTGTTGTGATAATTATGTGGGTGTAGCCCTTCAGAGGGCACCATTGCATAAAAGGAGATTCCCTGTCATTAAAAGTTAGTTCTTCTTGACCCTTCAAAACGTAGCCTCGTCTCGTTATTTGAGGGGATCGCTATCATACTGGGGATTTCTATGCTTCTGCATACTCCCTTGAGCTGTAACTACTGAACGCTTGTTCCTGATGTACTATCCTTGGAGTCTGTGGTGGTTTTGGTGTCCGGTGCGGTGCTTGTAGGCCTCAACGCAAGCTAGGACGCATCCATCAACGGAGGTACCCGGTCGGGGTGCCAGTAGATCCGTTACATGTATGTTTGCCAAAAGAAGGGGCTAGTAGTGATAGGGGGATTAACTGTTTAAATATGTGGTCTGAAAAGTTTATGCTCTACATGGGACACAGATGCATGGTGTGTAGAGGGAAGGCATTTCTTTAATGAGAAATTAATTTCTGCAACTTGTTCTGGTACCTGGAAACTTTCCTGAAACTTTTCAACTTGAAGAATCAGCAACTTGTCCTAGCCTCCGGTTAAGCTAGAAGAGCAGACACTACACACAGCATCCTGATACTGCACACAATGTGAGCTCTGCTGTTCCTGTACTGACACTAGACACGGTGCCCGGATATTGCATTTTCATAAGGATAGTGTGCGCTATACTATTCCTGTTCTGAAACTACACACATTCATTCTGATACTACTCCTTCATACACACAGTGTGAGCTCTGCTATTCCTGACACTACGCACAGCATCTGGATATTGCACCTTCATACACGCAGTGTGAGCTCTGCTATTCCTGACACTACGCACAGCATCTGGATACTGCACCTTCATACACGCAGTGTGAGCTCTGCTATTCCTGACACTACACACAGCATCTGGATACTGCACCTTCATACACATAGTGTGAGCTCTGCTATTCCTGACACTACGCACAGCATCTGGATACTTCACCTTCATACACGCAGTGTGAGCTCTGCTATTCCTGACACTACACACAGCATCTGGATACTGCTCCTTCATAAACACAGTGTGAGCTCTGCTATTCCTGACACTACACACAGCATCTGGATACTGAACGACGCGGAGGCTGCACAGGCTCCCTGGGTCAGCCTGTAGCGTCACGTGACCCAGCGGAGCCTGTGAGGCTATCAGCCAATCAGGAGCGTCGGGGGGCGTGTCGGAAGCCCGTTTCGCGCCATTGAACACAGCAGCGCGGTCTCCCGACTGGAATCCCACCCACCCACCCTGTATTTTGTTGTTAACAGATGTTATGGTTTATTCTTTTTAAAAAAAAAAAAAAAAAAAAAAAATAAGTATATATAATATATATAATATAAATAAGAAATATTGAAATTAATATATATATTTTTGGTTAAAGAATTCGGAGAAGTGGCTATTGTATGTTGTTTTTTGTTAATTTATGTCTGTGCAGCGGGAGGTGAGTTGCCCGGCCCACTGGCCTAAGGGGGCGATGGCCCCACCTCACAGGGCGTGCTTAAAGATAAGCATTGGGGCTTTGGGCAGGGCTCAAAGCGTGAGGTCACTGTTCGTGGCCGGGCTCCTCCCCCGGAAGGAAAGGACTAAATTAGTCATCTGAATAAGTTACGGTTGTTTGTTTACATTGTGTTAAAATAAAGCTGTGGCCCGTTGTTTCTCCCAACTCAAGTTGTCGTGTCAGTTATTTCATCAACTAGCCTGAATGGATCATGCATGGGTCATGCACCTTCATACACACAGTGTATCAAAAGCCTTTGCAAAATCCAAAAAGACTACATCCACTGAGTTGCCTTGATCCAGGTTCCTACTAACCTCCTCATAGAAACTAATTAGATTTGTTTGACATGACCTATCCCTCATAAACCCATGTTGACTCCTACTTATAATCCTGTTCAAATAGATATATTCTTGTATATTATCCCTTATTAACCCTTCTAAAAGCTTCCCCACTACAGAAGTGAGGCTCACTGGTCTATAATTCCCCGGATTTGCTCTTGCTCCCTTTTTAAATATAGGTATCACATCAGCTTTTCTCCAGTCATCTGGTAGAGACCCTGTGTTGAGTGAATCTTGAAAAATTAAATATAATGGTTTGGCTATTACAGAACCCAGTTCCCTTAGTACCCTTGGATGTATTCCATCAGGACCCGGGGCTTTATTAACATTTATTTTTTCCAACCTCTTTTGGATTACTTCCTGTGTTAACCAATTATTTGGCAAAGGTAGTGTAGCCCCATTATGTTGGAGTGTCCCAACCACCTCCCTTGTGTATACCGAAGAAAATAACCTATTTAGCTCATCTGCCTTTTCCTGGTCACTGATTATCAGACGGCCTGTTTCACATTCTAATGTTCCTATAGCTTCCATCCTCGCCTTCTTCCCATTAATATACTTAAAAAATATTTTAGGGTTAGTCTTACTCTCTTTTGCAATTAATTTTTCATTTTCTATTTTAGCCAGTCTAATCGCGCTTTTGCAAGCCTTGTTGATTTCGTTGTATTCCCGTAAAGCAGTCTCTGTCCCCTCTTGTTTGTATAATTTAAATGCCTGTTTTTTACTCCGTATCTTGATCTTTAAATCATTGTTAAGCCACATGGGTTGTGATTTACTCCTTTTACTTTTATTCCCACACGGTATATGCCGATGTGTATGTATATTTAGTAAGGATTTAAATGTTGTCCTTTTATGTTTAGTGTTTTTACCTATCAGTTCTCTGTCCCAGTCTATACTTTGTATTGCTGCCCTTAGACCGTTAAAATCTGCCCTTTTAAAATTAAGAGTTTTTGTTGGCCCCTTAAAATGTTGTTTTTTTAATTCAATCTCAAATGAGACTGTGTTGTGATCACTGTTTCCCAAAGGTTGCCCTCTTTCAACATTTGATACAATATCAATATTATTTGTAATGAGTAAATCTAAGATAGCTTCATTTCTAGTAGGCTCTTGTATAACCTGGGCCAGATAATGATCCCTGAGTGTACTCAAGAACCTGCTCCCCTTAGCTGAACTGCTGGTCTCATTTATCCAGTTTATTTCAGGGTAATTAAAATCTCCCATTATTAGAACTTGCCCATGCTTAGCTGCATTTCCAATCTGTAACAATAATTGTATTTTCTCACTTTCAGCTATATTTGGGGGGGTTATAGCATACTCCTACTAATATTCTTTTGGAATTTGCTGCTCCGCTATTTAACTCTACCCACAAACATTCAACTTTATCACTAGGTCCACCATAAATATCTTCTCTGACTATAGCCTTAAATTCAGGCTTAACATACAGACAAATCCCTCCTCCTCGTTTACCATTGCCTCTATCTTTCCTAAATAGGTTATAACCATCCAGATTAACAGTCCAGTCATGAGATTCATCCCACCACGTTTCGGTAATGCCTATTATATCTAATTTTTCATTAATTGCTAATAATTCTAACTCTCCCATTTTTTCTGGCAAGCTTCTGCCATTAGCAAGCATACACCTTATGTTATGAGTCTGTAGTTCTGAAGTGCCTGCCACTGAACTTGAATTACTTAGTACTACCTCCCTATTGACTATACTACCCCTCCCCCCATCTCCTCCCCTATGAGTTAATTCATCCCTTATACCCTCTACACTTTCTACCCCATTACTTATATCTAGTCCCTCCCCCCCCCCACCTACTAGTTTAAAAACTCCTCCAACCTTTCTGCCATCCTATCCCCTAGTACAAAAGCTCCCTCATCATTAAGGTGCAATCCATCCCTACTGTAGAGATTGTACCGAAGTGAGAATTGTCTCAAAAGAGGAAAAAAATATAACATTCCTTCCTGACCCCAGATACTGGCGATCTAACTCCTCTCTGGATCAATACTCTCTCTAATTAACCCTGAATTCCCTTTTTATTTAAACATATAGCCAATCCCTTTTTAAAGTTATCTATCACCACCTCCTTTAGTGGAGAATTCCACAGTTTAACCACCTGTACTGTGAAGAACCCCTTTTCTTTCTTTAAGGTGAAATCTCTTTACTTCTAGTCTCAAAGGATGTCCTCTTGTCAATTGGAAACCTCTTGGCACAAAAAGCTCACTCAACAAAACCTTGTATTGACCCTGGATGTATTTAAGATAATCATATCCCCTCTTAGATGCCTTTGTTCTAGAGAAAATATGTTCAATTTGGATAGTCTTTCTTCATAACTTAGCCCCTCCATTCCCTTTATTAGTTTTATGTCCCTTCTCTGTACTTTATCCAGCTCTAAAATGTCCTTTTTATGAAGTGGTGCCCAAAATTGCACTCCATATTCCAAATGAGGGTGTACTAGAGATTTGTATAGTGGCAGAATTATATTTGCTTCCCTGGCTTCTATTCCCCTCTTAATACATGCTAATATTTTACTTGCCTCTGCAGATGCTGCTTGGCATTGAGCACTGTTACCTAGGTGGTTGTCCACAAGCACTCCCAAATCCCTTTCAATATCTGATACTCCTAGATTTGCTCCATTAAGATTATAAATTGCATGGTTATTTTTCCTTCCCAGACACATAACTTTACATTTTTTCGTATTAAATCTCATCTGCCATTTAGATGCTCATCCCTCTAATTTATGTAAATCCCTTTGAAGGGAAAGTACATCCTTTTCTGATTGAATTACCTTGCACAACTTTGAGTCATCATCAAAAATGGAGACACCACACTCCAGTCCTACTTCTAAGTCATTAATACATATGTTAAAAAGGAGAGGTCCTAATACTGATCCCTGAGGAACCCCACTTACCACATTAGTCCAATCAGAGTATGTTCCATTTACAACAACCCTTTGCTTCCTGTCTTTTAGACAGCTCTCAATCCATGAGAAGAAATTTACTGTAATTCCTGTATCCCTTAGTTTGCACAATAGTCTATCATGTGGCACTGTATGAAAAGCCGTTGCAAAATCTAAAAAGACTACATCCCCTGAGTTGCCTTGATCCAAGTTCCTACTAACCTCCTTATAGAAACGAATTAGATTTGTTTGACGTGACCTATCCCTCATGAATCCATGTTGATGCCTACTTATAATCCTGTTCAAATATATATATTCTTGTATATTATCCCTCATTAACCCTTCTAAAAGCTTTCCCACTACAGAAGTGAGGCTCACTGGTCTATAATTCCCCGGATTTCCTCTTGCTCCCTTCATAAATATAGGTATCACATCTGCTTTTCTCCAGTCATCTAGTAGCAACCCTGTGTTGAGTGAATCTTGAAAAATTAGATATAATGGTTTTGCTATTACAGAACCCAGTTCCCTCAGTACCCTTGGATGTATTCCATCAGGACCCGGGGCTTTATTAACACTTATTTTTTCCAACCTCTTTTGGATTTCTTCCTGCGTTAGTGTAGCCCTATTATGTTGCAGTGTCCCAACCACTGGTACCTCCCTTGTGTATACCGAGGAATATAACCTATTTAGCTCATATGCCTTTTCCTGGTCACTAATTATCAGATGGTCTGTTTCACATTGTAATGCTCCTATAGCTTCCTTCCTTGCCTTCTTCCAATTAATATATATTAAAAATATTTCAGGGTTAGTCTTACTCTCTTTTGGTACTCATTTTTCATTTTCTATTTTAGCCAGTCTATTTTTGCAGTCTCTCTCCCCTCTTGTTTGTATAATTTAAATGCCCGTTTTTTACTCCATATCTTGATCTTTAAATCATTGTTAAGCCACATTGGATGTGATTTACTCCTTTTACTTTTATTCCCACATGGTACTGTATATGCCGATATGTATGTATATTTAGTAAGGATTTAAATGTTGTTCACTTATGTTCAGTATGTTTACCTGTCATGTCTCTGTCCCAGTCTATATGTTGTATTGTTGCCCTTAGACCATTAAAACATGCCTTTTTAAAATTCAGAGTTTTTGTTGGCCCCTTTTGTTTTTTTATTTCAATCTCAAATGAGACTGTGTTGTGATCACTGTTTGCCAAAAGTTGCCCTCTTTCAACATTTGATTCCATATCGATATTATTTGTAATGACTAAATCCAAGACAACTTAATTTATAGTAGGTTCTTGTATAGCTTGGGCCAGATAATGATCTCTGAGTGTACTCAAGAACCTGCTCCCCTTACTCGTACTGCTGGTGTCACTCATCCAGTTAATTTCAGGGTAATTAAATTCTCCTATTATCAGAACTTGCCCATGCTTAGCTGCATTTCCAATCTATAACAATAATTGCATTTCCTCACTTTTAGCTATATTTGGGGGTTTATAGCATACTCCCACCAATATGCGTTTAGAATTTGCTGCTCCGCTATTTAACTCCACTCACAAACATTCAAGATTACCGCTAGTTCCACCATAAATATCTTCTCTGCCTATTGGCTTGAATTCAGGCTTAACATACAGACAAATCCCTCCTCCTCTTTTACCATTTACCCTATCTTTCCGAAACAGGTTATAAACATCCAGATTAACAATCCAGTCATGAGATTCATCCCACCATGTTTCGGTAATGCCTATTAAATCCCATTTCTCATTAACTGCTAATAATTCTAACTCTCCAATTTTACCTGGCAAGCTTCTGGCATTAGCAAGGATACGCCTTATGTTATGAGTTTGTAGTTCTGAAGTGCCTGACACTGTACTTGAGTTACTTAGCCATACCTCCATATTCACTATACTAACCCTCCCCAACTCCACCCCTTGATTAGTAAATTTGTTTCTTACCCCCTCTACACTTTGTACTCCATTACTTCTATCTAGTCCTCCCCCCCACCTATTAGTTTAAAAACTCCTCCAATCTTTCTACCATCCTATCCCCTAGCACAGCAGCTCCCTCGTCATTGAGGTGCAATCCATCCCTGCTATAGAGATTGTACCCAAGTGAGAAGTCAGCCCAGTGCTCTAAAAACCCAAACCCCTCCTTAGTGCAACACTTTTTTAGCCATACATTAATCTCCCTCAGCTCCTTCTGTCTCCGTGGACTAGCACATGGTACTGGTAGTATCTCAGAAAATACTACCTTGGAGGTCCTTGCCTTCAGCTTATTACCTAGTTCTCTAAAATCACTCTTTGGGACTCTACATCTTCCACTAACTTTGTCATTGGTACCAATATGTACCAAGACCCCTGGTTCATTTCCAGCCCCTCCCAATAATTTGTCTACCTGATCCACAACATGCGGAACCCGAGCACCCGGGAGACAACAAACTGTTCGATTGCTGGGATCTGGGTGATAAATCACCATATTTACCTTCCTAATAATAGAGTCCCCTACCAACAAAACCTGGCTGTTGCTCTGCCTATGCTGCCCTCCCACGCCTCCAGTAGAACTGCTCTCCCAGCTGTTAGAGGGAACAGCTCCATCTGGCATTGCTATTCCTGAATGGACACCCCCAACAGTTACACTCAATCTGGCAAATCTGTTGGTGTTTGCCAACTCAGAACTGGCCTGCCTCCTCCTCCTACCCAGCTACCTTCCTGGACATCCTCACTAACCCCAGCTCCACCCTCCATGCTAGGCACATCTCTCCATGCTGTGAGCACCAACCCCCTTTCCAGTGGAGCAGTATCACTAAGTGCTGCAATTCTCCTCTCCAGTTCTCCAATTTGAGCTTCAAGATAGGAACATGTTCACACCTGCCACAGAGGTATAGACTCTGGATCAGCTGTTCCAACAGATCATACATGTGACAGGATGTGCACTGAGTGAGGTTGTCACTGGACTGACTCATAATTACTGATTACAGTGGGGGGGGGGGGGAAATTGTATAAAGCACTACAATGTGCTCACCTTTTCTTTGAACTCATTTTGAACCTCATTTTATTTAAACTCCTATGTTTATATCACAAGTTCATTCCTACCCCTGTTTCTATTAGGTTCTTACTACTCACCTGCCCACTAATCACTGCACAAGTACCCAGACTCACTTTACTGTTTGTTGTGGAGAAATACAAATATCCTTAAAATGTTTTGTGTATGTATATATAAAGCATTTATCACTTTTGTAGCACTTGTGAACATTTAGCTCTGAAACAGTACTTTTTTCATTGCAGGCCATGAGGTGTGAAACAGTTAATTATACCTTTTACTTATAATTCATTGTTTTTTTTTCTATAACTGCAAACAAATCCTTCTTCCCATAATAAAAATTTGGTCTGGAGACAATCAACAATTATTTAGCCTAAACAATATGTTATTGTCAGTAGCAGACATTTTGGATGTTTTTCTGTTGCTGATCCACGTGCGTGTACAAATAAACATAAACTCAGATTGCGTGCAACCTTAACATCCCAATTTCTTGCCTTTTTCTTGCCTTAAGTTACTCCATCCTGCACTGCAACCATAACTATAATTTAATGCAGCCTCCAGGCTACCTTCACGCTTCCTGCTACCCAGTCAACAGTCTCCATCCAGCCCTTTGAACAGCTTGCTCCCATGTCGCTATGGTAAACAACGCAGCAGTCACCAGGTCTGGTTCACCGCATCCTTCATTACAGTCAGTTGTAGTCCCCACAATGTTGTCTTCTCATCTTACTCATAGCCGCTCAATCCTCACCTCATGCAACTCACCAACTTACTCCGTTCCTATAGATCAGGGGTGCCCAAACTCGGTCCTGGAGGGCCGCACCCAGGCCTGGATTTGAATATATCCTTTCTGTGCACAGGTGAGTCAATCAGGATGACTGAAGAAGTGATTGTGCACAGCAGGGTTATCATCAGTTTGGACACCCTGCTATAGATCATATACTGTACAGTTCTGCAACCTTCCCGACAATCACCCTTCACAATCCTTCATCACAACATTGGTTATGGAGCATCCTGAGGTCTTAGAAAAACTCCTATCCTCTATTCCCTGTCTTGCAAATCAATCCTCTCTGTGTTGCTACTAGCAAATATTCATTAAGGAAAAGGCTTGTCATCAACTTATTCAATTCATACAATTCTGCCATGCTAAGCATAAACTTGTTAATCGCAGCACTCACTACAGTATGCAAAAGTAGCTGATGCTATTTCATACATATTGAGACTAGGCCCAAAACATTGGTTATTCAAATCTGACATCAAGGGTGCCTTCATACAACTCCAAATAGATCCTAACATCTGGCGTCTTCATGGCATTCAATGCAACAACAAGGCCTACTTTGCTGTGTCCTGGATGACTTCCTCTACATTGAGGATCCAGACGCATCACCTCAAGTAATCCATACAGTTATTCACTCAGCATACCCTTCCTTTCTCCTACGATGGAGCTACAGACTCTCCTCGGTCACCTAAACTCTGCCACCTATATCCTCCCTCATAATCAACCTCCTAGCACACCTAGCATAGCCCTCTAATTAATTTACAACCCTAAACGACTAAGCTACTGATGATCTATGGTCTAGATTCCTCTTTTAATGGAATTGTAGATCCTTATTCCTGAGAAGATCCAGGTCCAAATCCCTTCTCCTACTAGTCTTCAAACTACTCTTCTTACTACAAAATGCTTCATGGCAATCAAATTGTCACCTTAGTAAGGCCATCCAATATAAACAGCACCTCCACTTCCAAGCTATCCCTGCATTAGTGGATAACAGCACATGGGGCCAGTACTGGCAATGTCAAGCTGTCCTCCTTATTACTACAGAAGACTTCACATACAACTTTATAACTAAGCTTAGAACTCAAAACGCTATGTCCCAATTGAGAAAACTGGCATTGTAAACCTTATCTCCCTTCCCTTCTTGACCCCTTCCAATCTGGCTTCCGTGCCCAACACTCAACAGAAACAGCCCTCACAAAAGTCACCAATGACTTGCTAACCGCCAAATCAAAGGGTCACTTCTCTGTTCTAATTCTCCTGGATCTCTCTGCTGCCTTCGACACAGTTGACCACCCTCTTCTAATCCAAACTCTCTGCTAATTTGGCATCCAGGGCATAGCTCTTTCATGGTTCACATCCTAGATAGAAGTAATAGAGGACTAGATAGAAGTAATTTAGCGCCTCCTTCTCTGGCACCTCTTCTTAACCTCTCCCTATGTCTGTTGACATTCCCCAAAGGTTCTGCCCTAGGCCCCCTCCTCTTCTCCATCTACACCTCCTCCCTTGGCACCCTCGTAAAATCCTTTGGATTTCTGTATCATCTCTGTGCTGATGATATTCAAATCTACCTTTCTGCACCCAATCTATCCCCCTCTCTTTTAGCTCAACTCAAACTCAACATGTCTAAGACTGAACTCCTAATCTTTCCACCCTCTACTACAGCTTCCACTCCTTAAATATCTCTCACTGTTGACACATCACTCCCACCTCCCAGGCCCGTTGTCTTGGGGCTCTACTGGATCCCGCCCTCTTTTTTATTCCTCACACCCAATCAATAAAAAAATCTTGTTAGTTTCACCTAAAAAACATCTCCAAAATTCGTCATATCTTACACAAGACACAGCTAAAATTCTGATACACTTTCTCATCATATCTCGACTCGACTACTGCAATTCACTCCTTGCTGGCCTACCCATCTCTCGTCTGTCTCCCCTCCAATCCATAATGAACGCCTCCGCTAGACTCATCTTCAATACCAAACGATCAGTGTCTGCAGCTCCTCTCTGTCAATCACTCCATTGGCTTCCCATAGCTTCCCGAATCACATTTAAAATCACAACCCTAACATATAAAGCCCTCAACAACAGTGCACCCCCTTATATCTCTGCTCTTGTTTCAAAATACTCTCCCAACCGCCCCCTTCGTTCTGCTAACGACCTTCTTCTTTCCTCCTCTCTCATCACCTCCTCTCACTCCCGTCTTCAAGACTTTTCTCGTGCTGCCCCTACTATTTGAAACTCCTTGCCTCGCTCCATTAGATTATCTTCCTTCCTCAAAACCTTTAAAAAATTACTAAAAACACACCTGTTTACAAAAATCTTATCACCTTCAGCCTCTGTAATTATAACTGCACACTCCACAGCTTAATAACACTCCCACCCACAATCTACAGTACAGCTCACAGACCCCTCCAATTGACTAAACAAATTGCATTCACGTTGCCATTTTGTATTTGTCACCCTCTTGTATCACACCTAAACCCTTAGATTGTAAGGTTGCCCGTTTTCAATTGTGTGTCCGTGTCTTGGAAACAAGCACTATGTACATTTTATTATATGCTCAAAAACTGGGCCCTCCATTCTTTATAAGGTGTTAAATTAGTTTTTTGCCATGTACTAAACCCCTGTACAGTGCTACGGAATATGTTAGAGCGATATAAATAAAGATAATAATAATAATATCTCTGCAATTTCAGATTTTTTTCCAACTTACTAGAACCCATCTCTCAATCATTCACTTTTTCTCCAGAGAACTTCTCATCAATTCTTCCTGGTTTCATACCCAACAGCCACTGAACCTACTAAACACTCTCACATAAACTCACTCCTCTGCTTCGCTAGCCATACAATGTACGACGGCCTAGCCGATAACACAAAACTTACATTAGAGCCTGGAATCTATTCCTAATATTCACTTCCAACCATAATCTCTTACCTCCATTATCCTTGCTCACCTACGTAGCCTTCGCTGCCTACTGTGACTCCCGACTCAGACTAAACCATTACTCCATTAGAACATACCTTTCCCAATTCTTCAGCCTCGACAAACCATTCATAACCTCTCTTCCCAACAAACTATTTCAGAGAGGCCTAACTAACAAAATATCTCCTACTATTACGACAGACTCCCTATAGACCAGTGGTCCCCAACCTTTTTGGCACCGGGGACAATTTCCATAAAAAAAAAATGTTCATGGGCTTAAGGGGGATGACGGTGGATGGAGGGGGTGGGGGTGCGGAGGCAAAAAAACGTTTGCCCCCCCCGCCCCCAAGGAGGAGGGTCAACAAATGATTTGACTTGACCCCCTCCAGTGCCATATATAAATAAATATAAATAAATATCTATATAGATAGATAGATAGATAGATAGATAGATAGATAGATAGATAGATAGATAGATTTATTTATTTACCCTAAGTAAAAAAAAATGATGCTAACATGTTCCTTTTCTGTAGTGCAGTGCACCCCCGCATCCCCCCTTCCCAGCAGCACCATTCAGCCCCACAACCCCTCAGCAGCACCATTCAGGCCCCCCAGAAGCACCATTCAGCCCCCAGCAGCACCATTCATCCCCCAGCAGCACCATTCAGCCCCAGGCACCACCATTCAGCTCCCAACCCCCCCCCCCCCCAGCATCCACATTCAGCCTCCAACCACCCAGTAGCACCATTCAGGCCCCCAGCAGCTCCACTCAACCCCATAACCACCATGCAGCACCATTCACCCCCCAGCAGCAACATTCAGCCCCTCAGCAGCCCAAATACAGCCCCCAGCAGCCCCATTCACCCCCAACCCCCCAGCAGCCCCATTCATCCCCCATTCCTAATGAAGTAATGTGACCCTGTAATATGAAGCTCCGGCAGGGGAAGGATATCCACACAACCGGACCAGGGATCACAGTGAACAAGTAAGAGGAGGGGGCTGCTGGAGGAGGAGGCTGCTGGTGACACATACGGCCCGGCTGAACAGAGGCCCCGGACTGGTGGTGGTCCGCAGCCCGGGAGCTGTAGACCCCTGCTATAGACAACTCCCTCTTCAAACAACTTATCTCACTGCTCTATAACAACCTGTTTTCTAATTGAAACGTCACTATCCATTTCTGCTGCCACCATGTTGGCGTTCTGTGGCTTTCTAAAACACATTGAGTTTACCATTTCCCAATCCCCGCTCACTAAAAACCATTTATGTTGAATTCAGCGATGATGACATGTTTTTTTTTTCAAATAGGAAGTTTTACTCATTTATAGGAAAAATTGGATGAATGGTCTAAAATGTCTACTTGCCTTTTTTTAATTTTTTACATAGCTTAAGCCATTTTTGAGATATAAAAGTTAAAGATTTTAATTTAATGAGCCTGCTCTGTAGAGGCTTGTGCATGTGAGCTACTGTCAGATTCCATGCATTTTGATTTGTCAGTTATGGTCAGGTGATGTATTTAGCGGTTGTATCGTTATGGCTTGCCTTCAATGGTGGACGGTCGCCAGACGAGGCAAGGAAATTAAACATGGATGTATTTGTTTGTGAAGGGGAGAGAGACAGAGAGAGAACGAGAGCAGAAGGGGGAAAGGAGAGAGAGAAAGATTCTGGACCTATTTTCTATAAAATGTTTGCTTTTAGAGATGAGCCAAGAGTTTATATGTCAAATCTGAATTTAATTGAAGTAAATCGCCATGCTCATTTTGCTTTATACAAATTAACATTCACTTATAGGTGAGAAAAAATGTATATTACTAAATGTTTTACTTTCTTGTCATGACTCATTTTGGGACTCCCCTGAACCCCACAAGCAACCCTTATTTGGGACTCTAAAACACAGGGTTGCTAATATTAAAGGCTGTTACAATGGACATGAGACTTGTGACATGTTGTTTTCATGTGTAATGTAATGTGGGCCACAATAATGAATGTTGGGGTTACTATGTGGTGAGACATACACCATTGGTCGCTTATAGGTGGCACAAATATGTGATATTCTGATGTATTTGGTCCAGGAATGCAATACTCAGATGTTGTGACAACAAGAGCCATTTAATACTTTACATAAACAAGAGATGTTATAACCAGGACCTTTCTGAAATGTCCAGTTCTCTCAGAAGGTCATATAACTGATAGTAGGCCAGGTCATAAAATTGATAGTAGGCTAGGTCATAAAATTGATAGTAGGCCAGAAGGTCATAAAATTGATAGTAGGCCAGAGGCAGGGGGAAATCTGAGCCGCCCCACCACCACCACTACCACCACTACATGACAGCAGAAAATACCAGATGAAAAGATCAAACAATTTATTAGCCCAAAAGGGCTAGACCATACTGGCGATGGGTTTTTGGGTGTTGGTAAAATATCTGTGTAAGAAAGAATAAGAACGGTTAGTGTGAGTCTGACATGCTAAGCAATGGTGTGTCTTCTTCTATTTCTTGTATTCTTCTAATCCTAAACAAAAGGATGGAGTTTTAATTTTCAATAAGTTAGTAACTTTAGGGCTGAGCTTTCACCCTGGGATGTCCATAGTTCTCCTAGTAGGTGTTCTGCTGGGCACTGAGATTTAACCCCAAATTCACAACCTACAGGGATTCATGTAGCAGAAAGCAGGAGGTGTTGGGGTGCACGTGGCCCCTCATCTCTGGTCATGACACTTTTCTAAAATATTTAACACAAAAAAGAGCTGTACAGGAATAAAACCAGTTTATTTCAACTTTGAAAGTTGGAACATATGGGGCTAATGTGCAAAGTACTACTTTATAAAACAGTATTACATAGCTACAACAACCTCCCACATTTTGCTTCTTGTCAGCAATGAAATGTGTTTTTCAGTATTAAGCAAAATATACACATTTATTAGGCAGCAGTCACCACCATATCCATATTTATTTGCAATAAGGATTATTTAACAAGACTTTTCACTTGTATAACAATACATAGTACTTCATACATATATTGACACAATTCTTTGTTTACAGTATGATACTTTCTTTAATAGCACTGCAATGTTTGTTATAATTAATCGTCACATAGACACTGTTCAGCTTTTAAACAATACAAACACTACATTAATGTGGAACACATTTTCAAAAAAATAAATTTTACTTGCTATGTTTTAGGCTTCAAAAAAGACCTGTTGGGGGAAAAACACTATCTGCCTCTCTGCAAACTGATATTTTGAAAAAGTCAGCTTTTATCAAATAAAACAACCCAACAGTTCATAAATGATGCAAAGGTGTGCACTGAAGGTTTTTGAATAAAATCATACAAAAGAAAATATTTTTACTCATGTTTATCCCCATAAGAAGCCCTTTTTGTGATAGCTTCTACAGTTGTTGAAGTGCAAACAGGAAACATGTCTGCTGTTCTACTGAGCTTGCAATCCCCTTATTCAATTTGCAGGTCTTGCTTTCATCAGAACAATTCTGTGTATAAGAGAATATTTTTATCTAATTCTACATTTAATTTTGTTATACGGAATAGCCAGCCATACTTACTTTTCATGAATAACTTGATTTTGTTAAAGAGAGTAAATACCTTTTTTTTTATATAAATATATGCAGATATCTCTGTATTTTATAGACCTTACAGGACCTTAAAAGATGATAGCTTATATGTGTAAGCATGTACAGTTATACCACATTTAAAAACACTGTATATAGGTTCCCGATAGGCAATCTGAGTGCTAAGAGAAACAGTGCCAGACTGGGTCATTTTAAAGAGAAGATAGGAATAGGGGAATTTCACAGAAAAAATACACAATAGCAATTGAAATTTCAAAATGTTTAGCTTTACATACATTTTTAAGTAACAGTAAACATAACAACAACAAAAACTGAACATGTTTCTTAAAGAGATATGAAAGTTTCATGGATTAATACATTTCTGTGCTCCTTAGGCAAAAAGCAGTCTATATGTATGCAGCTCATCTCATAAAACATTTTATTTTTATTAATATCTAAAAATCAGTGATGCACTACATTTCCCAGGCTGCTTTGCAGCACAAACAGAAACCCCAGAGTTAATTCAAAAGTTTCAGCTAACCTGATTGGCCAAAACAAATCATTTTAAATGTGATGCTAATTTAGACTGGGTTTAGATGTTGTTAACCCTGATTTACAGTTGTCAGAAATTACAAGACACTTTGCTGACTTCAATGTAAGTGTTTAAATGTTTATTTTGGGATTTTTTCATGCAAATGTTTTTTGCAAACATTACAAATTCTCCTCTACCAGATGCATTCATAATCCAACAAACTTACATATCAACAAAAAAACAAAGATAGAGGCGCTCATCAGAGAACAAACCAACCATAATAGATTAGTTCTATGGCCATGATAACCCATTCTGAGAGCAACCTCTTTTAGCTCACTTGTGCCCTTCACAGGGAGAAATATCCTGTAGTATATCAGTCTGGTCCCACTCAGAAGAGTGACCCAGCCCTGAAATACCAGGCACATCCCTTTAAATAAAATCTAAAAACACAGCAAACATTAACACTGAATAGATGTAGAAGTTTTAGGCTCCTCTTGCATTCTGTTTTTTTTTGGGGGGGGGGGCACAAAATTGTCCAAGGACATCTGTCTTTGCTTTTTACGACGATTGAGTATATGTTGGTAGCAAGACACTGCCCCCAGAATGCTTTGTCTCACATTTCTGCTCCTGCCACTGTCTGGATCAATGTTACAAATGCATCCACATATTCATGGGTGACCACAAATTCATGGATAGATCTAAACCTCTTGGTGAGGAACTTGTTGGACAGTTGTTTGGATTCCTAAGTGTCTCATTAGCTGCTTTCCTGGGCTTCCTCAATGCCCTGCTCTGCCAGTTGTTTGAGGTCCTCTTTTGTAAGGCTTTCGCCTGAAGCTTGCAGCAACTCCTCAATGTCCTTGGCTTTGGCATCTCCCAGTCCAGCTGTATTGGGCAGGTCTACAATCTCCACAATGATGGGCTGTTCATGTTTCACTTCTGCACACAGCTCTGGCCATATCTTCCTCCACTCTGCTTTCAGACATTACTTTGTCACTTCCTTTCAGGACAAATCAATTTTACTTATGACCTGCATGATGGTATACTTTAAAAAAAATCCATGATAGATTCTTTGTCTTTGTTGTGTGTTTTGACAATGAGCTGGCGGAATGTGGGGCAAAGCTAAAAGTCCTTGAAGGTCGCAATGATCCCTGATTCATTGGCTGGATTAGTGAAGTATTGTTGGGTGACAGGAAAACTAACAATGGGATGCAGCAATCGACCTCAGACAAGTTGGTAGGGTGGGTTGGATCATTGTCGATCAAAAGAAGCATTTGGGCCTCAATTTGTTTACACCTGCAGTAGTGGGGCACAGATTGAGAGAAATGTTCGGCTAACCAGTTTTTGAAAAATGTCCATGGTGATCCAAGCTTCACGGCTGAATTGCCAAATGCCTGACAAAGTGACTCTAGGTGTTTTGGAATGGTACACCAGCAAAGGTTTGATCTTGAAATCTCTTGAATCTTTCCCAGAAGAAGGATTAGACGGTGGCTGCTTTGAACCCTGATGCTTGCTTCTGCTCGGGGGATATGAAGGTGCACCTTGACATTCACTTCCAGAACATCCAGTCTCATCAACATTGAATACCAGATCTAGAGGATAATAAGATGACTGCTTTCTATGATGTCTTTTAAAGTGGCTGGAAAGGCCGCCACAGCTTCTGTGACAGTGCTCACCACTTCTCCGGGGATCCTGATGTCAATCCAGTTGTTGCTTTTCTTGAAAAGGTGTTTGGCATTATAATATGACCATAGATGCTTCTGGCCTTCTCCATGATGATAGCCTGGCTGACAGACATGTTGTTTTCTATTTCATCATCGATTCAGATGGAAAGCCACTTCTCCATTTCCTCCGGGGTGTAGATTCTGGATTGGTTAAACTTCTTGACAAAAGATGTAGTGTTGGTCATTGCTGATATCACATATAATAGTTGTCAAACTACAAATCATTGTCACACTTTACGAGCTCGCGAAGCGAGCTCGCAAGAACTGTATCCCTCGCGAAGCGAGGGATGCAGTTTTGTCTGCAAATGTGGACCCTCGCAAAGCGAGGGGCTGCATTTGCAGAAGGTGGAGGCTCCAACGTCGGCTGTGTTTGTCCGCAAATGCGGACCCTCGCAAAGCGAGGGTCGGCATTTGCGGAGGTGGAGGCTCAAAAGCGCCTCACAAGCGGTTACAAACACACGACTTAGAAAAAAAACATAACGACCTCGGAACCGACCTTAACCGCACAAACACCCACACGCACGACTTAGAAAAAAACATTACCACTTCGGAAAAATATGACCATAACGGCCATATGACCATAACGGCAAGAACCGCGCGCACCTAAAAACAGTCAAAACACAATAAATACCCACAAAAAATACTTTAAAAGCTTTCCCATAGGGGGGCACCCAGGACCTCTGAAAGTAAAGTTACACCTCCATTTAAGTCCAAATTCCCGAGTTTAGACACATGAAAATCCCCTAAGCGAGAGAAAAATGGCCGCCGAAAAAAACGAAAACGAGGCTCAAAGCCCAGGACTGCCCAGCCACGTACAACTTAGCCAAGAAAGGATCCGAGATAAGTTCGGAAACCCGCATTAACCCCACGGAATCCGAGATAAGCTTGGAGACCTGCATTAACCCCACATTAACCATCGCAGTGGGGGTCCCAATCGCATGCGATCGGGGACCCCCGCTGCAATGAAAATTCAAAATTCCCGCATTACGGGTCCTTAAAGGACCCGTTATAAAAAAAAATATATTCACTATCACGCATGGGGCTCTATACAGAGCCCCATTAACCATTAATTAACCCTGTCACTCCTGGGGGTCAATATAGACCCCCATAAGTCCTTCATTAACCCTGTCACTCATGGGGGTCAATACAGACCCCCATAAGCACTTAATTAACCCCCTCACTCATGGGGGTCAATACAGACCCCCATAAACCCCTAATTAACCCTGTCACTTATGGGGATCAATATAGACCCCCACAAGCCCTTTATTAACCCTGTCACTCATGGGGGTCAATACAGGCCCCCATAAGCACTTCATTAACCCCCTCACTCATGGGGGTCAAAATAGACCCCCATAAGCCCTTCACTAACCCTGTCACTCATGGGGGTCAATACAGACCCCCATAAGCCCTTCATTAACCAAGTCACTCATGGGGGTCAATACAGGCCCCCATAAGCACTTCATTAACCCCCTCACTCATGGGGGTCAATATAGACCCCCATAAGCTCTTCATTAACCCTGTCACTCATGGGGGTCAATACAGACCCCCAAAAGCCCTTCATTAACCAAGTCACTCATGGGGGTCAATACAGGCCCCCATAAGTCCTTAATTAACTCTGTCACTCATGGTGGTCAATACAGACCCCCATAAGCCCTTCATTAACCCTGGCACTCATGGGGGTCAGTACAGACCCCCATAAGCCCTTCATTAACCCTGTCACTCATGGGGGTCAATACAGACCCACAAAAGCACTTAATTAAACCCCTCACTAATGGGGGTCAATACAGACCCCCTTAAAGACCTAATTAACCCTGTCACTCATGGGAGTCATTACAGACCCCCATAATACATATAATTAACCCTGTCACTCATGGTGGTCAATAAAGACCCACATAAGCCCATAAATAGCCCTGGCACTCATGGGGGTCAATACAGACCCCCATACCCTTAATTAACCCCATTACTCAGGAGGGTCTAAACAGAACCCTATAAGCCCTTAATTAACCCCCTCACTTATGGGGGTCAATACAGACCCCCATAAACCACTAATTAACCCTGTCACTCATGGGGGTCCATACAGACCCTCATAAGCCTCTATTTAACCCCATCAGCCCCATAAGGGTATATTAAGACTATTATGGGCCTGTTACAACCCAACATTAACCACATAAGTGCCATGAGGGTCCTCAAGGACCATCATGACACTAAGTATAAACACTACACTGTACTATACCCCCCCAATAAAACATTAAATATCAACTAAACACCCTCTAAACTAACCTATTAACACCTACACTACCTACCACCTAATAACCCCCACCACTCTAATTACAGAAAATGAAAAAGCCTAAAGTCACACACAAAAAAATCTACATTACATAAAATAAAAAACCTAAATCACAAAAAATAAAAAATCTACATTACAGAAAATAAACAAAACCTAAGTCACAAAAAATAAAAAAGGAACATTACAGTAAATAAAAAACACATTACAACCGCCCCCCCCCCTCACCAATACAGAAAAAAAAATTACACACCTGAAAAGGAAATACATACAATACAAATACATACAATACAAATGCATACAATACAAATACAATGAAATACAATACAATACACCCCTATCTAATATACATCCCCCAATCTATCTAAATAAATACCATAAACTAATATACATCCTATTTATATAATATACATCACACAATCTATGTAATACACAATAAATACTATCTATCTAATATACATCCTATCTATCTAATATACATCCACCAATCTATCTAAATAAATAACACAATCTAATATACAATACATGCTATGCTATCTATATAAAACACATACCCCTAGCTAACATACAATAAATGCTATCTATATATAAAATAATCTAATTCTAAGCTAAAATAAAATAATTAAGACCACTTACCTTTGCAGATGTCCCTTCAGATCAGCCACCTAGGGAAAAAAATAATAAAAAAATTAGTGCAACACATTTACAGTAAATAAATAAACATTCTAAATATTCTAAACATTCTAAATATTCTACTCACCTTTCCAGCATGTCCCGTCCTTCTTCTCCGTTGCAGCCCCTGTTAAAAAAAAACATAACATTAATACACATACATAAGCATAAAAACAAAATAAAATAAACATAATCTACATTGTACTTACCTCCCCGCTATGTCTCCGGCCGCCTCCTCTTCTGCCCCGCCCTGGAACCGCGCTCTAAAGAAAAAAAAAAAAAGATAACAGACATCCGCACTCACGGAGCCTCCCGGAGAGTTTTCCGGAAGAAAATAGGCAATGGCGTATTCTGATTGGTTGAAAATGTTGTCTATCAAATTCACCCAATCAGGAGGCGCCAATGTGTGAGCCAATCAGAAAGGGATAAACCCCAAAATCCCACTCTGATTGGATAATGCACCTGTCAATCTTTATTTAAACCAATCACAAGGCGCAGTGCCTTCAGCCAATCACAATGGAATACACCCCCACAGGGTGATTGGCTGCACTGACAATAGCCAATCACAATGGAATACACCCCCACGTACTGATTGGTGAAGGCATTTGCGCCTTCTCATTGGCTGTTGTCAATGTCAATCAGTATTACAGCCAATGGGAAGTCGCAGATGTCTTCAGCTAATCACTGCGTGGGGGTGTATCCCATTGTGATTCACTGATGGCAATAAAGCCTTCGGATTGGTTCAAATAAAGATTGACAGGTGCGTTATCCAATCAGCGTGGGATTTTGGGGTGTATCCCTTTCTCATTGGTTCACAATTGGCGTCTTCTCATTGGCTGAATTAGATAGACAGCGTTTTCAGCCAATCAGAAGCCGCCATTGCCAATTTTATTCTGGAACACTCCGTAGGAAGCTCATTAGCGTCGGGGACATCCGCGATGTGTGTTGTTTTTTTTTTGTTTTTTTTTTAAAGAGCGCGGATGCTTCCGGGGCAGAAGACGAGGATGCCGGAGACATTGCGGGGCCGCGCCGGAGAAGAAGGAACAGAAGAAGGACGGTACATGCTGGAAAGGTGAGTAGAATATTTAGAATGTTTATTTATTTTATGTAAACGTGTTGTAGTAATTTTTTAAATCTTTTTTACCCTAGGTTGGTGATCTGAAGAAACATCTCAAAGGTAAGTGGTCTTAATTATTTTATTTTAGCTTAGAATTAGGGTTGCGATATAGAGATAGCATGTATTGTATATAAGATAGATTGGGGGATGTATAGTACATAGATAGTATTTATTGTATATTAGATAGATAGAGGGATGTATATTAGATAGATAGTATTGTATATTAGATAGGGGGATGTATATTAGATGGGGGATATATATTAGATAGGGGGATGTATATTAGATAGGGGTGTATTGTATTGTATTTAATTGTATTGTATTTAATTGTATGTATTGTATTGTATGTATTATATGTATTTCCTTTTCAGGTGTGTAATTTTTTTTTCTGTAGTGGGGGGGGTTGTAATGTATTTTTTTATTTTCTGTAATGTTCCTTTTTTGATTTTTTGTGATTTAGTTTTTTGATTTTATGTAATGTAGATTTTTGATTTTTGATGACTTTAGTTTTTTTGATTTCTGTATTTACATTGGTGGGGAGGGGGTTATTAGGGGGTAGGTAGGTAGGTAGGTAGTGTAGGTGTTAATAGATTAGTGTAGAGGGTGTTTAGTTGATATTTAATGTTTTATTGGGGGGGGATCGTGCAGTGTAGTGTTTAAACTTAGTGTCATAATGGTCCTTGAGGACTGTCATGGCACTTATGTGGTAATGTTGGGTTGTAACAGGCCCATATTGGTCATAATATACCCTTATGGGACTGATGGGGTTAAATAGAGGCCTATCAGGGTCTGGATAGACCCCTATAAGTGACCAGGTTAAAATGGTGTAGTGCTTACACTTTGGGTCATGAGGGTCCTGGATGACCCTCATGGCACTTATAGTGTTATTACATGCATTCATTAGTGTGTTAGAGGGGTCTATATAGTTGAGGCACACAGTACACTCACATTGTGTGACAAACAGCATTTCAACACTTTCTTTTTTTGACCGTCATTTTTCGACGGGCAAGTCACTAGTTACAAATAAAGAGAATAAGCTAGTTAATTAAAAATAATTCTTTATATTAAGAAATTGAGAAAAACACTGGAAATGTATTGGCAAAACCTGCATTAAGATATAGTTAAGGTTGCTGCGTAGGATAAGGTAATTTAAGGCTGGTAAAACCCAGGAAATTAGGAAGTTTGCGATTTGCGATGTTGGTCACGCAGTTGCGTCCTTCTCAAGCCAGCGGCGCAGTTGACCTGCAAGCCTCATGAAGCGGGGCTCATCAGTGGCGCAGTACTTAGGCTGTAATGAGTGCCAAAGTCGCTCATCGCAGCCAGCGGCACAGTACTTAGGCTGCAATGAGCGCTGAAGGCGCTCATTGCAGCCAACAGTGCAGTACTTAGTTTTTAGTCACTCGAAAATCGACTAGGTGAGGAAAAAAATGGCGGACGAAAAACGTCAAATTTCAGAAACAGCATGAAAATGAGGCTCAGTAACGCCAGGCTCGCAAAACTTAGAAAATACACAACGGCAAAGACAGTAACACTTACACGAACAACGACAGGCACGCGGGACTTGAAAATAAAACCAACGGCAGTCACTGCGCGCCACCCAAACATTCAGCAGACACATAGGGGAGAAAGACACAGGGAATCGACAGGGGGAGATGGTGGAAGGAGACACATGGCATTCCCAAGCACTAAACTTGCAGGTTAACGAACCCTGCAATGAGTGGTCCGTACAGTAGGCGGGAGGAAAGGGTCGCAATGAGGAAAGGGTCAATGAGAGCCCAGCGATGCGTGAACGATGGTCAGTACATAGCAGGAAAGTTGAAGTACATGGGGGGAGAGGTTCGCAATGAGCGCCGAAGGTGCTCAGAGGAACAAAAGCCTCACATTGTGTGGCAAACAGTATTGCCAGCCTTACAATTTTAATCCTGTCATTTTTGCCGGGCAATTTCCTAGTGTATTTACACTTAGGGGAACTGTTTTTAACATTTAAAATTCTCCGCTAATCTATAATGTCATGGTGTCCCCTTTAATCTATACATACTAATGTCATGGAGTCTCCTTATAAGTTGTGTCTTTTAGACCCTGCACCACTTTTGTTGCCTCCTTTAAGTTTTTACTAATTTATTACAATTAAGGAACAAATAATATAGTTTTTTTCAAAAAGGCAAATGAGTTTTACCTCCAGATTGTATGCCAGCCGTGTGGCGTGTTCTGCACCTACAAACACACGTGTGTTTAACTAGAACATACTGTACTAACCAAAAAACAACAGCTTTTTCTTTCCCCGGCTGTCAAGTTATAAGAAAACAAATGAAATATTACAAGGAACAGCGTGAGATAAAATATATTGTTTATTTTTGCACACAGAGACGGGCAGTGGGTGGTCTGGCGTTATTGGCATTCCCATCAGGAATATTTACAGGAGTATAGATTATATTAATGTGCACTGTCTGCCTTGTAATGTATTGTGCAGAAAGTGCATGAACACTTCATTAATTAAATCAATCAGGAGCCCTAATGTGAGATACGTTTATAGTATAAATATCATTAAATGGCATCATTAATAGATTGTGGGACATGGGGTTATTTACAAATGAAAGTGGCATTTATTGCAGAATAATTGCAAACTGCTTAAAATGCTCTTCACAAATATCAATATTCTACCATGTCGTGTTGAAGGGGCTTGTGTATTTCAATGAAGCTGTGAGCTATACCATAGGGGTCACCCAAGATGGTCAGGACAAATCAAGGTTTACTGGAGAAAGAACTGGCAACCCACTCCAGTATCTTTGCCATGCAAACCATATGGATAAGCATATCCAGAAACACAGACAGATGTGCCTGGCATTTTGCGTCCATATGGTCATTGAGAGTCGGACATGGCTGAAGGAATGAACAACCACAATTCAAGACAGTTGTCCTTGTTTGTGAAGCATGCAATAAACTAACGGCATTTGCAGCTATGAGTATAAATCATTTTTAGAGAAAGAATGTTTCAAGTCTCTTTATATATATGAAAATTAATTCTTGTCTTTTTGTGATCACTTCCTTATAGTTCAAGCCCGGGGTATGCTTTTCTTATCTATCAGAGGAGAGAAGACGGAGAGGTCAGGTGGATTTGTTAAATTGTTGAATTCCATACCTGCCCCACACATGCTTCGATGTAGACAGCTTCCATCAATAAATACAAGCCTTGTTCGCCAAATATGTAAATGCCCCTCTTCATAATTAATGATAATGATCTCGCATTAGCAAATTATTTTCAGTCTCTGTTTGTGATGCAAACTTCATTTTTTTAAATAACATTTAATTGATAAAGTGTTTGGTATTAAATATAATTTTAATTTATACCATTCAAATGCGGTCATGGCTTTTCTAGCAGGTTGGAAATACATTTCTTATGTGAGTTTATTTTTCAGTGTACGAGAATGACAAAACATGGCATTTAGGCACAATACAGAATGTTTCCTAGCAGCAAAGAATAAAAAGTATTATAGAATCAGTGTCTAATAAGGACGCCAGAGAGGAGGCTGAGTAATTAGCATAAATACATTTTAACGAGGTTTACTCATTACAGTGTGGCATTTAGAGTTCTTGTATGAGGTGACGTCTGGAGATTTAAAACATGTGTCCAGGACTGGTGCCGAGAGAAGTGCTATGAGCCACTACAGGCTATAAACCATTGGGCAAATGGTGGGAATTAAATGGAGATGAAGACGGTTCCAAATACGGTATAATTTAAATGGACTCTTTAGTTACATTTTTTGATAATTAATTTAGTTCTAAAATGCCTCACCTTCTAGAGCCCATCCAGCCCCACTTTCATCCTGTTCTCTCTCAAGTAGGGTGCCATAGTTCATAGCTGTGAACATGGAAAGGGCTTCACACTACCAGTGAAATGGTCATGCATATAGAAACACAACATACCACTAACGGCATTATACTGGTTGTGTGAAGTCCAGCCGCAGTGGGAGTGACCTTATGTCACATTTTTTAACCATAGCACCCTACATGAAAGAAAACAGGAAATAAGGGGGTGGTTCCAGAAGGTGAGAATGTGTTTAAAGGAGACTACCCTAAGAACGTGCAATCTATTTGTATGTACAGGCTGCAATAAAAGATTGCAAGTTCTTAGAGTAGTCTGCGTTATAAATAAGAAATTACTATCTACTTATCTAGTTTCATATAATGCACACTACCCTAAATGCGTGCAATTAATTAGTTTTTATATAAATCAGAGTACCTTAAGCGTTTGTAATCTGTAGTGAATACAGACTGTAATGTCCTATATTTAATTCAAACTATCCTCAGAGCTTGCAACCTGATATTATTTAATGTTGACTTCCCTTATACCATGCAATCTTAATTCTTGTGGTACAAGAGCTTGCAAACCATTATTTTAATATGTATTTGTAGTTTGTTTAATTCCCCCCCCCCGAACATAGGTAGCCATCATTAATACTTTGAGACCCCAGTGTAGAGAAAACGAACTATAAAAAGGTACAGAAAATAATTGACTTACAGGACTCATCTGGATTAAATTCTTAATAAGATGGTCATGCACCACTCGGTGCCAGTTAGGGTTTGTGGATTCTTTCTCTTGAACTTTGCCCATAGGCCAATGGATCTGCTGTACTACGGGAATCAGGCTTGGTTAGGAGTATATTCCCCTTGTGATGGTGTGTAATGGCACCACTGTTCAGTTTGCGTTAATGTCTAATGCCACCACAGCACTTTCCCTATAACTATTATGTGTCCTGCTTGATAGAGAGAGTCTTCTTGGTTAGGACACAAGTGTAGGACTATACTCCTTTCCTGGATGCTGTGATTGTCATGCTCTGTTTGTGGCTGTCTGATCTGATGGAAGGCTACTGATGTCTGCCCAAGCTGGTGAGGTATAGAAAGGAGCCCTGTGCACGGGCAGAGTCTTGACCCCACTCCGTTACAAGGTACGTTGGCACAGGTCTCCTTATAACAATCCAAAGTACAACAATCAAAATAGTCGTCATGCAATAAATTTTCCTGACATGAATCAATTTGCTAAAGTCTGACAGGAAATGTTAAATATTCATATTGTCAGGAAAGAATGAGTATAAAATAAAAACTATTAGTGGGGAAAATCTGATTTAGGGCTGTGCGTATAATGAGGAGAGCTTTGTCCAAATAATTCTGCCAGTCTGGGCAAATCTGATAATGTGCACTGAGCTCAAGTAATATTTAAAGGAGCTCTGTTCTATATTGTTCCTTGAATGACTAAATGTACTAAAGAACAAAAAGCAATTATTCTTTACTGCAGCCCCCTGCTAGGTTCTCAGGTAGGTGTGTTATTGCAAACTAATGAATTTCCCTTTAGTCCTGCTGAGAGCACAGACACTGTATGTATATTTAAAGTATATATATACTAGCGACTTGCCCGTTAAAAATGGCGGGGCAATAAAATTGTGAGGCAGGTAATGCTGTTTGCCACAGACATTATTTTGTTGTTGGTCTGAGATCCTTCGGCGCTCATTGCAAGGCTCTTGGTTGTTGTACTTTTTTTGTGAGAGGCGCTTTTGTTGTAGTTTTAAGGTCGGCACTGATCTCCTTTTTGCGCTTATTGAAAGGCTGACCCCCGGTCTACTTTGTGTGCTATGAGCAGCGTTGGCACTCGTTGTGAGGCGATATTGTTTTTTATTTTTATTTGTGTGTATGTACTTCTGTATGCTAATTAAATAATTGATAAATTAATAAATTAATATACTTTACCTATTTGTAAGTAATATATGCAGAAAGCATTGTGCTGAAGACCTGACAATCTGTTTGGATGTTCCTGCAGCATACAATGTAGGTTTGCACTGTTGTGGAGCTGAGGTGTAAGTGTCAGCAATGTATGCAGTGTGCAGTGTAAATAGGCTGCGTGCGTGAGGGCAAACCGTTAGTGTAGCTGTGTAGTTCCGCAAGTTAATGTTGTAAAATGGCGGCGAATGTGGATGTGGTACGCGGGTGTGGATGATTTAGCGTCCTTGGTAATAGTGTATCGTGTACCTCGTACGTGTTTTTTGAAATGCTGTATGTGTTTGGTGCTGTTTTGCGTGTTTAGGGTCCTGTAGCCTCTTTTTCAGCGGCCATTTTTTCTCTCGCTTAGGCGATTTTCGGGTGTCTAAACTCTGTAATTTGGATTTAAATTTAGGTGTAACTTCATTTGCAGAGGTCCTGGGTGCCCCCCTTGCTGTGGGTAAGCTTTTTATGTATTTTTTGTGTGTATTTGTTGTGTTTTTAATGTTTTCAGGTTAACGCGGTTTAGCCGTTAAGGTCGTATTTTTGTGAGTTGTGCATTGTTTTTTTTTCTAAGTCCCGCAGCTCGTATTTTTTTGTGTAAGTCCGTATTTAGTGATTGCGTGTTAGATGTATTTTTTCAAAGTCCCGCTTCTGTGGGTAACCGCTTGTGAGGGGGCGTAGAGCCTCAACCTCGGCAAATGCGGCCCCTCGCTTTGCGAGGGTCTGCATTTGCGGCCTGCAATGAGCCTTTGGCTCATTGCAGCCAACGTTGGAGCCTCCACCATTCGTAAATGCAGCCCCTCGCTTCCCGAGGGTCCGCATTTGCGGCCCAAACTGCGTCCCTCACTTCGAAAGCTCGCAAAGTGTGATGAATATATATATATATATATATATATATATATATATATATATATATATATATATATATATATATATACACCATATTGGGCTGAAAATAAGCCACACTTTCTATCTAATGTTCAACTGTGAAAAGTTAGGGTGCAGCTTAAATTCGCGACCTTACAAAAAATTGACTTTTGCGACATTTCGTCATATTATATGCTGTTTAACTTAACAACACTGTGTGTAAGAAAAAAAGTTTACTTGTTACCTTACTCTTGATGTTAATAATGATAGCTTGCCTAACAAGAAAAAAAATTAGATGAAGGTATATTATTTTCCAAATACTAGATATATGGTAAAATAAAATCACTATTTTTTTCATTGAATCGATTTTTTGGTGAAGGTTGTGTATGTGTGAAAAGGATATTTACATTTTCGACAGGAGCAGGGATTGGACTTTTAGTTGCAAGCAGTCTGCTTCTGAGAATGTTTTGGGCATTACATTGGGTATCAAATACCAAAAAATGCAGATGAATGAACAAATCCCCCTAGCTTCTCCCTAGAATTGTCCACGTCAGACAAGATAAAAACCTCCTATATGGAAATAGATCCTTAAAAAATTATTGTTTTGTCTAAAAATCTTTTTCTGATCATATTATTTGTTTATTACATACTTCACAAACATGTGAGTTTTTTCCTAACATACAGAACTCTAATATAGACTATGCTCACTGTCTCATATATAATTATAATTATTTCTTGATTGTTCACTCACAAACACAATTTCACTCTGTATTATTGCCCCCAGTTCTTTGCAAAGTATAATTTATTCATTTTTGCGCAGTATTCCGTGACCTTTAGGAAAAAGACGGATTAGTTCCTCATCCGTCGCACACACAAGTCCAGCGTTACTCGAGAGGGAATTATGTCCATCAATCAGACGGAATTAATGAAATTGGAAGTCAGTTAAGAGCTTGGTAACAAAGCTAAATAAATGAATCTCAGGAGATGAGGCCACAGACTCATGACATTATACCCCTCCGAATAAACCTCTAACAAATGGGGACACTCCATGGATAGGACACACGTGCCCCCAAAGCCTCGCTGCCTGTAATGTTTAGTATTCATAGCAAGAGCAGGGACGGTCGCTTAGCTAATGAAGGATTATTTGTTTGTTGGTAATAGGATGTTGTTAATAACATGAGGAATGGCCATCAAAACAATATAGTGTGACCTTGGATAAAAAAAAAGAATATATATATATATATATATATATATATATATATATAAATAGATAAAAATGCAGAAGTCTACTATGAATATGTCAGAGTGTGTACCTAAGCTAGTGTGTATCTGAGTCCATCTGTTTTGTCTATATCAGTTTTGTGTGTATCAGTGTGTGTATCTGAGTCAGTCTGTTCTGTGTGTATCAGTGTGTGTATCTGAGTCAGTCTGTTCTGTGTGTATCAGTGTGTGTATCTCAGTCAGTCTGTTCTGTGTGTATCAGTGTGTGTATCTCAGTCAGTCTGTTCTGTGTGTATCTGAGTCAGTCTGTTCTGTGTGTATCAGTGTGTGTATCTCAGTCAGTCTGTTCTGTGTGTATCAGTGTGTGTATCTCAGTCAGTCTGTTCTGTGTGTGTATCAGTGTGTGTATCTCAGTCAGTCTGTTCTGTGTGTATCAGTGTGTGTATCTGAGTCAGTCTGTTCTGTGTGTGTATCATTGTGTGTATCTGAGTCAGTCTGTTCTGTGTGTATCAGTGTGTGTATCTGAGTCAGTCTGTTCTGTGTGTATCAGTGTGTGTATCCCAGTCAGTCTGTTCTGTGTGTATCAGTGTGTGTATATGAGTCAGTCTGTTCTGTGTCTATCAGTGTGTGTATCTGAATCAATCTGATCTGTGTGTATCAGTGTGTGTATCTGAGCCAGTCTTTTGTGTGTGTATCTGAGCCAGTCTCTTCTGTGTGTATCAGTGTGTGTTTCTGAGTCAGTCAGTTCTATGTGTGTGTATCTGAGTCAGGATGGTGGAGCTTTAGACTACAGAAATATATATGTATATTGATATATATGTACACACAAACATATATATATATATATATATATATATATATATATATACAGTATATATATATTGCAAATCTAAGGGTCCCTGCAGTGGAGCATATGGAATGAAGGGTGGGCCAGGGCTATGCCCGATGAGATTGCAACAATCAGAGAGAAGGCAATCAGAAGTAAAATAATCATACTGGAAGAGAGGTTAATTCTTTAGATTGTACTGTGTGTATCAGTGTGTGTAGCTGAGTCAGTCTGTTGTGTGTGTAGCTCAGTCAGTGTGTTCTGTGTGTGAATCAGTATGTGTATCTGAGCCAGTCTCTTCTGTGTGTATCAGTGTGTGTATCTGAGTCAGTCTGTTCTCTGTGTGTACTAGTGTGTTCATCTGAGTCAGTCTGTTCTGTGTGTATCAGTGTGAGTATCTGAGTCAGGATGGTGGAACCATATATATAAGTATTGCAAATCTAAGGGTCCCTGCGGTGGATCATTTGAAATGAAGGGTGGGCCAGTGCTATCCCTGATGAGATTGCTACAATCAGAGAGAAGGGAATCAGAAGAAAAATAATTGTACCAGAAAAGAGACTATTTCTTCAGGTTGTACTGTGTGTGTCAGTGTGTGTATCTGAGCCAGTCTGTTCTGTGTGTATCAGTATATCTGAGTCAGTGTGTTCTGCGTGTATCAGTGTGTGTATCTCAGTCAGTCTGTTCTGTGTGTATCAGTGTGTGTATCTGAGTCAGTCTGTTCAGTGTGTACCAGTGTGTGTATCTGAGTCAGTCTGTTCTATGTGTATCAGTGTGTGTATTTGAGTCAGTCTGTACTGTGTGTGTATCAGTATGTGTATCTGAGTCAGTCTGTTCTGTGTGTATCTGAATCAGTCTGTTCTGTGTGTGTATCAGTGTGTGTATCTGAGTCAGTCTGTTCTGTGTGTATCAGTGTGTGTATCTCAGTCAGTCTGTTCTGTGTGTATCAGTGTGTGTATATGAGTCAGTCTGTTCTGTGTGTATCAGTGTGTGTATCTGAGTCAGTCTGTTCTATGTGTATCAGTGTGTGTATCTGAGTCAGTCTGTTCTGTGTGTATCAGTGTGTGTATCTCAGTCAGTCTGTTCTGTGTGTATCAGTGTGTGTATCTGAGTCAGTCTGTTCTGTGTGTATCAGTGTGTATATCTGAATCAATCTGATCTGTGTGTATCAGTGTGTGTATCTGAGTCAGCCTGTTCTGTGTGTATATCTCAGTCAGTCTGTACTGGGTGTATCAGTGTGTGTATCTGAGCCAGTCTTTTGTGTGTGTATCTGAGCCAGTCTCTTCTGTGTGTATCAGTGTGTGTTTCTGAGTCAGTCAGTTCTATGTGTGTATCTGAGTCAGGATGGTGGAGCTTTAGACTACAGAAATATATATGTATATTGATATATATGTACACACAAACATATATATGTATATATATATATATATATATATATATATATATATATATACAGTATATATATATTGCAAATCTAAGGGTCCCTGCAGTGGAGCATATGGAATGAAGGGTGGGCCAGTGCTATGCCCGATGAGATTGCTACAATCAGAGAGAAGGCAATCAGAAGTAAAATAATCATACTGGAAGAGAGGTTATTTCTTCAGATTGTACTGTGTGTATCAGTGTGTGTAGCTGAGTCAGTCTATTGTGTGTGTAGCTCAGTCAGTGTGTTCTGTGTGTGAATCAGTGTGTGTATCTGAGCCAGTCTCTTCTGTGTGTATCAGTGTGTGTATCTGACTCAGTCCGTTCTGCGTGTGTATCAGTGTGTGTATGTGAGGCAGTCTGTTCTGTGTTTACTAGTGTGTTCATCTGAGTCAGTCTGTTCTGTGTTTATCAGTGTGAGTATCTGAGTCAGGATGGTGGAGCCATATATATAAGTATTGCAAATCTAAGGGTCCCTGCGGTGGATCATTTGAAATGAAGGGTGGGCCAGTGCTATCCCTGATGAGATTGCTACAATCAGAGAGAAGGGAATCAGAAGAAAAATAATTGTACCAGAAGAGAGACTATTTCTCCAGGTTGTACTGTGTGTGTCAGTGTGTGTATCTGAGCCAGTCTGTTCTGTGTGTATCAGTGTATCTGAGTCAGTCTGTTCTGTGTGTATCAGTGTATCTGAGTCAGTCTGTTCTGTGTGTATCCGTGTGTGTATCTGAGTCAGTCTGTTCTATGTGTATCAGTGTGTGTACCTGAGTCAGTCTGTTCTGTGTGTACCAGTGTGTGCATCTGAGTCAGTCTGTACTGTGTGTGTATCAGTGTGTTTATCTGAGTCAGTCTGTTCTGTGTGTATCTGAGTCAGTCTGTTCTGTGTGTATCAGAGTCAGTCTGTTATGTTTGTATCAGTGTGTGTATCTCAGTCAGTCTGTTCTGTGTGTGTATCAGTGTGTGTATCTGAGTCAGTCTGATCTGTGTGTATCAGTGTGTGTACCTGAGTCAGTCTGTTCTGTGTGTATCAGTGTGTGTATCTGAGTCAGCCTGTTCTGTTTGTATCAGTGTGTGTATCTCAGTCAGTCTGCTCTTTGTGTATATCAGTGTGTGTATCTGAGTCAGCCTGTTCTGTGTGTATCAGTGTGTGTATCTGAGCCAGTCTGCTCTGCTCTGCTCTGTGTGTGTATCAGTGTGTGTATCTGTGTCAGTCTGTTCTGTGTGTGTATCAGTGTGTGTATCTCAGTTAGTCTGTTCTGTGTGTGTATCAGTGTGTGTATTTGAGTCAGTCTGTACTGTGTGTGTATCAGTATGTGTATCTGAGTCAGTCTGTTCTGTGTGTATCTGAATCAGTCTGTTCTGTGTGTGTATCAGTGTGTGTATCTGAGTCAGTCTGTTCTGTGTGTATCAGTGTGTGTATCTCAGTCAGTCTGTTCTGTGTGTATCAGTGTGTGTATATGAGTCAGTCTGTTCTGTGTGTATCAGTGTGTGTATCTGAGTCAGTCTGTTCTATGTGTATCAGTGTGTGTATCTGAGTCAGTCTGTTCTGTGTGTATCAGTGTGTGTATCTCAGTCAGTCTGTTCTGTGTGTATCAGTGTGTGTATCTGAGTCAGTCTGTTCTGTGTGTATCAGTGTGTATATCTGAATCAATCTGATCTGTGTGTATCAGTGTGTGTATCTGAGTCAGCCTGTTCTGTGTGTATATCTCAGTCAGTCTGTACTGGGTGTATCAGTGTGTGTATCTGAGCCAGTCTTTTGTGTGTGTATCTGAGCCAGTCTCTTCTGTGTGTATCAGTGTGTGTTTCTGAGTCAGTCAGTTCTATGTGTGTATCTGAGTCAGGATGGTGGAGCTTTAGACTACAGAAATATATATGTATATTGATATATATGTACACACAAACATATATATGTATATATATATATATATATATATATATATATATATATATATATACAGTATATATATATTGCAAATCTAAGGGTCCCTGCAGTGGAGCATATGGAATGAAGGGTGGGCCAGTGCTATGCCCGATGAGATTGCTACAATCAGAGAGAAGGCAATCAGAAGTAAAATAATCATACTGGAAGAGAGGTTATTTCTTCAGATTGTACTGTGTGTATCAGTGTGTGTAGCTGAGTCAGTCTATTGTGTGTGTAGCTCAGTCAGTGTGTTCTGTGTGTGAATCAGTGTGTGTATCTGAGCCAGTCTCTTCTGTGTGTATCAGTGTGTGTATCTGACTCAGTCCGTTCTGCGTGTGTATCAGTGTGTGTATGTGAGGCAGTCTGTTCTGTGTTTACTAGTGTGTTCATCTGAGTCAGTCTGTTCTGTGTGTATCAGTGTGAGTATCTGAGTCAGGATGGTGGAGCCATATATATAAGTATTTCAAATCTAAGGGTCCCTGCGGTGGATCATTTGAAATGAAGGGTGGGCCAGTGCTATCCCTGATGAGATTGCTACAATCAGAGAGAAGGGAATCAGAAGAAAAATAATTGTACCAGAAGAGAGACTATTTCTTCAGGTTGTACTGTGTGTGTCAGTGTGTGTATCTGAGCCAGTCTGTTCTGTGTGTATCAGTGTATCTGAGTCAGTCTGTTCTGTGTGTATCAGTGTATCTGAGTCAGTCTGTTCTGTGTGTATCCGTGTGTGTACCTGAGTCAGTCTGTTCTGTGTGTACCAGTGTGTGCATCTGAGTCAGTCTGTACTGTGTGTGTATCAGTGTGTTTATCTGAGTCAGTCTGTTCTGTGTGTATCTGAGTCAGTCTGTTCTGTGTGTATCAGAGTCAGTCTGTTATGTTTGTATCAGTGTGTGTATCTCAGTCAGTCTGTTCTGTGTGTGTATCAGTGTGTGTATCTGAGTCAGTCTGATCTGTGTGTATCAGTGTGTGTACCTGAGTCAGTCTGTTCTGTGTGTATCAGTGTGTGTATCTGAGTCAGCCTGTTCTGTTTGTATCAGTGTGTGTATCTCAGTCAGTCTGCTCTTTGTGTATATCAGTGTGTGTATCTGAGTCAGTCTGTTCTGTGTGTGTATCAGTGTGTGTATCTCAGTTAGTCTGTTCTGTGTGTGTATCAGTGTGTGTATCTGAGTCAGTCTGTTCTGTGTGTGTATCAGTGTGTGTATCTGAGTCAGTCTGTTCTGTGTGTATCAGTGTGTGTATCTGCGTCAGTTTGTTCTGTGTGTGTATCAGTGTGTGTATCTCAGTCAGTCTGTTCTGTGTGTATCAGTGTGTGTATCTGAGTCAGTCTGTTCTGTGTGTATCAGTGTGTGTATCTGAGTCAGTATGTTCTGTGTGTGTATCAGTGTGTGTATCTGAGTCAGTCTGTTCTGTGTGTATCAGTGTGTGTATCTGAGTCAGTCTGTTCTGTGTGTATTAGTGTGTGTATCTGAGTTAGTCTGTTCTCTGTGTGTATCAGTGTGTGTATCTGAGTCAGTCTGATCTGTGTGTGTATCAGTGTGTGTATCTGAGTCAGTCTGTTCTGTGTGTATCAGTGTGTGTATCTGAGTCAGTCTGTTCTGTGTGTGTATCAGTGTGTGTATCTCAGTCAGTCTGTTCTGTGTGTGTATCAGTGTGTGTGTCAGAGTCAGTCTGTCCTGTGTGTTTCAGTGTGTGTATCTGAGTCAGTCAGTTCTGTGTGTATCAGTGTGTGTATCTGAGTCAGTCTGTTCTGTGTGTATCAGTGTGTGTATCTGAGTCAGTCTGTTCTGTGTGTATCAGTGTGTGTATCTGAGTCAGTCTGTTCTGTGTGTATCAGTGTGTGTATATGAGCCAGTCTGTTCTGTGTGTATCAGTGTGTGTATCTGAGTCAGTCTGTTCTGTGTGTATCAGTGTGTGTACCTGAGTCAGTCTGTTCTGTGTGTATTAGTGTGTGTATCTGAGTCAGTCTGTTCTATGTGTATCAGTGTGTGTATCTGAGTCAGTCTGTTCTGTGTGTATCAGTGTGTGTATCTGAGTCAGTCTGTTCTGTGTGTATCAGTGTGTGTATCTGAGTCAGTCCGTTCTGTGTGTATCAGTGTGTGTATCTGAGTCAGTCTGTTCTGTGTGTATCAGTGTGTGTATCTGAGTCAGTCTGTTCTGTGTGTATCAGTGTGTGTATCTGAGTCAGTCTGTTCTGTGTGTGTATCAGTGTGTGTATCTGAGTCAGTCTGTTCTGTGTGTATCAGTGTGTGTATCCGAGTCAGTCTGTTCTGTGTGTGTATCAGTGTGTGTATCTGAGTCACTCCGTTCTCTGTGTACCAGTGTGTGTATCTGAGTCACTCCGTTCTCTGTGTATCAGTGTGTGTATCTGAGTCAGACTGTTCTCTGTGTGTGTATCAGAGTCAGTCTGTTCTGTGTATCAGTGTGTGTATCTGAGTCAGTCTGTTCTATGTGTGTATCAGTGTGTGTATCTGAGTCAGTCTGTTCTGTGTGTGTATCAGTGTGTGTATCTGAGTCAGTCTGTTCTGTGTGTGTATCAGTGTGTGTATCTCAGTCAGTCTGTTCTGTGTGTGTATCAGTGTGTGTATCTCAGTCAGTCTGTTCTGTGTGTATCAGTGTGTGTATCTGTGTCAGTCTGTTCTGTGTGTGTATCAGTGTGTGTATCTGAGTCAGTCTGTTCTGTGTGTTTATCAGTGTGTGTGTCAGAGTCAGTCTGTCCTGTGTGTATCAGTGTGTGTATCTGAGTCAGTCTGTTCTGTGTGTATCAGTGTGTGTATCTGAGTCAGTCTGTTCTGTGTGTATCAGTGTGTGTATCTGAGTCAGTCTGTTCTGTGTGTGTATCAGTGTGTGTATCTCAGTCAGTCTGTTCTGTGTGTGTATCAGTGTGTGTGTCAGAGTCAGTCTGTCCTGTGTGTATCAGTGTGTGTATCTGAGTCAGTCTGTTCTGTGTGTATCAGTGTGTGTATCTGAGTCAGTCTGTTCTGTGTGTATCAGTGTGTGTATCTGAGTCAGTCTGTTCTCTGTGTGTATCAGTGTGTGTATCCGAGTCAGTCTGTTCTGTGTGTATCAGTGTGTGTATCTGAGTCAGTCTGTTCTGTGTGTGTAACAGTGTGTGTATCTGCGTCAGTTTGTCCTGTGTGTATCAATGTGTGTATCTGAGTCAGTCTGTCCTGTGTGTGTATCAGTGTGTGTATCTGAGTCAGTCTGTCCTGTGTGTGTATATCAGTGTGTGTATGTGAGTCAGTCCGTTCTGTGTGTTTCAGTGTGTGTATCTCAGTCAGTCTGTTCTCTGTGTGTATCAGTGTGTGTATCTGAGTCAGTCTGTTCTGTGTGTGTATCAGTGTGTGTATCTGAGTCAGTCTGCTCTGTGTGTATCAGTGTGTGTATCAGAGTCAGTCTGTTCTGTGTGTATTAGTGTGTGTATCTGAGTCAGTCTGTTCTGTGTGTGTATCCGTGTGTGTATCTGTGTCAGTCTGCTCTGTGTGTATCAGTGTGTGTATCTGTGTCAGTCTCTTCTGTGTGTATCAGTGTGTGTATCTGAGTCAGTCTGCTCTTTGTGTGTATCAGTGTGTGTATCTGATTCAGTCTGTTCTTTGTATCAGTGTGTGTATCTGAGTCAGTCTGTTCTGTGTGTGTATCAGTGTGTGTATCTCAGTCAGTCTGTTCTGTGTGTATCAGTGTGTGTATCTGAGTCAGTCTGTTCTGTGTGTGTATCAGTGTGTGTATCTCAGTCAGTCTGTTCTGTGTGTATCAGTGTGTGTATCTGAGTCAGTCTGTTCTGTGTGTATCAGTCTGTGTATCTCAGTCAGTCTGTTCTGTGTGTGTATCAGTGTGTGTATCTCAGTCAGTCTGTTCTGTGTGTATCAGTGTGTGTATCTGAGTCAGTCTGTTCTGTGTGTGTATCAGTGTGTGTATCTGAGTCAGTCTGCTCTGTGTGTATCAGTGTGTGTATCTCAGTCAGTCTGTTCTGTGTGTATCAGTGTGTGTATCTGAGTCAGTCTGTTCTGGGTGTATCACTGTGTGTATGAGCGTGTGTATTTGAGTCAGTCTGTTCTGGGTGTGTATCTGAGTCAGTCTCCTCTGTGTGTGTAGCATTGTGTATATCTGAGTCAGTCTTTACCTAACGTCTCTACCAGTCAAATAGAAATGTCATCTCTTTCCACTCCTTTGTGATACAGAACAGCTTTTATAGTAATACTAATTTGAAGCTTTACATTCACTATTTATAGAGAGTGCACAAAATACATTAACAGAGACTGAGCGCTCTACCATAAATCTGCCTGACTGATTCATTTGGTTGCCAGGCAGCTTCTTTTTCTTTTTGAAAAAAGCACATTATTTTTTAATGTTCTTTTTATCTAGTTATTTTTTTATCTTTTTCCAAAATACCAAAAATAGTACTTATCTCCCCTCAAGATAATTCTATGTGTGTTTATAGATTCACATAACCAGATTGTTTTAAGCCAAAAGCAAAATATGGTAGATATCTCTTTGATAATGACACTTATGGTAGAGTAATTTTCTCTATATTTATTGAACAGAGACACCAAAGTTGTAGATTGCCAGGAGCGTCAAATTGTAGATTGCCTAATAATAATGCCAGATTTACCATTAGGCAGAGTTATCAGGTGCCATGGAGCAGCTACCTATAGGGGGTGCCATGTTACAGGATTGGAAAATACAGTGCCTTGCAAAAGTATTCACCCCCATTGACTTTTTACCTATTTTGTTATATTACAGCCTTAAGTTCAATGTTTTGTTAATCTGAATTTTATGTGATGGATCAGAACACTGATCAAATAGTCTAAGTTGGTGAAGTGAAATTAGAAAAATATATACATAAAAATAGTTTTTAGAAATAGAAAACAGAAAATTAGCACCCCCTTTGTTATGAAGCCTATAAAAAGCTCTGGTGCATCCAATTACCTTCAGAAGTCACATAATTAGTGAAATGATGTCCACCTGTGTGCAATCTAAGTGTCACATGATCTGTCATTACATATACACACCTTTTTTGAAAGGCCCCAGATGCTGCAACACCTAAGCAAGAGGCACCACTAAACAAACACTGCCATGAAGACCAAGGATCTCTCCAAACAAGGAAGGGACAATGTTGTTGAGAAGTACAAGTCAGGGTTATGTTATAAAAAAATATCCAAATATTTGATGATCCCCAGGAGCACCATCAAATCTATCATAACCAAATGGAAAGAACATGGCACAACAGCAAACCTGCCAAAAGACGGCCACCCACCAAAACTCACAGACCGGGCAAGGAGGGAATTAATCAGAGAGGCAGCACAGAGATGTAAGGTAACCCTGAAGGAGCTGCAGAGTTCCACAGCAGAGACTGGAGTATCTGTACATAGGACGACAATAAGCCGTACGCTACATAGAGTTCGGCTTTATGGCAGAGTGGCCAGAAGAAAGCCATTACTTTCATCAAAAAACAAAATGGCACGTGGGAGACTCCCAAAATGTATGGAGGAAGGTGTTCTGGTCTGATGAGAATAAAATTGAACTTTACGGCCATCAAAGAAAACGCTTTGGGGGGGGCGTGGCTACCAAGGGAGCTGAGCAGACGTGCCTAAGCAGAGCTCCGGTACCAAAATTGGTAAAAACCCAATTTCAAAGGGAACTCTCATCCCAATTCACCCCTGCTCTGCACCCACATATTCAGCTAGCCAAGGGGAGCAGCTAGATAGGTCTCAAGCGGGACCGGACATTTTTTGGCAGACTGCGAGGCTTCGGGCCTATGTCGGCCAAGCTTCCACAAAGAAAAAACGGCCTTCCCCCGGCCCTGGCTGACCCGCTGTGCCACACGGATAGAGGACACACAAGGACTGGAGACCCCCGATCCAGACTACGCCACAGTGGGCCCGCAGAGAGGGAGGCGTGAAGAGGAGAGACGGCCGAACGTCTCTGCGATCCGGCCGGAAATTGGGGCCATAAGATTGCCCCCCCCCCCACACCTGGTCCTCTCCTGGGAGCTCGACTGCAGACCGGTGAGTCGCCTGATAGGCACCCAACGGGGGAAGCAAGCGATCAGGGAGGAGCAGGGTGGCAGAGCAGAAAAGGACGAGGAAAAGGCCCAGGAGTGGCGCAGGTACAGAGGAGCCGCCACCTTGGGGAGAAAAGCCTGCAAATTGAACGGACGCCATCTTTAGGGGATATTAAACGGGAAGAAAAGCTACAGGGCCCTAGGCCCATACCCATTCTCCCCACCACAAGTTACCAACTAAGAGGCAAAAGCTTAAAGAGGAAAGCAAGGGACCCCTTTATGAACTCCCACAAATAATTGTAGGAAGAAATCCCAAAAAAGAATAATCCTAACAGTAGGGCCCTGATAAGGGAAGGAAGCAGTAGCTTACACCGCAAAACCTATCCTAAGTGCTTGGATAAGACACCCCCTCTGATGCTGTGAATTGATAGGCTTGGGCTGGAGGGGACCCCTTTCCGTCGGAAAGGCTACGTGACATTACTGAAATATTTTGGAAGAATTAAAATCTCTAACTTGCATATCAAAAGATCGCTGTTCTGATCCACGGACCTGGACTCAAAATGGGTAAATCAAAACAGAATCTGCCCTCAAGGAGTATTTAGGATCATTTTAAAGCACAACAACAAATCCATACCTCTCTGCAGACTTCCACATTAGGCTCATCAGGAGGCTCAGATATGGAAGAAGATGCGTTCCACACAAAACAGCCTTTCAGATTTTAATAATCTTCTTGGATCCCATTTTGACAAGGCTGTTAAGGAAATAAGGCAGGATTTACAAGATCTTGGGCACCGCACCCATATACTGGAAACAATAACTGATCAGATTGTAGATACCCAACAGAAAGATCGCTTGGATATAACCCAGAACTGTGCTCATATCTCGACGTTAAAAAACTGGAAGACCTAGAAAACAGGTCCAGATGCAATAATATAAGATTCAGAGGGATACCAAAATCAGTGGGAGATCTGAAAACATACTTAAACGCGTTTATCCACAATCTGCTGCCAGACCACCCTCAGGACTCTTGGGAGATTGAAAGGGCACATAGGGCCCTAGGGGGTCCTATTTCGTCGGAACAACCAAAAGATGTCATAGCTCGATTTCTCCGTCAAGAGACTTGATTCTGGCAACATCACGAAAGGCGCAGTCAATTATGGGCCCTGACGGCACCCAGAAACAGATATTTGCTGACCTAGCTCCCTCCACTCTTCTAAAGCTGAAACAACTAAAACCAGCCTTGATAATCTTGACTCAAAAAGGCATCAAATACAGGTGGGGGTTCCCCTTCAGCCTATCATTCCAAGTGGGGGCGACCTATCACATCGTTCACACCTTAGCCGAATGCAACACAGTTCTCTCGGATTTGAATCTCTTGCCCAGAGAGGAAGCGCTTGAAACACAGCAAGAATTAAGTTTACCTCCTAGGCCGGCAAGACAATGGACAGAAATAAAAAGGTCCAGATGACGGACCAAGCAACAGGATCAAACTTTAAGATCCAAAACGATATAAAAAGATATAAAACTGGACAGACACTATGGGACTGCTGAAAAGATGAAACACAGTGGAAACCGATAAAAGGGATCGCCGGGTCCAAATGTTGGAGAACTTTTGCATAGGCTTATAGTTAGAGGGCTAACTGGAAATCAGGTCTTTAGAAGTAGGCTCTATAATGGGGAATGATAGGGTAGTTTTGGGACATCTACAACCGATTGTTTACTGGATATTTCTTCCTCAGTAGAGGAGATTAGTAGGAAAATGGGAATTTCCGTTTTGCTTCCCTGGCATGAAAGTGCCTTAAGTAACGGGCTGAGGAAAAGCCAAAGTTTATGTGTTACCATGTTCGGGTTACTTGTGTTATGTTTTTCTTTCCTCTTTTTTTTTGTTCCAGATACCAGGCTTCATGAGGCAATCCCTCCACCTTCTCCAGGGCCAACTCTGAGATCCATCAGACCTCAAATACAGGGGGCAGTATGGGGCGACAGAGATATTGACTGGGATAGGCACAGCATCTTCAAATCCATGGAGGTACCATGACAGACACCTCTTTTGTCTTTGTTTCACATAATGTCCGGGGTTTTAACTCCCAGTTTAAGAGGCGTAAGGCCTTTCTGTCCTATAAACCCCTACATCCAGATGTGATTTTCCTACAGGAAACACATTTCGCACAAAATAGTCTCCCCAAATTTTTACATAGTACATACCCGATTTTTGTTGCTTCCATCCAACCTACTAAAAAGGGGGGAGTAGCTATTTTGCTTCATAAACATTTTCTATTTATCATTGAGCATAGGAAGATAGACTCAAGGGGCAATTTTTTAGTATTGACAGGCACATTGCTAGGTACAAAAGTATCCCTGGTATCATTCTACTCGCAAACTACCACCCCACATAAATCATTCATAAATCTTCTCAAATACCTAAGGTCAGTGGATCATGGGAGGATGGTGTTAGGGGGAGATCTTAACCTGGTTCTAGATTCTAATCTAGATAGATCAAGCAGGGATGGAGGTGGCAAATACTGAAACAAATTGAAACAGATTAACTCATTGTTTAATGACCTGCACCTTCTAGACACATGGAGACTGCTACACCAGGGTGAGAGGGGGTACACCTTTTATTCGTCAGTACATGGCACGTATTCCCGAATAGACACAATTTTGATAGACTCATCATTCTCAGATAATATAGATAAGGCAGATATCCATCCGTGCCCGTGGTCTGACCACTCCCAGGTTAGCCTTTCCGTAGATATGGGCCAGAAAAGCAGGCCTCCCTACAGCTGGAGACTAAATGAGAAAATGTTGTCAAACCCAATGGTGGCAAAACAAATATCGGATGATCTTGAGCTATTCTTTGCGACCAATATCACCCCAGAGTCAGACATGGGATGGACCTGGGTGGCACACAAGGCCTTCATAAGGGTCTCTCTTATAAAAATAGCAAGCAGTCTCAAAAGACAATCCAAATTGAGGGAGGAGTCCCTGAGAAAAAACTTAGGAGATCTAGAAAAATTAAATCAACAAAACACTTCCAAACATTTATGTAAAAAAATAGATAAAATTAGACTGGAGCTGGATTTGTTATTATCTAACCACACTGAAAAAGCGATTTGATGGACAAACCACAGGTTCTAAGGCTAACAAGCCAGATAGCTTACTAGCCAAGAAACTTAGAAGTAAGATTTCTCAGTCAAAAATGTATAGAATTAGATCCTCTACCGGCGATGTCACGGCCAGTCCTAATCTTATACAAAAAACCTTCCTGGATTTTTTCCAGAAGATATATACTTCAGTCCCACACCAACATCAACAAGAGCAACAGAATCTAGCCTTCTTGAACTCATGTGATTTGCCCACCCTGACTCTGGAGGAAGGGGAGCTCCTTAACTCGAGGGTTAAGGAATCGGAGGTTAGGAAAACAATTATCAGCCTGAAAGTCGGGAAGGCCCCGGGCCCGGATGGATTCACCAACCTATACTATAAGAAATATATTGACACTCTGGCCCCTCATTTAACAAATCTTTTTAATCAAATCCTAGAAGGCCATCAAATGCCACAGGAATTGAACCAGGCAGATTTGATATTCTTCCCCAAAGAAGGTAGGGACCCCCTAGAAGTTAAAAATGATCGCCCAATATCGCTCCTAAATGGGGATATTAAAATCTTAGCAAAGTTGATGGGATTTGTTTCCTGCAGACAAACAGGGGATAATATTAGGCGCACTTTAAATTTAGTTTCATGGGCGCCCCAAAACCACATCCCAACCTGCTTATTGGCATTAGATATAGAAAAAGCTTTTGACACTGTAGAATGGCCATATCTCAGAGCGGTGCTATTCAAATTTGGCTTTGGGGGGAAATTTATGGACTTGATTGAGACCTACTATAGATCTCCGAAAGCAAGGTTGAAACTCCCAGGCGATTCCATAGCGCAAATTGAGGTACAAAGGGGCACCAGACAGGGATGCCCCCTCTCACCCTTACTATTCGCCTTAGCAATAGGGCCGCTAGCGCGGTCTATACGCTCAAATCCAGAGATTACAGGGATTCAGATTGGCCATCACCACTTCGAATGCAGTCTCTTTGCATATGATTTTTTAGGTTCACTCACAAAACCTACCACCTCCATACCGAAGCTACTAAGAATTCTCACCCATTTTGGAAATCTCTTGGGACTCAAAATAAATGTGGCTAGGTCAGAAGCACTGGGCATTGCACTCTCTCAGACAGAGATGCAATATCTTAAGCAAAACTTAGATTTTTCCTGGCCTAAATCACATATTAAATACTTGGGGGTGGTCATCACTGGTAAATTAGCAGATTTATATAAAACAAATGATATACCCTTGTACAAGGAGCTGATGCTGGATCTACAGAGATGGTCGAATCTCATGGCTAGGCAGGATTCATGCGGTTAAAATGAATATTCTTCCCCCTGCTTTTATATTTATTCCGCACATTTCCGATCCAAATTGTTTATAGGGATCTCGAGAGGTTTCAAAATCAAATCTTTAGATTCATATGGAACTACAAGCCCTCGAGGATTTCCAAAGCTACCATGCACACAGATAAAGCCAAAGGTGGGCTCTCATGCCCCAACTTTAAATTGTATTATAAAGCGGCACAGCTCTCATTTATCCCCCTGGAGCACTCCTCTCAACACCAACCTTTATGGGTTTTTATAGAAAACCTGCAGATGCTTCCATACTCATGGGACACCATTATATGGCTTTCTAAGCCAAGTAATATTCTGGGGAAAATAAAGAACCCAATGATCAAGCACTCATTAGCGATATGGACAGGGGCGACCCGTCTTTTTCAGGTAGCCCCAAAGTTAGCCAGCATCTCCCCTATCATTCCTAACCCACTTCTAACTATACAGCTAACCCCAAAATCTAAACATTGGTGGAACTCCAGGAGGTTATTAACTGTTGGGGCCTGGTACCAAGAAGGGGCAGTGGTTACCTTTGAATATATGAGAGACAAATATGATTTACCTATAACAGAACACTACACATTCTGCAGGTTGTGACATTTTGTAGGTTCCACAATAAATTCTTAAGGGGCCCGGAAACCAATTGGCTAGTTAGAATTTGTAGGGATCTTCCACTGTCGAGTAATATTATAAGCTTATTATATGATGCATTTAATGAGACCCCAAAGTCACCAAAAACAAAATATATGCAAATATGGGAAGAGGACCTGGGATACACTCTAGACCAAACTGTTTGGGAACAGAGCTGGCGCACCCTTACCAGAGGATCATTAAACTATAGTGTGTTGGAGACATCAATTAAGGTCCTACACAGAATTTATCACACACCAGTTAAACTCTTCAAGTGGGGATTAACTCAAGATGCTAAGTGCTTCAGAGGCTGTAGAGACCCAGGTACATTTTTACATATATGGTGGGTGTGTCCGGAGGTGATTGGACTTTGGGCAGAAATATTTAAGTTAGCTTCAAAAATATTTAAAATCAAAATACGCAAGTCCATGGAGATCTCCCTCCTGGGCCTATCCAGCTCGCTTCTAACATCTCATCAGAATCGGCTACTGCAATTTTCTGATGTTGGCCACCAAAAGCCATATTGCTCGACAGTGGAAGTCCTCAAACTTGAGCCTGCAGGCAGTGAATGACAAGTTAAACTTTATTTTGATCAATGAGCGAATAACCCGTCTCTTGGAAGACTCAATCCCTAAGTTTATGGATATTTGTGCTCCATGGTTAATGGAATCCGATAGTATTGCACTGGAGTCCAACACAAGCACAAGCCGTTAAGTAATAGGTGCGGTCTGGGGGGGGGGTGGGGGACGGACGGAGGTAAGAAATACTGGACATCATCTTTTTTCTTCCTGGTGAATCAGTGAAAGAATTGTTCTATGATTTATTTAATTATTGATTTACTTATTTTAATGTTTATTTTTTATTTTTTTTATTCCTTTCCCCAGTTGGGAATTGGATTGTACTAAGGTTATAAGTTGGAGAAACCATGATATGTTAAATTAAAAAAAAATTAAAATATAGGCTTTGGCAAATGGCTCTCCGGAGAGGGTACTATGAATATAATAATCTAACAATTTGATACTTCAAACACCTGAGCTAGATTCGCAGGTACTAAGTACAAAATTACATTTTTATATGTGAAAGTTGTACCTATTGGACATGGATGTGTATTCTTTGTGATGTGATTTACCATTGCCTAATAAAAAATTACTTGTAAAAAAAAAAAGAAAAAAGAAAACGCTTTATTGGGTGCAAACCCAACACATCACATCACCCAAAGAATACCATAATTTCAGCAGCCGGGACTGGGAAACTGGTCAGAGTTGAGGGAAAGATGGTGCTAAATACAGGGATATTCTTGAGCAAAACCTGATGTGGCAAGCTCATAGAGACTTATCCAAAGCGACTTGGAGCAGTGATTGCCACAAAGGGTGGCTCTACAAAGTAATGAATAGTTATGCACATTGACTTTTTCTGTTAATTTGTCCTACTTGTTGTTTGCTTTACAATTATTATTATTATTATTATTATCGTTTATTTGTAATGCGCCAACATATTCTGTAGCGCTATATATAAGTTAAGTTACAGGCAATGACAAGTTAAAGATTCATACATTGCAAAGAGTGGATGGCCCTGTCTTTGAGCTTGGAATCCAGTGTCCATAGTGCTTTCCCTAAAGAACTGCGCAGGATTGAAACTCGCAGACTTACAAACTAAAGGTTAAAGTTTGTATGTGGTACAGTAGGGAGAGAGTAGTGCTGAGCATGTTAGGGAGGAAGGTTATAGGCTTCTTTAAAGAGGTGCGTTTTTATTGATGTTTTGAAGGATTTAAGGCAGGAGGATAGTCTGGTGAAGCGAGGCTGGGAGTTCCAGAGAATAGGGGCAGCACAAGAAAAGTCCTGGAGGCGGGAGTGAGAGGAGGTGACAAGAGTGCTAGAAAGAAGAAGGTCGTTAGCAGAACGAAGAGGGCGTGTGGGGGAGTATTTGGAGATGAGAGCAGAGAGGGTGTGCGGTTGTTGAGGGCTTTATAAGTTAGGGTCAAGATTTTAAACTTTATTCTGGAGGCTAAGGGAAGCCAGTGAAGTGATTGACAAAGAGAAGCTGCCGACACTGAACGATGTGTACTGAAGATGAGTCTGGCGGAGGCCTTTATTATGGATTGAAGTGGGGAGAGGCGAGTGATGGGCAGGCCAACAAGGAGCGAGTTGCAATAGTCAAGACGAGAAATGATGAGAGAGTGTATTAGAATCTTAGTAGTGTCTTGTGTAAGGTAATGGCGTATTTTGGATATGTTTTTTAGATGGAAAAGACAGGATTTGGTTAGAGACTGTATTTGTGGGATGAAAGAGAGGGCAGGGTCCAGTAGAACCCAGAGACAACGGCTTTGGGAGGTGGGAGTGATGATGGCGTTGTTGACAGAGAGAGAGATGTGAGGAATTGAAGCTGTAGTAGAGGGTGGGAAGATTAAGAGTTCAGTCTTAGACATGTTGAGTTTCAGATGGTGGGCGGACATCCAAGAGGATATACTAGAGAGGCAGTCGGAGACATGTGCTAGAAGAGAGGGGGATAGATCTGGTGCTGAGAGATAGATTTGAGTGTCATCTGCATAGAGGTGGTACTGGAACCCAAAAGAGTTTATTAGGGTACAGAGTGAGTATATGTGAATGGAGAAGAGGAGGGGCCTAGGACTGATCCTTGGGGTACGCCAATAGACAGGGGGTGAGGAGAAGAAGATGTGCCGGAGAAGGAGACGCTAAATGATCGTTCTTGGAGGTATGATGAGAACCACAAGAGAGCAGTGTCTCGAATGCCGAGGGAGGAGAGAATGTGGAGTAGAATTGAATGGTCAACTGTGTCAAAGGCGGCAGAGAGATCCAGGAGAAGCAAAATAGAAAAGTGTCCTTTAGACTTGGCGGTGAGCAGGTCATTGGTGACTTTTATGAGGGCTGTCTCAGTGGAGTGTTGGGGCCGAAAGCCGGATTGGAAAGTGTCCAGAAGAGAGTTGGAGGAGATGAAACTGGTAAGGCGGTTATAGACGAGCCGCTCCAGCAGTTTGGAAGCCAGGGGAAGTAGAGAGATAGGGCGATAGTTAGATGCAACGTCAGAATCGGATGAGGGTTTCTTGAGAGTGGGTGTAATTATGGCATGTTTTGATGATGAAAATGTGCCAGTGTTAAGGGAAAGGTTGAAGATATGTGTGAGAGCTGGGATTAGTGTAGTACAATAAAAATAAAAAAAATCTTCAAAGTTGTGGGCATGTTCTTTAAATTAAATTATGTAAATCCTCAAACAATCCATGTTAATTCCAGGTTGTGAGGCAACAAAACACGAAAAATGGGGGGGGGGGGGGTGAATACTTTTGCAAGGCACTGTATGTTAGTTGGAAGCTTCTATTTTTTACTCTGCTATATCAGAAAATTCTGCTTGTTTTGGGGGAGGTAATAACAAAGGTCCTTAGCTGAATCACTGTCTGCTTGGCATTTCATTTTGAGAGATGTGGTATTGTTGAAATATCACATATATAGTTGTCAGTGTTGGGAACGCTTACGATGTTGGTAAATATTTGTGAGCCTCGCAAAGTGAGGCAAGCCGTTGACCACGCGGGACTTAGGCTGCAATGGGCGCCGAAGGCGCTCATTGCACTGCTTGCCTTGCAAAGCGAGGCGAGCGGTTGAGGCACACAGGACTTAGGCTGCAATGAGCACCCAGAAGGCGCTCATTGCACTGCTCGCTTCGCACAGTGAGGCAAGCAGTTGAGGCACAAAGGACTTAGGCTTTCATGAGACTGCGAGCCACGCAACTACGAGGGTCGCAACTGCGAGCCAAGCTTGTAACTCTAAAAACCCGAAAAACAAACATAATAATTTAACAAAAATAATAACACACTCACACACAGCACAGAGGGAGAGGCAGGAAGCCTGGGAGTGAGGTTGCAAGCGAATTTGAGCCATATTTGGGGGTTTTGTCAATATAAAATCGGCTAAGCAAGGAAAAAAATGGCGGACGAAAATTGTAAAAATTCTGAAAACGTATGAAAACGAGACTGAAGAAAGCCAGGCACGCAGGACATAGAAAATACGGCAATACAGCAAAGACAGTAACACTTACACCAACAACGACAGGCATGCAGGACTTTAAGAAACAAACAGGGAACGGACAGGGGGTAGATGGCAGAAAGAGACACATGGCATTCCCAAGCACAAAACTTGCAGGTTAACAAAACCTGCAATTAGCGGGCCGTACAGTAGGTGAGAGGAAAGGGTTGTAATGAGCACCAAAGGCGCTCATCACAGGGTCTTACGATGAGCACCGCAAGCTAGAGAGGTTTGCAATGAGCGCCGAAGATAATCAGTGCCAAGCAGGAAAGTGGAAGGACACGGGTGAGAGGCTCGCAACAAGCACCGAAGGCACTCAGCGTGGGGCTCGCTTACAATTTTAATGCTGTCATTTTTGACAGGCAATTTCCTAGTCAAGTTATATCAAGTACAAGCCACAGAACTATATCTTCCATAATTCCACTCCTATGTCTTTTAGGTCAGCTTTCTCTAGATGGGTCACAGAAATGACTCAATTTTCCATGGAGCCAGAGAAATTCAGGCTACATGAGAGTTGGTCCATCATTCTAGATGAGGACCTTGACATCTCATTGACTTGAGCATCGACCTTCATCTTATCTGTATCCGGTGGCAAGACAGAATTCAAGACGGCTGAAAATAGCACATGGTGCCATGGATAACCAGGACGCCTTACATGTCTTTTCCTGCACTGAGTGTTCCACAACTCTTGATGTTACCATCTTCCTGGTTGTTGAACTAATGAGGTTTCCTTCCTCTCAGTCTACAAGATCCAGTCTCCTCGTGCATGGGTTGACAGGCCCTAAATGTGGAAAGAAGCTGAGAGCAGCATGTGTAGGAAAATCTTAAAGGTATTTACAGGATGGTGATTGTCTCAACACCATTCTGCTAATGGAAACAAAAAGAGCAGCTCTGTTATGGAATCGGCAAATAAAGGGTTAAACGTAAATTGTGACTCATTTTTGTACTGTAAATACATATGTATATGTGTGTGTATTTATGATAATAAATAATATAATATTATTCAGTTAAGACTGAATATTCTGCTAAATAATCTGTTAGAATAATTGTACTGGCAACAAGATAATATTTCAAAGTACCGTATTGGTCCGAATATAAGCTGCACCTTTTTTCCGATTTTTGAGCTTGCGAGTTAAGGGTGCGTTTAATATTCGCGACCGGGAAAAAATGACAGCAGATTTGCGAGATTTGAGTTAAGCGTGTGCGGCTTATATTCGAAAAAGAGGCTACAGTACATGTTAGAAAGCCTGTTTCTTGCAATGGCTGATCACTTGGAGAGAAAAGCATCAACAAGCCTAGCAGTGAGGCGTAGTTATGATGCAAGTTTCAAAAATGCAGTTGTTAATTATGCAAAGACAACAAGCAACAGAGAGGCTGGAAAAAAATATGTCTTGGATTAATCCAATGTGCGACGTTGGGTTGCCTCAGAGGAGAAATTGAAAAATTTCCACCAGAAAATCTTTCAGGGGACCAAAACATGGCAAATATCCAGAACTTGAAGCTGGGGTTTATTCCTACATTCAAGATATGAGAAAAGATGGGATGCCAATTTCTCGTGAAGTAATCCAGCTGAAAGCCTTAGAACTTGCAAAGACCTTAAAAATCAATAAGAGGGAATTTCGTGCAAGTATTGGTTGGTGCCGTCGTTTTATGCTGTGAAAGGGTCTCGCTCTTCGACGAAGCACTTCATTGGCACAGAAACTGCCGGCAGATTTTGAGGAGAAACTTACTAGTTTCCAGGGGTATGTCATCCAATTGCGGCAGCGTCACTCATACCCATTAGACCAGATGGGCAATGCTGACCTGCCAAGCAATACAACGGTAAACCAGAAAGGGGCAAAAAGTGTCATTTTAAGAACAACTGGCAATGAAAAACTCAGAATAATGGTGATGTTAGCTGTCACTGCTGATGGAGGAAAGTTACCCCCTATGTTATTCTGAAGTGAAAAACTTTGCCCAAAGAAAGCATTCCTGATGGCTTAGTGATTCGTTGCCAGGAAAAAGGCTGGATGACGAAGGAACTGATGGTTGACTGGCTGTCTGTAGTTTGGAACTGCAGACCTGGAGCACTGCTCACTAAGAGAGCCATGCTGGTCTTGGATGCTTTTAAGGGTCATCTCACTCCTGAAATGAAGACTAAAGTTGCTGCACAGAAGACAGACCTCGTTGTTATACCTGGTGGCATGACTTCAAAGCTGCAAGTGCTTGATGTCATTGTGAACAAGCCGTTCAAAGACAACCTTCGCAAGCAGTATTCAGATTGGCTTCGGGAAGGGGATCATGCTCTCACACCATCTGGCAAGATTAAGAAGCCGTCAGTGACACTCCTGTGCCAATGGATTATAAATTCATGGTCTACTATTTCTTCTAACTCCATCATCAGGGGGTTAAAAAAAATGCTGCGTATCCAATGCATTGGATGGTAGCGAGGACAACTTGCTATGGGAGGAGAATGAGGACAGTGACAGTGATGAAGCGAATACTGGGGACAAAATCCGTAGTGACACCAGTGATGACTGTGAATAGTAACAAGTTTCCTTGTTACCTTATGTTTCATGTTACCTGAACTTTCTGTTGCTGTTACCATAATATTGGCAACCTGCCTAAGGAGTTACAGTATAATGTTTTCTGAATACCGTATATGGTACAGTATATGTTTAAATAAAATCACTATTTATTCCCTAAATCTAATTGACTTTTGTCTTTTTCTCTCTGACTTTTGTCTTTTACTCTCCAATTTTATGGGTGCAGCTTATATGTGAGTACTATCTTTTTCCTGTTTTTTCCCCTTGCATTTTACATGTGCGGCTTATATTGGGACCAATACGGTAAATGATGCTCCATAATACAAGAGCAGTAACTTTGAAAGAAAATTATTGTTGTCTAATTCCACTGTTATTTTTTGTAGATTTCAGAAAAATATTTTAAATATATGAGTCCCCAATAACATTAATTGAAGTGATTGATCCACATGAAGTATAGTTGGTTTTCCACACTTCACTAAGTGGGACATTGGTATTAAAAGGCAGGAATACATTTGTGTACGTATGTTAAAGTTATGGGGTCTGGGAAATGTCTGCCTTTGTGTATATATATATATTATAATCTAAAGAGCAGCTTGTCTGTAACGCTGGGTGGGGCCATGAAGTTATGGCGCCATGATGTCTTAAATGGGCTGGGCTCTGACTAGGAAGCATCTCACACTCACCAGGAGATGTAGAGGAGGGTCAGGGCACAGAGAGGGGGATGGGGGCAAAGAGGAGGAGACTGGGGCACAGAGAGGAGTCGGGGGACATGGGCACAGTCAGGGGACCGGAGCACAAAGTGGGGCAAAGGCAAAGAAGGAACAAGGGCACAGAGGAGGAAGAGAGGCACAGAGGAGGCACAGAGGGTGGACAGGGGCAAAGAGGAGGAGACTGGGGCAAAGAGAGGAGACAGGGGCAAAAAGGGGGGCATGGGCACAGTCAGGGGAACGGAGCACAAAGTGGGGCAAAGGCAAAGAAGGAACAGGTCCAGAGAGGGGGGAAAGAGGCAAAGAGGGGGCACATGGGCACAGAGGGGTACCGAAGCACACAGTGGGGCAAAGGCAAAGAAGGAACAGGGGCAGAGAGGAGGGACAGAGGGGGGGGGGACAGGGGCACAGAGGAGGGAGAGAGGCACAGAGGAGGGACAGAGGCACAGAGGGTAGACAGGGGCAAAGAGGAGGAGACTGGGGCAAATAGAGGAGACAGGGGCAAAAAGGGGGGCATGGGCACAGTCAGGGGAACGGAGCACAAAGTGGGGCAAAGGCAAAGAAGGAACAGGTCCAGAGAGGGGGGAAAGAGGCAAAGAGGAGGCACATGGGCACAGAGGGGTACCGAAGCACACAGTGGGGCAAAGGCAAAGAAGGAACAGGGGCAGAGAGGAGGGACAGAGGGGGGACAGGGGCACAGAGGAGGGAGAGAGGCACAGAGGAGGGACAGAGGCACAGAGGGTAGACAGGGGCAAAGAGGAGGAGACTGGGGCAAATAGAGGAGACAGGGGCAAAAAGGGGGGCATGGGCACAGTCAGTGGGAACGGAGCACAAAGTGGGGCAAAGGCAAAGAAGGAACAGGTCCAGAGAGGGGGGAAAGAGGCAAAGAGGGGGGACATGGGCACAGAGGGGTACCGAAGCACACAGTGGGGCAAAGGCAAAGAAGGAACAGCGGCAGAGAGGAGGGACAGAGGGGGGACAGGGGCACAGAGGAGGGAGAGAGGCACAGAGGAGGGACAGAGGCACAGAGGGTGGACAGGGGCAAAGAGGAGGAGACTGGGGCAAAGAGAGGAGACAGGGGCAAAAAGGGGGGCATGGGCACAGTCAGGGGAACGGAGCACAAAGTGGGGCAAAGGCAAAGAAGGAACAGGTCCAGAGAGGGGGGAAAGAGGCAAAGAGGGGGCACATGGGCACAGAGGGGTACCGAAGCACACAGTGGGGCAAAGGCAAAGAAGGAACAGGGGCAGAGAGGAGGGACAGAGGGGGGACAGGGGCACAGAGGAGGGAGAGAGGCACAGAGGAGGGACAGAGGGTAGACAGGGGCAAAGAGGAGGAGACTGGGGCAAATAGAGGAGACAGGGGCAAAAAGGGGGGCATGGGCACAGTCAGGGGAACGGAGCACAAAGTGGGGCAAAGGCAAAGAAGGAACAGGTCCAGAGAGGGGGGAAAGAGGCAAAGAGGGGGGACATGGGCACAGAGGGGTACCGAAGCACACAGTGGGGCAAAGGCAAAGAAGGAACAGGGGCAGAGAGAAGGGACAAAGGGGGGACAGGGGCACAGAGGAGGGAGAGAGGCACAGAGGAGGGACAGAGGCACAGAGGGTGGACAGGGGCAAAGAGAAGGAGACTGGGGCAAAGAGAGGAGACAGGGGCAAAAAGGGGGGCATGGGCACAGTCAGGGGAACGGAGCACAAAGTGGGGCAAAGGCAAAGAAGGAACAGGTCCAGAGAGGGGGGAAAGAGGCAAAGAGGGGGGACATGGGCACAGAGGGGTACCGAAGCACACAGTGGGGCAAAGGCAAAGAAGGAACAGCGGCAGAGAGGAGGGACAGAGGGGGGACAGGGGCACAGAGGAGGGAGAGAGGCACAGAGGAGGGACAGAGGCACAGAGGGTGGACAGGGGCAAAGAGGAGGAGACTGGGGCAAAGAGAGGAGACAGGGGCAAAAAGGGGGGCATGGGCACAGTCAGGGGAACGGAGCACAAAGTGGGGCAAAGGCAAAGAAGGAACAGGTCCAGAGAGGGGGGAAAGAGGCAAAGAGGGGGCACATGGGCACAGAGGGGTACCGAAGCACACAGTGGGGCAAAGGCAAAGAGCACAGAGGAGGGAGAGAGGCACAGAGGAGGGACAGAGGGTAGACAGGGGCAAAGAGGAGGAGACTGGGGCAAATAGAGGAGACAGGGGCAAAAAGGGGGGCATGGGCACAGTCAGGGGAACGGAGCACAAAGTGGGGCAAAGGCAAAGAAGGAACAGGTCCAGAGAGGGGGGAAAGAGGCAAAGAGGGGGGACATGGGCACAGAGGGGTACCGAAGCACACAGTGGGGCAAAGGCAAAGAAGGAACAGGGGCAGAGAGAAGGGACAAAGGGGGGACAGGGGCACAGAGGAGGGAGAGAGGCACAGAGGAGGGACAGAGGCACAGAGGGTGGACAGGGGCAAAGAGAAGGAGACTGGGGCAAAGAGAGGAGACAGGGGCAAAAAGGGGGGCATGGGCACAGTCAGGGGAACGGAGCACAAAGTGGGGCAAAGGCAAAGAAGGAACAGGTCCAGAGAGGGGGGAAAGAGGCAAAGAGGGGGGACATGGGCACAGAGGGGTACTGAAGCACACAGTGGGGCAAAGGCAAAGAAGGAACAGGGGCAGAGAGGAGGGACAGAAAGGGGGCAGGGGCACAGAGGAGGGAGAGAGGCACAGAGGTAGACGGGGGCAAAGAGGAGGAGACTGGGGCACAGAAAGGAGACAGGGGCAAAAAGAGGGGGGACATGGGCACAGTGGGGGGACCGGGGCACAGAGTGGGGCAAAGGCAAAGAGGGAACAGGGGCAGAGAGGGGAGGAAGGGACAAAGAGGGGGGGCAGGGGCACAGAGGAGGGACAGGGGCAAAGAGGAAACATATATATATTTGACATAGTACATTTTGTTTACATTTGAACATCTAAAGCAAGTTAAAAAACGTGGTGCCTGTTCTGAATTTCGAGAAATACAGTTATTACACTGCATTCTGGGAACATGCAAATGTGCCCACAAAAAGGCTTCGTTCTTTCATCCAAATACTATTTCAAACATGGCTCCTTTTAAGCTTGCTCTTTACCTTTTAATGACAATATACCACTAAATGAAGTGTGGAATCCAAAGTTGTCATTTGCGTTGCAAACCAATAAACTTGGATCAGATGCTCCTTTACTGAATGGATAATAGATTCATGGCACTAACACCAGGTAGGTTCAATTAATTAAGACAATTAAAAAATGTGTAATCTAAAAAGATAATAAAATCAGAACCTGCATATTACAGCAGGGACAAATAAATAGGATAATTCCTTCTCATCTACTGTCAGATCCTATGTGCGGTACAACATGAATGATAATATTAATATATTATGAAACATTGTCGGATAGCATTTAAATTGTATCATTCAAGTTATTGTCTCTCCGTTCTCTAGAAACATCCAGATTAATAGAACATCTATAAACGTGTATAATAAAGATCACACCTGACACGCGTATTTCTGAAATTTAATATGAATCGGCAGAGATATCTTGACAACGAATCACTTAATGCGGCAGAAAAATCCCCAAATATTGTCGAAATCCATCAGACGCCTCTTTAATATCTCCACGTCATGCAAAAGAGATATTTAAAAGGTAGATAAGACAAAACCACACTGTGAAAATAGGCAGTGGATGAAATAATATCTGTATTACAGCAGCAGGAATATCCATTATCTTATCATTACTGAATAATGTGGATGTTTTATAAATATCACTGTCATCAGCCGTGAAAAACCATACAGGCTATGCTGTCTGCATATGAAAATGGGACAAAATAGGTTTATAGAATTACATATTATTATTATCATTTATTTATGTTTATGAAATTGATATGAAAATAGGCACAGAAGTATTAAAGGGATATGGACAGTTCCTGGATTTTCCAAGGTATATGATATACCTGGGTATCTATTTACTTATATTTTATTAAGAATCTCTGTTTTACAGATAAAATAAATAGTCCCTGTATGTGTCTGCCCTTTGCAGCGTATGTAGACACAGACTCTGTAGGACTGGATATGCAGTGTAGTTTCCTAGCCTATCAGGGACCACCATGTTGGTGGTCTGCTCTGGCAGCCGGATCCATGGCAAGGGAGTATTTTTTTATAAGAGAGGCAATTTAGTGTATTAGGAAGCATGGTAGTAAGATTGTCTGAAGAGAGGAGTTTACAATTAGTATTTAAAGCTCTTAGGAGCAGGGATCCCAACTCCTTTTGTACGTAAGTGTTTTAATATATTGTTGACTTGAGTTTCAGTGGAGAAAATGCAGTTTGATGTCACTTTTATAGCGAGGCATCCGTCTCTCTCAGGGTAATTGAAGGGAACAGTTAATGAGGTCACTGTGTTATTCTGGATTTTTAATGTCTCCCCCTAGAAAAATTTACAAAGCCAAGTTCATCACCACAGACCAGAACACGTCTCAGGAGGTCTTAATGTTAATGAGAAAGAGACTTTATGGGCGATTACTGTGTGTAATGGCTGAGAATTGACTGGTTCCATTGAACGGGCAGAAGATGTAATCTGGGGTCAAAAACCAAAGTTATCCACTAAATGACTGCAGGATTTAAAGCACTAAGACAGTCATATACATTAAATGAACTCTTGAAGAACTAAACTTAAAATCAGGCTAAATGTTTTTAGAATGTAAAAAAAATACAGCCTCTAATTTATTGCCTTTTATATGAGTAGTAGAGTAGTGGTGCCTCAGTGCACCTCACTGACGAGGCCCATTGAGGCCGTAAAGTATGTCTGTGGTTTGCTGTTTCTCCTGTTCAGTTTTGAATTGCCTGGTATTTTAGGGCTGGATATACTACAGGATATTTCTCCCTGTGATGGGCACAAGTGAAATAAGAGGCTGCTCTCTGAGTAGGTGACCAGGCCTATAGGACAAACTTACTTAGGTGTTGTTCGTTCTCAGATGAGCACCTCTACTCTCTTTGCTTAGTTATGTTGCAGTCTTGGGGGGACGTCAGAGATGAAACCACCAAGTATCCAGTTGAGGTGAGTGAAGGAGTTAACCACAATATATATATATATATATATATATATATATATATATATATATATATATATATATAACTTATTTCTGACATCAGTCACTGAAAATAACTGTAAAAACTGTAATTGGGGCTCCAAATGTCTCAGTGTGGTAAATCAAACAGGGACAATGGTGGAGATACTGCTGGTGCAGCATGTGCAAACCACATGGGCCCACTACGGGTAAAGGCCCACTGCTACTGTCAGTCATCTGGGGTAAAGATGGACTCTTAATTAATTAGGGGGATAGAGATATGTATTTATTTTTTATAGAAAGGTGATCTGTGTGATAATCTGACCATTTATATTTTTTAGCAGATTATTTTGCACTGGGGCCCTCCATTCACTAGCTCTGCCACTGGTCAGGAATATGAACATATTAGGGAGTGTAGAGTTGCCACATCCCTGTTTGCTTAATGCTTGCCCAGTTTAGAGAAATTGTTTAATATCTTAATAGCCAAAATATAGCAAATGTTTAACCCAAGTTATGCATATAGAGGGGCTTGATTCACTAAAACACAGACCATGGCTTGGAAATCTACTGGGCTTGGTTTGGTCACACCCAGGTCTTAATTTAATCAGGCCAGGTCTATTGGTGTAGACGAAAGTGATCATACGCAGCCCTTGAATCATTTACACACAGCCCTTAATGTAATTCATATAATCATTCTGCAGGTGAGTAGGCAGGGTCTATTTTAACAGGGGAATAGAGCGAACTTGGGAGCTTGCAAACATTTCTAGAGGAAGTGCAGTTAGTGTGTAAGTGTGGGAGTTTAAATAATCAAGGCTTGCAAAAAGGCTATTAGACTGGCTAAACTAGAAAATGAGAAGTCGGTTGCAAAGGAAAGTAAGACTAACACAGAATATTTTTTAAATATATTAATGGAAAGAAGGCAAGGAAGAAAGCTATAGGTTCCTTAGAATGTGACACAGGCAGTCTGATAATTAGTGACCAGGAAAAGGCAGATGAGTTAAATTGGTTATTTTCTTCGGTATATACAAGGGATGTACCAGTGGTTGGAATAGTGCAACAAAATGGGGCTAAACTACCATCACTAAATAATTGGTTAACACAGGTAGAAATCCACAAGAGGTTGGAAAAAATAAATGTTAATAAAGCCCCGGGTCCTGATGGAATACATCCAAGGGTACTGAGGGAACTGGGTTCTGTAATAGCCAAACCGTTATATCTAATTTTTCAAGATTCACTCAACACAGGGTCTCTACCAGATGACTGGAGAAAAGCAGATGTGATACCTATATTTAAAAAGGGAGCAAGAGCAAATCCGGGGAATTATAGACCAGTGAGTCTTACTTCAGTAGTGGGAAAGCTTTTAGAATGGTTAATAAGGGATAATATACAGGAATATGTCTATTTGAACAGGATTATAAGTAGGAGTCAACATGGATTTATGAGGGATATGTCATGTCAAACAAATCTAATTAGTTTCTATGAGGAGGTTAGTAGGACCTTGGATCAAAGCAACTCAGTGGAAGAAGTATGTTTAGATTTTGCAAAGGCTTTTGATACAGTTCCACATGGGAGACTATTGTGCAAACTAAGAGATACAGGAATTGCAGTAAATATCTGCTCATGGATTGAGAGCTGGCTAAAAGTCAGGAAGCAAAGGGTTGTTGTAAATGGAACATACTCGGAGTGGACTAATGTGGTAAGTGGGGTTCTTCAGGGCTCAATATTAGGTCCTCTCCTTTTTAACATTTTTATTAACGACTTAGAAGTAGGACTGGAAAGTATTATCTCCATTTTTGCTGATGACACAAAGTTGTGCAAGGTAATTAAATCAGAAAATTATGTACTTTCCCTCCAAAGGGATTTGCATAAATTAGAGAAATGGGCAATAAAATGGCAAATGAGATTTAATATGAATAAATGTAAGGTTATGCATCTGGGAAGGAAAAGTAACTATGAAATTTATAAGCCTAGTGAAACAAATCTAGGGGTATCAGATATTGAAAGAGATTTGGGAGTGCTTGTGGACATCCACCTACGTAACAGTGCTCAAAGCCAAGCAGCAGCTGCAAAGGCAAAGTAACTATTAGCATGTATTAAGAAGGGTATAGAAGCCAGGGAAGCAAATATAATTCTGCCACTATACAAATCCCTAGTACACCCTCAATTGGAATATGGAGTACAGTTTTGTGCACCACTACATAAAAATGACATTTTACAACTGGAAAAAAAGTACAGACAATGACAACAAATCCAATAGGGGGAATGGAGGGGCTAAGTTATGAAGAAAGACTAACCAAATTAAACCTATTTTCTCTAGAAAAAAAAAAAGTGTAAGAGGGCATATGATTACCCTATATAAATACATCCAGGGTCAATATAAAGATTTGTCAAGGGAGCTTTTTGTGCCAAGAGGTTTTCAATTGACACAGGGACATCATTTGAGGTTAGAAGTAAAAAGATTCCCCCTTAAATAAAGAAAAGGTTTCTTCACAGTAAGGGTGGTTAATCTATGGAATGCTCTACCAAGGGAGGTAGTTACAGCGAATTCAATAGATAACTTTAAAAAGGGATTGGATATATTTTTAAATAAAAAGGGTATTCAGGGTCATCCTGGTTAATTAGACAGGGAGTATTGATCCAGAGAGAAATCCGATCGCCAGTATCTGGGGTGAGGAAGGAATAAAAAAAAATTCCCTTTTGAGACAATTGTCAAAGTTTCACTTGTCTTTTTTTCTGTTTGCCTTCCACTGGATCAATTAACAACTAATCCGCATATTGCAGATCAGAGAAGATCTTAAAAATCTGAACTTGATGGGCTAAAAGTATTTTTTCAACCTCAATTACTATGTAACTATGTATTTAGGTATTTGTTTCTAAGTTTAATGCCATGGATCAATCAAACTCAGGCCTTGGTTCTTCAGGCTCAGGCCTGGGTTCCCTGAGACTCATGTCTTGTTTCCTCAGACTGAGGTCTTAGTTCCTCAAACACATGTCTTGGGTCATTCAGACTCAAGCCATTGTTCACTGAGACACATGCTTTGGTTCCTGAAACCCAGGCTTTGGCTCCTCCGACTCAGGCCGTTGTTCCTCACACTCATTCCTTTTGTTCCTCAGATGCAGACAATGGTTCCTCAAACTCATGGCTTGGTTCCTCAGATGCAGGGTTTGGTTCCTCAGACCAATACATTGGTTCCTCAGATGCAGACCTTGGGTCCTTAGACGAAGCCCTTGGTTCTTCTGGCTCACATCTTGGATCCTCAGATACAGGCCTTGGTTCTTCAAATAAATAACTTGGTTCACTCAAACATAGACTTTGTGTCCTGAGACACCGGCCTTGCCCTCATTCTAGTGCAAGCCTTTGTTTGCTCAGACACAGGCATCGGCTAATTTAACTCCAGGCCTTGGTTCCCTCAGTTGTGTGTTTTTGGCTCGTTCAGACTCAGGCCTTGGCTTTATCACTCTCACTATTTCACATGGAAATTGTTTCAATCACATCTGAAATGCCCAGAGCCAATCTGTCTGAGCTGTAATAATCCAGTCATTGGCACCAAGACACAGCCTGAGATAGGATGCCCTCTGGGCCACACTGGCACAGCTGTTACATGGCAGTGCCAAGACCCTCACTAATTAATGAATCAATGTTCTACATCACAAAACATTAACTCTGCAAGTACCACCAACACCACGCAAGAGAGTAAAAAAAGAGGTCACGTAAAAAGTATAAATGTGAGATCAATACAAACCCTAATTTTGCTATTTTTCGATCAATTGACTAATTCTCAAATATATACCAATCCAAGGCAGCCACCAGTGATATAACAGATTTATATCAGAGTTTACAAGAGTAATTATTTTGACCATCAATCTCTCTTTGTGTTAGCCAGTAGGATAGACGGCAAGTTTATTTTGGAGAAAACAAAATCAACAAATATGATTTCAAAATGATAAGTGGAAAATTAATAAAATTATATTATTTTTTGATTATATTTTCTGGTTGTCTTGGGGCAAGTCAAGCTTTGACCCAACACTCTGTCCAACAGTGCCCAAGATGTTGGGCAAATATCCAAGAGACTACCAAACACATTACACCAAAAAAGAACTGCTTATCGTCTCAAAAAATTTTTTTTTTGAATTTTTGCTTTAGTTGCTCAAATCATTGCAATCCCACTTAAAACTAAATATCTAAAATTATAGTGGACATTTGAATTTTTAACTTTAAAATTATTTATTGCAAATCCAATATACATTACGACTGAGCTGCATAAACAGCTGTGTGCGTAAATATTTAGATGTTATTTATTGTGGGTCATATTTAGACTTATAAATGATACTCAGGAAAATGACTTTTATAAACATTTTTTTATATCGCGTTTATGGGAATACAGATATTTTTACACATTCACATTCCAGCAACTGCTGGCAGATTAACCTTTAAAAGAGGCATCGTTTAAAAAAATGATGAGGCAGGAGATAGGAATTTTAAGTATTTACCCTCCGTACAAAAGAAAATAAATTTTAAAAAAATGATGAAAAAATACATGAAAATGTAACTATGTTGAGACATAAAATGCTGAATATTCATATTTAATTATATTAAAAAGATGCTGAGTCAATATTATTAATGAGATAAAGTCACCAGACTTTCTGGAGGGATTAAGGTAACCATGATAAAGAGACACAAAGTTTGCTAAGCTTGGACGGTGTTCCTCAGCGATTCCTTGTATTTTTAACTCAACAAGCCAATCAGTGGAGATTTTTGGCCTTTTCTTCTGCTTTTTAATGTTTTGGGCTTTCAACAAGCCCAAATAGCAGATTTCGGCACATTTCCACTGAGCTGCATCCCTGTCCATAGGCAAAGTAACTCTTTTCAGCTTTCACCAAGCCCACATGGTGGATTTTGGCCTATAGCTTCTAACCGGCTTCCATGTCCGTTTTTAGCCTTCACTTTAAGAGGTCATCACATTTATTAAATATTAAGTCACTTTCATACATGATTACGTTCATAAGAAAACTAAAGCGAGTTTTTTATGTTCCCATTTTAACCAATAATTGGAGGATCGCAATATATTTGAGATTCAGCTGTTCAAAATCCTGGTAAACTGGTTCCCTGTGGTTCTTATTATTGAATTAAGTTTATAGTCTTCAAACCGATGCAAGAACAAACGATCTTTGCTGTCATGTCTTTATTTGAGTGCATCCTGCTGTTGCAGCCAGTGCTGCATTTACCACAGGCTGCGGACATTGTGTTCTGTGGAGTGGGTAAGAATGGGAGTGGAGGTCTCAAACATACAATACATATTATATTATACTAGCGACTTGCGCATCAAAAAATGACGGCAATAAGATTGTAAGGCAGGTAATGTTGTTTGGGTGCTAAATTATTTTTGTTGATGTTTTAAGATTCTTCGGCGCTCATTGCGATCCTTGCGCTGAGCGCCTTCGGCGCTCAATTCGAGGCTGTTGGTTGTTTGTGTCCTATGAGCATCGTTGGTGTTTTTTTTTGGTATGGCAATGAATAATTAATAAAATAAGAAATTAATATACTTTACGTATTTTGAAGTAATATATGCAGGAAGCATTGTGTTGAAGAGCTGGCAATCTGTTTTCATGTTGCTGCAGCATCAGTGCTGTGGAGCTGCTGTGTAAGCGTCATGAATGTGTGCAGTGTAATATTGTGCGCGCGCGAGCAGAAACCGTTAGGGTAGCTGTGTACTTCCGGATTGTATAAGATAGAGTTCTAAAATGGCGGCTAATGTGTAGTACGTGGCTGTGGCTGATTTAGCATCCTTCGTTTCTACTTTTTCGGAATATCCATTGCTGTTTGGTGGTGTTTTGCGTGTTTAGGGTCCTTTAGCCTCGTTTTCGTTTTGTTCGGCGGCCATTTTTTCTCTTGCTTTCTCTCATGATTTTCTGGTGTCTAAACTCCGAAATTTGGAGTTAAATCGAAGTGTAACTTCACTTGCAGAGGTCCTGGGTGCCCCACCTTGCTGTGGGTAACCTTTTTATGTGTTTGTTGTGTGTATTTATTGTGTTTGTTATATTTTTGGGGTCGCACGGCTTGCGTCCTTGTTTTCGGATCTCGTACGTCTTTTTCGGGAAAACCGTAGATGTTTGGTGGTGTTTTGCGTCTTTAGACTGCTGTAGCCTCGTTTTTCTTCGGTGGCCATTTTTTCTCTCGCTTAGGGGATTTTCGGGTGTCTAAACTCTTTTATTTGGAGTTAAATTGAGGTGTAACTTCAGTTTTCGAGGTCCTGGATGCGCCCTCTTGCTGTAGGTAAGCTTTTTATGTATTTGTTGTGTGTATTTATTGTGTTTTTCTTTTTTTCATGTGAAGGGTTTTGGACGATTTTTGCGAGGTCGTAATGGGTCGTAACGTGTCGTATTTTGCTTGCGTAACTACGTAAATTTGGCGAGGTCCGCAGTTGCTGGCAAGGAGCGCCTTCGACTCTCCATGCCAGCAACTGCGGCCCTAGCTTCGCGAGGGCCACGGGCTCGCTAGGCGAGCCCACAAGCATTAGCAACAGGTCGCATCCTCACAACTATATATATAACTAGCGAATTGCCCGTCAAAAAATGACGGCAATGAAATTGTAAGTGAGCTAATGCTGTTTGGTGTGTAATAATGAAATATATAATACATTAATAAATGAATATATTTTACCTATTTTGAAGCATTGTGTTGAAGAGCTGTCAATCTGTTTTGATGTTGCTGCAGCATTAGTGGTGTGGAGCTGCTGTGTAAGCGTGATGAATGTGTGCAGTGTAATAGTGTGCGTGCGCGAGACGAAACCGTTAGCGTAGTGGTGTACTTCCGCATTGGCGTAAAATGGCGGGTAATCTGTGGTATGCGTCTTTGCGGATTATCTGTAGGTGCTTAGGGGTGTTTTGCGAGTTTCTTGTGGTGATTTGCGAGTGTGTTGTGGTGTTTTACGTGTTTAGAGTGCTGTAGCCTCGTTTTCGTTTTGTTTGTCGGCCATTTTCTCTCTTGCTTAGCGATTTTATTAGTGTCTAAACTCTTTTATTTTGAGTGAAATGAAGGTGTAAGTTGCTTTTTTGAGGCCCTGGATGCCCCCTCTTGCTGTAGGTAAGCTTTTTATGTATGTGCTGTGTGTATGTATTATGTTTTGAATTTTCTAATGTTCGCGAGTTGAGTCCGATTTTTGCAAGGTCGTAATGTGTGCTAACGTGTCTCGTATGTTGTTTGCGTGTGTAGCCTCGTTTTTGTTTTGTTCGGCGGCCATTTTTTCTGTCGCTTAGCAAATTTTTTAGTGTCTAAACTCTTTTATTTTGAGTGAAATGAAGGTGTAAGTTGTTTTTTTTGAGGTCCTGGATGCTCCCTTTTGCTGTAGGTAAGCTTTTTATGTATGTGCTGTGTGTATTTATTGTGTTTTTAATTTTGTAATGTTCGCGAGTTGCGTCCGATTAACGCGAGGGTCGTAATTGGTGTGTCGTGTTGTTTGCGTTGCCATGTAAAGTTTGCGAGGGTCGCAGTTGCTGGCAAGGAGCGCGAGGGCCTCAGTTGCTGGCATGGAGCGCCGAAGGCGCTCCATGCCAGCAACTGAGGCCCTCGCCTGCTGCCCTCACTACGAGAGCCTGCAAGCATTAGCAACAACTCGCATGCTCACAACTATATATGTGATTATATATATATATATATATATATATATATATATATATATATAAATGTGACCTTAACCATAGTTTTCTGTTGTATTTACTTGCTATATTGTATATCAAAGCATTTGTGCACCATTTGGGTGATTTTGGAACAAGATTCAACACATATTTTTTCCACATTTCCGTAAATTTTAACCCTTGCGTTATATTCGCGGCTTGCACTTTTTACCCATTCACCTACCAAATTCGTAACCCTTGTGGTATATTCGGGTGGCGCAAAATTCGAGTACCTACGGTGATCCTAATATATCACTTTTATTCAGCTAATTGCAAAAATTGGTATATGTGAATTATATAAATAGCGAAAAAAAAGATACATTTCATTAAAAATGATAACATGGACTCTACCCCAATATAAAGGTAAATTACAAAGTACTCTGATTTAACCATATTCTATACTTTGTGTGACTATGTTATTAATTTTAAGTCACTTTGTGTACATCTATTTGCCTTTATATTGGAGAGGAGTCCGTATTATGATATTAATTATTTATCTTTTTTTAGCTGTTTATATATTTATTATTATTATTATTATCTTTATTTATATCGCGCCAACATATTCCGTAGCGCTGTACAGGGGTTGAGTACATAGCAGAAAACAAATTAAACACCTTGTAAAGAATGGAGGGCCCTGTTTTTGAGCATAAAATCAAATGTACATAGAGCTTGTTTCCAAGGCCTGACACAAGATTGAAAACTCGCAAACTTACAATCTAAGGGTTTAGGTGTGATACAAGAGGGTGACAAATACAATTGAAAGCAATTGGTTCAGTAAAGTGGAGGGGTCTGTGTGTTGTACTGTAGATTGTGGTTGTGAGTGTTATTAAGCTGTGGAGAGTGCAGTTGTACATGTTAAGGCTGAAGATGATAAGATTTTTTAAACAGGTGTGTTTTTAATAATTTCTTAAAGGTTTTGAGGCAGGAAGATAATCTAATGGAGCGGGGCAAGGAGTTCCAAATGGATGGGGAAGCACGAGAAAAGTCTTGAAGACGGGAGTGAGAGGAGGTGATGAGAGAGGAGGAAAGAAGAAGGTCGTTAGCAGAACGAAGGGGCCGGTTGGGAGAGTATTTTGAAACAAGAGCAGAGATATAAGGGGGTGCACTGTTGTTGAGGGCCTTATGTGTTAGGGTCATGATTTTAAATTTGATTCGGGAAGCTATGGGAAGCCAGTGGAGTGATTGACAGAGAGGGGCTGCAGACACTGATCGTTTGGTATTGAAGATGAGTCTAGCGGAGGCGTTCATTATGGATTGGAGGGGAGACAGACGAGAGATGGGGAGGCCAGCAAGGAGGGAATTGCAGTAGTCGAGTCGAGAGATGATGAGAGAGTGAATTAGAATTTTAGCTGTGTCTTCTGTAAGATAATGACGAATTTTGGAGATGTTTTTTAGGTGAAACTGACATGATTTTGTTATTGCTTGGATGTGAGGAATAAAAGAGAGGGCGGGATCCAGTAGAACCCCAAGACAACGGGCCTGGGAGGTAGGGGCGATAATGGTGTTGTCAACAGTTAGAGATATTTGAGGTGTGGAAGCTGTATTAGAGGGTGGAAAGATTAGAAGTTCAGTTTTAGACATGTTGAGTTTGAGTTGACGGGTGGACATCCAGGAGGATATGCTAGAGAGGCAGTTGGAAACTTGAGCTAAAAGAGAGGGGATAGATCGGGTGCAGAGAGGTAGATTTGAGTATCATCTGCATAGAGATGATACTGAAATCCAAAGGATTTTATAAGGGTGCCAAGGGAGGAGGTGTAGATGGAGAAGAGGAGGGGGCCTAGGACAGAACCTTGGGGAACGCCAACAGACAGAGGGAGAGGTGAAGAAGAGGTGCCAGAGAAGGAGACACTAAATGTACGATCTTTAAGATAGGATGTGAACCATGAAAGAGCTGTGTCCTGGATGCCAAAAGAGCGGAGCGTTTGGATTAGAAGAGGGTGGTCAACTGTATCGAAGGCAGCAGAGAGATCCAGGAGAATTAGAATAGAGTAGTGACCCTTTGATTTGGCGGTTAGCAAGTCATTAGTGACTTTTGTAAGGGCTGTTTCTGTAGAGTGTTGGGACCGGAAGCCAGATTGGAACGGGTCAAGTAGGGAATTGGAGGAAATAAATTGAGTGAGGCGATTGTAAACAAGCCGCTCAAGGAGTTTAGACGCAAGGGGAAGTAGTGAGATAGGGCGATAGTTGGAGGCAGAAGCTGGGTCAGAAGAGGGCTTCTTGAGAATGGGTGTAACTGTGGCATGTTTTAAGGAGGATGGAAACTTGCCAGTGTTTAGGGAGAGGTTGAATAGATGTGTGAGAGCTGGGATAAGTGTGGTGGATAGGGGAGGGATTAGCTGTGATGGAATAGGATCATGAGGACATGTGGTAAGGTGAGAGGTTGATAGTAAAGTAGATACTTCATCCTCGGTTACAGGGTCAAAGGAGTCCATAGTGGAGGTGGGATTGGGGAAGGGTAAGGGCTGGGTGATGTCGGTTTGGGGAGAGGGTGGTGGGGTAGGGCCAAGCTGGGAGGAGAGCTCATTTCGGATGGTATCGATTTTATTTTTAAAATGGCTGGCAAAGTCATCAGCAGTGAGAGAGGAAGGGGCAGGAGGTGGGGGTGGGCGGAGGAGGGTGTTGAATGTAGCAAATAAACGTTTAGGGTTGGAGGACAGGTTTGATATTAGTGATGAGAAGTAGTGTTGTTTGGCAAGATTGAGGGCAGAGAAGTAGGAGCGCAAGGTAAACTTGTAGTGGAGAAAGTCTGCTGAAGTGCGAGATTTCCTCCATAATCGTTCTGCAGTGCGTGAGCATCTCCGTAGATAGCGTGTTTGTGTGGTGTGCCATGGTTGTGGGTGAGAGCGAGGGCGTTTGCTTGTGATTATGGGGGCAAGAGAGTCAAGGGTGGAGGTTAGCGTAGTGTTGTATTGTGAAGTGGCGACGTCAGGGCAGGCAAGGGTGGTGAGGGGGCTGAGAAGGGGTGTTAATACATTTGAAAATTGTTGTGGGTTGAGTGCTTGCAGGTTTCTGCGTGTTCTGATGGCAGGATTTGAAGAAGGGTGGTGAGCGGAGGATGAGGTGAGGTTGCAAGTTAGCAGGTGGTGGTCAGATAGGGGAAGTGAGGAGATGTCAAGGTTGGAGATAGTGCAGAGATTAGTAAAAATAAGGTCAATAGAGTGTCCACCACTATGAGTTGCAGAATCTGTCCATTGTGAAAGGCCAAGGGAAGAGGTGAGTGCAAGTAATTTTGCAGTTGTTGGGGAGGTGGGGGTGTCAGTGGCAATGTTGAAATCGCCAAGAATGAGTGAAGGTATATTGGAGGAGATAAAGTGAGGGAGCCAGGCGGCAAAGTTGTCCAGAAACTGAGAGGGTGATCCAGGCGGGCGATAGATCACAGCTACTCGCAGAGGGATGGGAGAGAAGATGCGGATAGTGTGGACTTCAAAAGATGAGAATTGAAGGGAGGGAACAGGGGGTATGCAGCGAAAAGTGCAGCGAGAGGATAGCAGTATGCCCACACCTCCACCTTGTTTGTTCTCAGGTCTAGGAGTGTGGCTGAAGTGTAGACCACCATAAGAGAGTGCAGCAGGGGAGGCAGAGTCAGATGGAGTGAGCCAGGTTTCCGTGATAGCCAGTAAATTGAGGGAGTTGGAAATGAAGAGATCATGAATGAAGGTAAGTTTATTGCAAACAGACCTTGCATTCCAGAGGGCACAGGAGAAGGGCAAAGTAGATGGTTTGTGACAAGTGATGGGTATTAGATTATGGGTGTTTTGGGCATTTGCTGCCCTGGGGACTCTGCGTGGCTGACAGCAGGTGGGAATGAGTGATGGGCCTGGGTTAGGGGATATATCCCCACAAGCCATCAGAAGAAGGAGAGAGAGTAAAAGGAGATGGGAATAGGACTTACAGGAGCATTTCCGCTTTTCACCTTTAGGGGGGGGATGAGATAGTGACTGGAGGAAGGAGAAGAGCTCATGGGAGCAGAGAAGAGGAGATGAAAGCAGGGAAGGTGAGATAGTTATATTATTGGAGACATGATGTGTAGAGACAGTATAAGAGAGTCTGAGAAAGAGGCAGGAGGTTATAATAAGGAAGGTGGTGTGAGGAAACATAGTGGCACTGTGTAAGCAAGTATTCTTGTAGGGAGTGGTTAGAGGTGATAATCAGATGTCACTGATTAACCATGTGCAGGTAATTAGTATGCCTCAATATATTAAGTGTAAACAAGGGTGGGTGGGTAGAGGGGCAGGGTGGGAGGGGACTGCATTCAGGTGGACATCTATGTGTTATGTTGCTTTCAGTATGCTTTAAAAGTATCTATAAGGAAAAAGCAAGAGATATTTTAGGGGGAGGAGATTATGGAGCTATAAAATGGATCAGTGAACACAGAGCATTTCAGCTTTACAGATAAGCAAAGAATATCATCAATAGCAGAAAAATCTAACAGTAAAAAGTCTATCTCAGCAATTATCATAACACAGATATTAATAATAAATAGTCTTTTGTAAACGTAGATATGGATCTGGTGAGCTTCTGTTCTTCTGAAATTACCTTAGACTGCATTCAGGTGGACATCTATGTGTTATGTTGCTTTCAGTATGCTTTAAAAGTATCTATAAGGAAAAAGCAAGAGATATTTTAGGGGGAGGAGATTATGGAGCTATAAAATGGATCAGTGAACACAGAGCATTTCAGCTTTACAGATAAGCAAAGAATATCATCAATAGCAGAAAAATCTAACAGTAAAAAGTCTATCTCAGCAATTATCATAACACAGATATTAATAATAAATAGTCTTTTGTAAACGTAGATATGGATCTGGTGAGCTTCTGTTCTTCTGAAATTACCTTAGACTGCATTCAGGTGGACATCTATGTGTTATGTTGCTTTCAGTATGCTTTAAAAGTATCTATAAGGAAAAAGCAAGAGATATTTTAGGGGGAGGAGATTATGGAGCTATAAAATGGATCAGTGAACACAGAGCATTTCAGCTTTACAGATAAGCAAAGAATATCATCAATAGCAGAAAAATCTAACAGTAAAAAGTCTATCTCAGCAATTATCATAACACAGATATTAATAATAAATAGTCTTTTGTAAACGTAGATATGGATCTGGTGAGCTTCTGTTCTTCTGAAATTACCTTAGACTGCATTCAGGTGGACATCTATGTGTTATGTTGCTTTCAGTATGCTTTAAAGTATCTTAGACTGCATTCAGGTGGACATCTATGTGTTATGTTGCTTTCAGTATGCTTTAAAAGTATCTATAAGGAAAAAGCAAGAGATATTTTAGGGGGAGGAGATTATGGAGCTATAAAATGGATCAGTGAACACAGAGCATTTCAGCTTTACAGATAAGCAAAGAATATCATCAATAGCAGAAAAATCTAACAGTAAAAAGTCTATCTCAGCAATTATCATAACACAGATATTAATAATAAATAGTCTTTTGTAAACGTAGATATGGATCTGGTGAGCTTCTGTTCTTCTGAAATTACCTTAGACTGCATTCAGGTGGACATCTATGTGTTATGTTGCTTTCAGTATGCTTTAAAAGTATCTATAAGGAAAAAGCAAGAGATATTTTAGGGGGAGGAGATTATGGAGCTATAAAATGGATCAGTGAACACAGAGCATTTCAGCTTTACAGATAAGCAAAGAATATCATCAATAGCAGAAAAATCTAACAGTAAAAAGTCTATCTCAGCAATTATCATAACACAGATATTAATAATAAATAGTCTTTTGTAAACGTAGATATGGATCTGGTGAGCTTCTGTTCTTCTGAAATTACCTTAGACTGCATTCAGGTGGACATCTATGTGTTATGTTGCTTTCAGTATGCTTTAAAAGTATCTATAAGGAAAAAGCAAGAGATATTTTAGGGGGAGGAGATTATGGAGCTATAAAATGGATCAGTGAACACAGAGCATTTCAGCTTTACAGATAAGCAAAGAATATCATCAATAGCAGAAAAATCTAACAGTAAAAAGTCTATCTCAGCAATTATCATAACACAGATATTAATAATAAATAGTCTTTTGTAAACGTAGATATGGATCTGGTGAGCTTCTGTTCTTCTGAAATTACCTTAGACTGCATTCAGGTGGACATCTATGTGTTATGTTGCTTTCAGTATGCTTTAAAAGTATCTATAAGGAAAAAGCAAGAGATATTTTAGGGGGAGGAGATTATGGAGCTATAAAATGGATCAGTGAACACAGAGCATTTCAGCTTTACAGATAAGCAAAGAATATCATCAATAGCAGAAAAATCTAACAGTAAAAAGTCTATCTCAGCAATTATCATAACACAGATATTAATAATAAATAGTCTTTTGTAAACGTAGATATGGATCTGGTGAGCTTCTGTTCTTCTGAAATTACCTTAGACTGCATTCAGGTGGACATCTATGTGTTATGTTGCTTTCAGTATGCTTTAAAGTATCTTAGACTGCATTCAGGTGGACATCTATGTGTTATGTTGCTTTCAGTATGCTTTAAAAGTATCTATAAGGAAAAAGCAAGAGATATTTTAGGGGGAGGAGATTATGGAGCTATAAAATGGATCAGTGAACACAGAGCATTTCAGCTTTACAGATAAGCAAAGAATATCATCAATAGCAGAAAAATCTAACAGTAAAAAGTCTATCTCAGCAATTATCATAACACAGATATTAATAATAAATAGTCTTTTGTAAACGTAGATATGGATCTGGTGAGCTTCTGTTCTTCTGAAATTACCTTAGACTGCATTCAGGTGGACATCTATGTGTTATGTTGCTTTCAGTATGCTTTAAAGTATCTTAGACTGCATTCAGGTGGACATCTATGTGTTATGTTGCTTTCAGTATGCTTTAAAAGTATCTATAAGGAAAAAGCAAGAGATATTTTAGGGGGAGGAGATTATGGAGCTATAAAATGGATCAGTGAACACAGAGCATTTCAGCTTTACAGATAAGCAAAGAATATCATCAATAGCAGAAAAATCTAACAGTAAAAAGTCTATCTCAGCAATTATCATAACACAGATATTAATAATAAATAGTCTTTTGTAAACGTAGATATGGATCTGGTGAGCTTCTGTTCTTCTGAAATTACCTTAGACTGCATTCAGGTGGACATCTATGTGTTATGTTGCTTTCAGTATGCTTTAAAGTATCTTAGACTGCATTCAGGTGGACATCTATGTGTTATGTTGCTTTCAGTATGCTTTAAAAGTATCTATAAGGAAAAAGCAAGAGATATTTTAGGGGGAGGAGATTATGGAGCTATAAAATGGATCAGTGAACACAGAGCATTTCAGCTTTACAGATAAGCAAAGAATATCATCAATAGCAGAAAAATCTAACAGTAAAAAGTCTATCTCAGCAATTATCATAACACAGATATTAATAATAAATAGTCTTTTGTAAACGTAGATATGGATCTGGTGAGCTTCTGTTCTTCTGAAATTACCTTAGACTGCATTCAGGTGGACATCTATGTGTTATGTTGCTTTCAGTATGCTTTAAAGTATCTTAGACTGCATTCAGGTGGACATCTATGTGTTATGTTGCTTTCAGTATGCTTTAAAAGTATCTATAAGGAAAAAGCAAGAGATATTTTAGGGGGAGGAGATTATGGAGCTATAAAATGGATCAGTGAACACAGAGCATTTCAGCTTTACAGATAAGCAAAGAATATCATCAATAGCAGAAAAATCTAACAGTAAAAAGTCTATCTCAGCAATTATCATAACACAGATATTAATAATAAATAGTCTTTTGTAAACGTAGATATGGATCTGGTGAGCTTCTGTTCTTCTGAAATTACCTTAGACTGCATTCAGGTGGACATCTATGTGTTATGTTGCTTTCAGTATGCTTTTAAAGTATCTTAGACTGCATTCAGGTGGACATCTATGTGTTATGTTGCTTTCAGTATGCTTTAAAAGTATCTATAAGGAAAAAGCAAGAGATATTTTAGGGGGAGGAGATTATGGAGCTATAAAATGGATCAGTGAACACAGAGCATTTCAGCTTTACAGATAAGCAAAGAATATCATCAATAGCAGAAAAATCTAACAGTAAAAAGTCTATCTCAGCAATTATCATAACACAGATATTAATAATAAATAGTCTTTTGTAAACGTAGATATGGATCTGGTGAGCTTCTGTTCTTCTGAAATTACCTTAGACTGCATTCAGGTGGACATCTATGTGTTATGTTGCTTTCAGTATGCTTTAAAGTATCTTAGACTGCATTCAGGTGGACATCTATGTGTTATGTTGCTTTCAGTATGCTTTAAAAGTATCTATAAGGAAAAAGCAAGAGATATTTTAGGGGGAGGAGATTATGGAGCTATAAAATGGATCAGTGAACACAGAGCATTTCAGCTTTACAGATAAGCAAAGAATATCATCAATAGCAGAAAAATCTAACAGTAAAAAGTCTATCTCAGCAATTATCATAACACAGATATTAATAATAAATAGTCTTTTGTAAACGTAGATATGGATCTGGTGAGCTTCTGTTCTTCTGAAATTACCTTAGACTGCATTCAGGTGGACATCTATGTGTTATGTTGCTTTCAGTATGCTTTAAAGTATCTTAGACTGCATTCAGGTGGACATCTATGTGTTATGTTGCTTTCAGTATGCTTTAAAAGTATCTATAAGGAAAAAGCAAGAGATATTTTAGGGGGAGGAGATTATGGAGCTATAAAATGGATCAGTGAACACAGAGCATTTCAGCTTTACAGATAAGCAAAGAATATCATCAATAGCAGAAAAATCTAACAGTAAAAAGTCTATCTCAGCAATTATCATAACACAGATATTAATAATAAATAGTCTTTTGTAAACGTAGATATGGATCTGGTGAGCTTCTGTTCTTCTGAAATTACCTTAGACTGCATTCAGGTGGACATCTATGTGTTATGTTGCTTTCAGTATGCTTTAAAGTATCTTAGACTGCATTCAGGTGGACATCTATGTGTTATGTTGCTTTCAGTATGCTTTAAAAGTATCTATAAGGAAAAAGCAAGAGATATTTTAGGGGGAGGAGATTATGGAGCTATAAAATGGATCAGTGAACACAGAGCATTTCAGCTTTACAGATAAGCAAAGAATATCATCAATAGCAGAAAAATCTAACAGTAAAAAGTCTATCTCAGCAATTATCATAACACAGATATTAATAATAAATAGTCTTTTGTAAACGTAGATATGGATCTGGTGAGCTTCTGTTCTTCTGAAATTACCTTAGACTGCATTCAGGTGGACATCTATGTGTTATGTTGCTTTCAGTATGCTTTAAAGTATCTTAGACTGCATTCAGGTGGACATCTATGTGTTATGTTGCTTTCAGTATGCTTTAAAAGTATCTATAAGGAAAAAGCAAGAGATATTTTAGGGGGAGGAGATTATGGAGCTATAAAATGGATCAGTGAACACAGAGCATTTCAGCTTTACAGATAAGCAAAGAATATCATCAATAGCAGAAAAATCTAACAGTAAAAAGTCTATCTCAGCAATTATCATAACACAGATATTAATAATAAATAGTCTTTTGTAAACGTAGATATGGATCTGGTGAGCTTCTGTTCTTCTGAAATTACCTTAGACTGCATTCAGGTGGACATCTATGTGTTATGTTGCTTTCAGTATGCTTTAAAGTATCTTAGACTGCATTCAGGTGGACATCTATGTGTTATGTTGCTTTCAGTATGCTTTAAAAGTATCTATAAGGAAAAAGCAAGAGATATTTTAGGGGGAGGAGATTATGGAGCTATAAAATGGATCAGTGAACACAGAGCATTTCAGCTTTACAGATAAGCAAAGAATATCATCAATAGCAGAAAAATCTAACAGTAAAAAGTCTATCTCAGCAATTATCATAACACAGATATTAATAATAAATAGTCTTTTGTAAACGTAGATATGGATCTGGTGAGCTTCTGTTCTTCTGAAATTACCTTAGACTGCATTCAGGTGGACATCTATGTGTTATGTTGCTTTCAGTATGCTTTAAAGTATCTTAGACTGCATTCAGGTGGACATCTATGTGTTATGTTGCTTTCAGTATGCTTTAAAAGTATCTATAAGGAAAAAGCAAGAGATATTTTAGGGGGAGGAGATTATGGAGCTATAAAATGGATCAGTGAACACAGAGCATTTCAGCTTTACAGATAAGCAAAGAATATCATCAATAGCAGAAAAATCTAACAGTAAAAAGTCTATCTCAGCAATTATCATAACACAGATATTAATAATAAATAGTCTTTTGTAAACGTAGATATGGATCTGGTGAGCTTCTGTTCTTCTGAAATTACCTTAGACTGCATTCAGGTGGACATCTATGTGTTATGTTGCTTTCAGTATGCTTTAAAGTATCTTAGACTGCATTCAGGTGGACATCTATGTGTTATGTTGCTTTCAGTATGCTTTAAAAGTATCTATAAGGAAAAAGCAAGAGATATTTTAGGGGGAGGAGATTATGGAGCTATAAAATGGATCAGTGAACACAGAGCATTTCAGCTTTACAGATAAGCAAAGAATATCATCAATAGCAGAAAAATCTAACAGTAAAAAGTCTATCTCAGCAATTATCATAACACAGATATTAATAATAAATAGTCTTTTGTAAACGTAGATATGGATCTGGTGAGCTTCTGTTCTTCTGAAATTACCTTAGACTGCATTCAGGTGGACATCTATGTGTTATGTTGCTTTCAGTATGCTTTAAAGTATCTTAGACTGCATTCAGGTGGACATCTATGTGTTATGTTGCTTTCAGTATGCTTTAAAAGTATCTATAAGGAAAAAGCAAGAGATATTTTAGGGGGAGGAGATTATGGAGCTATAAAATGGATCAGTGAACACAGAGCATTTCAGCTTTACAGATAAGCAAAGAATATCATCAATAGCAGAAAAATCTAACAGTAAAAAGTCTATCTCAGCAATTATCATAACACAGATATTAATAATAAATAGTCTTTTGTAAACGTAGATATGGATCTGGTGAGCTTCTGTTCTTCTGAAATTACCTTAGACTGCATTCAGGTGGACATCTATGTGTTATGTTGCTTTCAGTATGCTTTTAAAAGTATCTATAAGGAAAAAAGCAAGAGATATTTTAGGGGGAGGAGATTATGGAGCTATAAAATGGATCAGTGAACACAGAGCATTTCAGCTTTACAGATAAGCAAAGAATATCATCAATAGCAGACAAATCTAACAGTAAAAAGTCTATCTCAGCAATTATCATAACACAGATATTAATAATAAATAGTCTTTTGTAAACGTAGATATGGATCTGGTGAGCTTCTGTTCTTCTGAAATTACCTTAGACTGCATTCAGGTGGACATCTATGTGTTATGTTGCTTTCAGTATGCTTTAAAAGTATCTATAAGGAAAAAGCAAGAGATATTTTAGGGGGAGGAGATTATGGAGCTATAAAATGGATCAGTGAACACAGAGCATTTCAGCTTTACAGATAAGCAAAGAATATCATCAATAGCAGAAAAATCTAACAGTAAAAAGTCTATCTCAGCAATTATCATAACACAGATATTAATAATAAATAGTCTTTTGTAAACGTAGATATGGATCTGGTGAGCTTCTGTTCTTCTGAAATTACCTTAGACTGCATTCAGGTGGACATCTATGTGTTATGTTGCTTTCAGTATGCTTTAAAGTATCTTAGACTGCATTCAGGTGGACATCTATGTGTTATGTTGCTTTCAGTATGCTTTAAAAGTATCTATAAGGAAAAAGCAAGAGATATTTTAGGGGGAGGAGATTATGGAGCTATAAAATGGATCAGTGAACACAGAGCATTTCAGCTTTACAGATAAGCAAAGAATATCATCAATAGCAGAAAAATCTAACAGTAAAAAGTCTATCTCAGCAATTATCATAACACAGATATTAATAATAAATAGTCTTTTGTAAACGTAGATATGGATCTGGTGAGCTTCTGTTCTTCTGAAATTACCTTAGACTGCATTCAGGTGGACATCTATGTGTTATGTTGCTTTCAGTATGCTTTAAAGTATCTTAGACTGCATTCAGGTGGACATCTATGTGTTATGTTGCTTTCAGTATGCTTTAAAAGTATCTATAAGGAAAAAGCAAGAGATATTTTAGGGGGAGGAGATTATGGAGCTATAAAATGGATCAGTGAACACAGAGCATTTCAGCTTTACAGATAAGCAAAGAATATCATCAATAGCAGAAAAATCTAACAGTAAAAAGTCTATCTCAGCAATTATCATAACACAGATATTAATAATAAATAGTCTTTTGTAAACGTAGATATGGATCTGGTGAGCTTCTGTTCTTCTGAAATTACCTTAGACTGCATTCAGGTGGACATCTATGTGTTATGTTGCTTTCAGTATGCTTTAAAGTATCTTAGACTGCATTCAGGTGGACATCTATGTGTTATGTTGCTTTAGTATGCTTTAAAGTTAGGAAAAAGCAAGAGATATTTTAGGGGGAGGAGATTATGGAGCTATAAAATGGATCAGTGAACACAGAGCATTTCAGCTTTACAGATAAGCAAAGAATATCATCAATAGCAGAAAAATCTAACAGTAAAAAGTCTATCTCAGCAATTATCATAACACAGATATTAATAATAAATAGTCTTTTGTAAACGTAGATATGGATCTGGTGAGCTTCTGTTCTTCTGAAATTACCTTAGACTGCATTCAGGTGGACATCTATGTGTTATGTTGCTTTCAGTATGCTTTAAAGTATCTTAGACTGCATTCAGGTGGACATCTATGTGTTATGTTGCTTTCAGTATGCTTTAAAAGTATCTATAAGGAAAAAGCAAGAGATATTTTAGGGGGAGGAGATTATGGAGCTATAAAATGGATCAGTGAACACAGAGCATTTCAGCTTTACAGATAAGCAAAGAATATCATCAATAGCAGAAAAATCTAACAGTAAAAAGTCTATCTCAGCAATTATCATAACACAGATATTAATAATAAATAGTCTTTTGTAAACGTAGATATGGATCTGGTGAGCTTCTGTTCTTCTGAAATTACCTTAGACTGCATTCAGGTGGACATCTATGTGTTATGTTGCTTTCAGTATGCTTTAAAGTATCTTAGACTGCATTCAGGTGGACATCTATGTGTTATGTTGCTTTCAGTATGCTTTAAAAGTATCTATAAGGAAAAAGCAAGAGATATTTTAGGGGGAGGAGATTATGGAGCTATAAAATGGATCAGTGAACACAGAGCATTTCAGCTTTACAGATAAGCAAAGAATATCATCAATAGCAGAAAAATCTAACAGTAAAAAGTCTATCTCAGCAATTATCATAACACAGATATTAATAATAAATAGTCTTTTGTAAACGTAGATATGGATCTGGTGAGCTTCTGTTCTTCTGAAATTACCTTAGACTGCATTCAGGTGGACATCTATGTGTTATGTTGCTTTCAGTATGCTTTAAAGTATCTTAGACTGCATTCAGGTGGACATCTATGTGTTATGTTGCTTTCAGTATGCTTTAAAAGTATCTATAAGGAAAAAGCAAGAGATATTTTAGGGGGAGGAGATTATGGAGCTATAAAATGGATCAGTGAACACAGAGCATTTCAGCTTTACAGATAAGCAAAGAATATCATCAATAGCAGAAAAATCTAACAGTAAAAAGTCTATCTCAGCAATTATCATAACACAGATATTAATAATAAATAGTCTTTTGTAAACGTAGATATGGATCTGGTGAGCTTCTGTTCTTCTGAAATTACCTTAGACTGCATTCAGGTGGACATCTATGTGTTATGTTGCTTTCAGTATGCTTTAAAAGTATCTATAAGGAAAAAGCAAGAGATATTTTAGGGGGAGGAGATTATGGAGCTATAAAATGGATCAGTGAACACAGAGCATTTCAGCTTTACAGATAAGCAAAGAATATCATCAATAGCAGAAAAATCTAACAGTAAAAAGTCTATCTCAGCAATTATCATAACACAGATATTAATAATAAATAGTCTTTTGTAAACGTAGATATGGATCTGGTGAGCTTCTGTTCTTCTGAAATTACCTTAGACTGCATTCAGGTGGACATCTATGTGTTATGTTGCTTTCAGTATGCTTTAAAGTATCTTAGACTGCATTCAGGTGGACATCTATGTGTTATGTTGCTTTCAGTATGCTTTAAAAGTATCTATAAGGAAAAAGCAAGAGATATTTTAGGGGGAGGAGATTATGGAGCTATAAAATGGATCAGTGAACACAGAGCATTTCAGCTTTACAGATAAGCAAAGAATATCATCAATAGCAGAAAAATCTAACAGTAAAAAGTCTATCTCAGCAATTATCATAACACAGATATTAATAATAAATAGTCTTTTGTAAACGTAGATATGGATCTGGTGAGCTTCTGTTCTTCTGAAATTACCTTAGACTGCATTCAGGTGGACATCTATGTGTTATGTTGCTTTCAGTATGCTTTAAAGTATCTTAGACTGCATTCAGGTGGACATCTATGTGTTATGTTGCTTTCAGTATGCTTTAAAAGTATCTATAAGGAAAAAGCAAGAGATATTTTAGGGGGAGGAGATTATGGAGCTATAAAATGGATCAGTGAACACAGAGCATTTCAGCTTTACAGATAAGCAAAGAATATCATCAATAGCAGAAAAATCTAACAGTAAAAAGTCTATCTCAGCAATTATCATAACACAGATATTAATAATAAATAGTCTTTTGTAAACGTAGATATGGATCTGGTGAGCTTCTGTTCTTCTGAAATTACCTTAGACTGCATTCAGGTGGACATCTATGTGTTATGTTGCTTTCAGTATGCTTTAAAAGTATCTATAAGGAAAAAGCAAGAGATATTTTAGGGGGAGGAGATTATGGAGCTATAAAATGGATCAGTGAACACAGAGCATTTCAGCTTTACAGATAAGCAAAGAATATCATCAATAGCAGAAAAATCTAACAGTAAAAAGTCTATCTCAGCAATTATCATAACACAGATATTAATAATAAATAGTCTTTTGTAAACGTAGATATGGATCTGGTGAGCTTCTGTTCTTCTGAAATTACCTTAGACTGCATTCAGGTGGACATCTATGTGTTATGTTGCTTTCAGTATGCTTTAAAAGTATCTATAAGGAAAAAGCAAGAGATATTTTAGGGGGAGGAGATTATGGAGCTATAAAATGGATCAGTGAACACAGAGCATTTCAGCTTTACAGATAAGCAAAGAATATCATCAATAGCAGAAAAATCTAACAGTAAAAAGTCTATCTCAGCAATTATCATAACACAGATATTAATAATAAATAGTCTTTTGTAAACGTAGATATGGATCTGGTGAGCTTCTGTTCTTCTGAAATTACCTTAGACTGCATTCAGGTGGACATCTATGTGTTATGTTGCTTTCAGTATGCTTTAAAGTATCTTAGACTGCATTCAGGTGGACATCTATGTGTTATGTTGCTTTCAGTATGCTTTAAAAGTATCTATAAGGAAAAAGCAAGAGATATTTTAGGGGGAGGAGATTATGGAGCTATAAAATGGATCAGTGAACACAGAGCATTTCAGCTTTACAGATAAGCAAAGAATATCATCAATAGCAGAAAAATCTAACAGTAAAAAGTCTATCTCAGCAATTATCATAACACAGATATTAATAATAAATAGTCTTTTGTAAACGTAGATATGGATCTGGTGAGCTTCTGTTCTTCTGAAATTACCTTAGACTGCATTCAGGTGGACATCTATGTGTTATGTTGCTTTCAGTATGCTTTAAAGTATCTTAGACTGCATTCAGGTGGACATCTATGTGTTATGTTGCTTTCAGTATGCTTTAAAAGTATCTATAAGGAAAAAGCAAGAGATATTTTAGGGGGAGGAGATTATGGAGCTATAAAATGGATCAGTGAACACAGAGCATTTCAGCTTTACAGATAAGCAAAGAATATCATCAATAGCAGAAAAATCTAACAGTAAAAAGTCTATCTCAGCAATTATCATAACACAGATATTAATAATAAATAGTCTTTTGTAAACGTAGATATGGATCTGGTGAGCTTCTGTTCTTCTGAAATTACCTTAGACTGCATTCAGGTGGACATCTATGTGTTATGTTGCTTTCAGTATGCTTTAAAAGTATCTATAAGGAAAAAGCAAGAGATATTTTAGGGGGAGGAGATTATGGAGCTATAAAATGGATCAGTGAACACAGAGCATTTCAGCTTTACAGATAAGCAAAGAATATCATCAATAGCAGAAAAATCTAACAGTAAAAAGTCTATCTCAGCAATTATCATAACACAGATATTAATAATAAATAGTCTTTTGTAAACGTAGATATGGATCTGGTGAGCTTCTGTTCTTCTGAAATTACCTTAGACTGCATTCAGGTGGACATCTATGTGTTATGTTGCTTTCAGTATGCTTTAAAGTATCTTAGACTGCATTCAGGTGGACATCTATGTGTTATGTTGCTTTCAGTATGCTTTAAAAGTATCTATAAGGAAAAAGCAAGAGATATTTTAGGGGAGGAGATTATGGAGCTATAAAATGGATCAGTGAACACAGAGCATTTCAGCTTTACAGATAAGCAAAGAATATCATCAATAGCAGAAAAATCTAACAGTAAAAAGTCTATCTCAGCAATTATCATAACACAGATATTAATAATAAATAGTCTTTTGTAAACGTAGATATGGATCTGGTGAGCTTCTGTTCTTCTGAAATTACCTTAGACTGCATTCAGGTGGACATCTATGTGTTATGTTGCTTTCAGTATGCTTTAAAGTATCTTAGACTGCATTCAGGTGGACATCTATGTGTTATGTTGCTTTCAGTATGCTTTAAAAGTATCTATAAGGAAAAAGCAAGAGATATTTTAGGGGGAGGAGATTATGGAGCTATAAAATGGATCAGTGAACACAGAGCATTTCAGCTTTACAGATAAGCAAAGAATATCATCAATAGCAGAAAAATCTAACAGTAAAAAGTCTATCTCAGCAATTATCATAACACAGATATTAATAATAAATAGTCTTTTGTAAACGTAGATATGGATCTGGTGAGCTTCTGTTCTTCTGAAATTACCTTAGACTGCATTCAGGTGGACATCTATGTGTTATGTTGCTTTCAGTATGCTTTAAAGTATCTTAGACTGCATTCAGGTGGACATCTATGTGTTATGTTGCTTTCAGTATGCTTTAAAAGTATCTATAAGGAAAAAGCAAGAGATATTTTAGGGGGAGGAGATTATGGAGCTATAAAATGGATCAGTGAACACAGAGCATTTCAGCTTTACAGATAAGCAAAGAATATCATCAATAGCAGAAAAATCTAACAGTAAAAAGTCTATCTCAGCAATTATCATAACACAGATATTAATAATAAATAGTCTTTTGTAAACGTAGATATGGATCTGGTGAGCTTCTGTTCTTCTGAAATTACCTTAGACTGCATTCAGGTGGACATCTATGTGTTATGTTGCTTTCAGTATGCTTTAAAAGTATCTATAAGGAAAAAGCAAGAGATATTTTAGGGGGAGGAGATTATGGAGCTATAAAATGGATCAGTGAACACAGAGCATTTCAGCTTTACAGATAAGCAAAGAATATCATCAATAGCAGAAAAATCTAACAGTAAAAAGTCTATCTCAGCAATTATCATAACACAGATATTAATAATAAATAGTCTTTTGTAAACGTAGATATGGATCTGGTGAGCTTCTGTTCTTCTGAAATTACCTTAGACTGCATTCAGGTGGACATCTATGTGTTATGTTGCTTTCAGTATGCTTTAAAGTATCTTAGACTGCATTCAGGTGGACATCTATGTGTTATGTTGCTTTCAGTATGCTTTAAAAGTATCTATAAGGTAAAAGCAAGAGATATTTTAGGGGGAGGAGATTATGGAGCTATAAAATGGATCAGTGAACACAGAGCATTTCAGCTTTACAGATAAGCAAAGAATATCATCAATAGCAGAAAAATCTAACAGTAAAAAGTCTATCTCAGCAATTATCATAACACAGATATTAATAATAAATAGTCTTTTGTAAACGTAGATATGGATCTGGTGAGCTTCTGTTCTTCTGAAATTACCTTAGACTGCATTCAGGTGGACATCTATGTGTTATGTTGCTTTCAGTATGCTTTAAAGTATCTTAGACTGCATTCAGGTGGACATCTATGTGTTATGTTGCTTTCAGTATGCTTTAAAAGTATCTATAAGGAAAAAGCAAGAGATATTTTAGGGGGAGGAGATTATGGAGCTATAAAATGGATCAGTGAACACAGAGCATTTCAGCTTTACAGATAAGCAAAGAATATCATCAATAGCAGAAAAATCTAACAGTAAAAAGTCTATCTCAGCAATTATCATAACACAGATATTAATAATAAATAGTCTTTTGTAAACGTAGATATGGATCTGGTGAGCTTCTGTTCTTCTGAAATTACCTTAGACTGCATTCAGGTGGACATCTATGTGTTATGTTGCTTTCAGTATGCTTTAAAGTATCTTAGACTGCATTCAGGTGGACATCTATGTGTTATGTTGCTTTCAGTATGCTTTAAAAGTATCTATAAGGAAAAAGCAAGAGATATTTTAGGGGGAGGAGATTATGGAGCTATAAAATGGATCAGTGAACACAGAGCATTTCAGCTTTACAGATAAGCAAAGAATATCATCAATAGCAGAAAAATCTAACAGTAAAAAGTCTATCTCAGCAATTATCATAACACAGATATTAATAATAAATAGTCTTTTGTAAACGTAGATATGGATCTGGTGAGCTTCTGTTCTTCTGAAATTACCTTAGACTGCATTCAGGTGGACATCTATGTGTTATGTTGCTTTCAGTATGCTTTAAAAGTATCTATAAGGAAAAAGCAAGAGATATTTTAGGGGGAGGAGATTATGGAGCTATAAAATGGATCAGTGAACACAGAGCATTTCAGCTTTACAGATAAGCAAAGAATATCATCAATAGCAGAAAAATCTAACAGTAAAAAGTCTATCTCAGCAATTATCATAACACAGATATTAATAATAAATAGTCTTTTGTAAACGTAGATATGGATCTGGTGAGCTTCTGTTCTTCTGAAATTACCTTAGACTGCATTCAGGTGGACATCTATGTGTTATGTTGCTTTCAGTATGCTTTAAAAGTATCTATAAGGAAAAAGCAAGAGATATTTTAGGGGGAGGAGATTATGGAGCTATAAAATGGATCAGTGAACACAGAGCATTTCAGCTTTACAGATAAGCAAAGAATATCATCAATAGCAGAAAAATCTAACAGTAAAAAGTCTATCTCAGCAATTATCATAACACAGATATTAATAATAAATAGTCTTTTGTAAACGTAGATATGGATCTGGTGAGCTTCTGTTCTTCTGAAATTACCTTAGACTGCATTCAGGTGGACATCTATGTGTTATGTTGCTTTCAGTATGCTTTAAAGTATCTTAGACTGCATTCAGGTGGACATCTATGTGTTATGTTGCTTTCAGTATGCTTTAAAAGTATCTATAAGGAAAAAGCAAGAGATATTTTAGGGGGAGGAGATTATGGAGCTATAAAATGGATCAGTGAACACAGAGCATTTCAGCTTTACAGATAAGCAAAGAATATCATCAATAGCAGAAAAATCTAACAGTAAAAAGTCTATCTCAGCAATTATCATAACACAGATATTAATAATAAATAGTCTTTTGTAAACGTAGATATGGATCTGGTGAGCTTCTGTTCTTCTGAAATTACCTTAGACTGCATTCAGGTGGACATCTATGTGTTATGTTGCTTTCAGTATGCTTTAAAGTATCTTAGACTGCATTCAGGTGGACATCTATGTGTTATGTTGCTTTCAGTATGCTTTAAAAGTATCTATAAGGAAAAAGCAAGAGATATTTTAGGGGGAGGAGATTATGGAGCTATAAAATGGATCAGTGAACACAGAGCATTTCAGCTTTACAGATAAGCAAAGAATATCATCAATAGCAGAAAAATCTAACAGTAAAAAGTCTATCTCAGCAATTATCATAACACAGATATTAATAATAAATAGTCTTTTGTAAACGTAGATATGGATCTGGTGAGCTTCTGTTCTTCTGAAATTACCTTAGACTGCATTCAGGTGGACATCTATGTGTTATGTTGCTTTCAGTATGCTTTAAAAGTATCTATAAGGAAAAAGCAAGAGATATTTTAGGGGGAGGAGATTATGGAGCTATAAAATGGATCAGTGAACACAGAGCATTTCAGCTTTACAGATAAGCAAAGAATATCATCAATAGCAGAAAAATCTAACAGTAAAAAGTCTATCTCAGCAATTATCATAACACAGATATTAATAATAAATAGTCTTTTGTAAACGTAGATATGGATCTGGTGAGCTTCTGTTCTTCTGAAATTACCTTAGACTGCATTCAGGTGGACATCTATGTGTTATGTTGCTTTCAGTATGCTTTAAAGTATCTTAGACTGCATTCAGGTGGACATCTATGTGTTATGTTGCTTTCAGTATGCTTTAAAAGTATCTATAAGGAAAAAGCAAGAGATATTTTAGGGGGAGGAGATTATGGAGCTATAAAATGGATCAGTGAACACAGAGCATTTCAGCTTTACAGATAAGCAAAGAATATCATCAATAGCAGAAAAATCTAACAGTAAAAAGTCTATCTCAGCAATTATCATAACACAGATATTAATAATAAATAGTCTTTTGTAAACGTAGATATGGATCTGGTGAGCTTCTGTTCTTCTGAAATTACCTTAGACTGCATTCAGGTGGACATCTATGTGTTATGTTGCTTTCAGTATGCTTTAAAAGTATCTATAAGGAAAAAGCAAGAGATATTTTAGGGGGAGGAGATTATGGAGCTATAAAATGGATCAGTGAACACAGAGCATTTCAGCTTTACAGATAAGCAAAGAATATCATCAATAGCAGAAAAATCTAACAGTAAAAAAGTCTATCTCAGCAATTATCATAACACAGATATTAATAATAAATAGTCTTTTGTAAACGTAGATATGGATCTGGTGAGCTTCTGTTCTTCTGAAATTACCTTAGACTGCATTCAGGTGGACATCTATGTGTTATGTTGCTTTCAGTATGCTTTAAAAGTATCTATAAGGAAAAAGCAAGAGATATTTTAGGGGGAGGAGATTATGGAGCTATAAAATGGATCAGTGAACACAGAGCATTTCAGCTTTACAGATAAGCAAAGAATATCATCAATAGCAGAAAAATCTAACAGTAAAAAGTCTATCTCAGCAATTATCATAACACAGATATTAATAATAAATAGTCTTTTGTAAACGTAGATATGGATCTGGTGAGCTTCTGTTCTTCTGAAATTACCTTAGACTGCATTCAGGTGGACATCTATGTGTTATGTTGCTTTCAGTATGCTTTAAAGTATCTTAGACTGCATTCAGGTGGACATCTATGTGTTATGTTGCTTTCAGTATGCTTTAAAAGTATCTATAAGGAAAAAGCAAGAGATATTTTAGGGGGAGGAGATTATGGAGCTATAAAATGGATCAGTGAACACAGAGCATTTCAGCTTTACAGATAAGCAAAGAATATCATCAATAGCAGAAAAATCTAACAGTAAAAAGTCTATCTCAGCAATTATCATAACACAGATATTAATAATAAATAGTCTTTTGTAAACGTAGATATGGATCTGGTGAGCTTCTGTTCTTCTGAAATTACCTTAGACTGCATTCAGGTGGACATCTATGTGTTATGTTGCTTTCAGTATGCTTTAAAAGTATCTATAAGGAAAAAGCAAGAGATATTTTAGGGGGAGGAGATTATGGAGCTATAAAATGGATCAGTGAACACAGAGCATTTCAGCTTTACAGATAAGCAAAGAATATCATCAATAGCAGAAAAATCTAACAGTAAAAAGTCTATCTCAGCAATTATCATAACACAGATATTAATAATAAATAGTCTTTTGTAAACGTAGATATGGATCTGGTGAGCTTCTGTTCTTCTGAAATTACCTTAGACTGCATTCAGGTGGACATCTATGTGTTATGTTGCTTTCAGTATGCTTTAAAGTATCTTAGACTGCATTCAGGTGGACATCTATGTGTTATGTTGCTTTCAGTATGCTTTAAAAGTATCTATAAGGAAAAAGCAAGAGATATTTTAGGGGGAGGAGATTATGGAGCTATAAAATGGATCAGTGAACACAGAGCATTTCAGCTTTACAGATAAGCAAAGAATATCATCAATAGCAGAAAAATCTAACAGTAAAAAGTCTATCTCAGCAATTATCATAACACAGATATTAATAATAAATAGTCTTTTGTAAACGTAGATATGGATCTGGTGAGCTTCTGTTCTTCTGAAATTACCTTAGACTGCATTCAGGTGGACATCTATGTGTTATGTTGCTTTCAGTATGCTTTAAAAGTATCTATAAGGAAAAAGCAAGAGATATTTTAGGGGGAGGAGATTATGGAGCTATAAAATGGATCAGTGAACACAGAGCATTTCAGCTTTACAGATAAGCAAAGAATATCATCAATAGCAGAAAAATCTAACAGTAAAAAGTCTATCTCAGCAATTATCATAACACAGATATTAATAATAAATAGTCTTTTGTAAACGTAGATATGGATCTGGTGAGCTTCTGTTCTTCTGAAATTACCTTAGACTGCATTCAGGTGGACATCTATGTGTTATGTTGCTTTCAGTATGCTTTAAAAGTATCTATAAGGAAAAAGCAAGAGATATTTTAGGGGGAGGAGATTATGGAGCTATAAAATGGATCAGTGAACACAGAGCATTTCAGCTTTACAGATAAGCAAAGAATATCATCAATAGCAGAAAAATCTAACAGTAAAAAGTCTATCTCAGCAATTATCATAACACAGATATTAATAATAAATAGTCTTTTGTAAACGTAGATATGGATCTGGTGAGCTTCTGTTCTTCTGAAATTACCTTAGACTGCATTCAGGTGGACATCTATGTGTTATGTTGCTTTCAGTATGCTTTAAAAGTATCTATAAGGAAAAAGCAAGAGATATTTTAGGGGGAGGAGATTATGGAGCTATAAAATGGATCAGTGAACACAGAGCATTTCAGCTTTACAGATAAGCAAAGAATATCATCAATAGCAGAAAAATCTAACAGTAAAAAGTCTATCTCAGCAATTATCATAACACAGATATTAATAATAAATAGTCTTTTGTAAACGTAGATATGGATCTGGTGAGCTTCTGTTCTTCTGAAATTACCTTAGACTGCATTCAGGTGGACATCTATGTGTTATGTTGCTTTCAGTATGCTTTAAAAGTATCTATAAGGAAAAAGCAAGAGATATTTTAGGGGAGGAGATTATGGAGCTATAAAATGGATCAGTGAACACAGAGCATTTCAGCTTTACAGATAAGCAAAGAATATCATCAATAGCAGAAAAATCTAACAGTAAAAAGTCTATCTCAGCAATTATCATAACACAGATATTAATAATAAATAGTCTTTTGTAAACGTAGATATGGATCTGGTGAGCTTCTGTTCTTCTGAAATTACCTTAGACTGCATTCAGGTGGACATCTATGTGTTATGTTGCTTTCAGTATGCTTTAAAAGTATCTATAAGGAAAAAGCAAGAGATATTTTAGGGGGAGGAGATTATGGAGCTATAAAATGGATCAGTGAACACAGAGCATTTCAGCTTTACAGATAAGCAAAGAATATCATCAATAGCAGAAAAATCTAACAGTAAAAAGTCTATCTCAGCAATTATCATAACACAGATATTAATAATAAATAGTCTTTTGTAAACGTAGATATGGATCTGGTGAGCTTCTGTTCTTCTGAAATTACCTTAGACTGCATTCAGGTGGACATCTATGTGTTATGTTGCTTTCAGTATGCTTTAAAAGTATCTTAGACTGCATTCAGGTGGACATCTATGTGTTATGTTGCTTTCAGTATGCTTTAAAAGTATCTTAGACTGCATTCAGGTGGACATCTATGTATTATGTTGCTTTCAGTATGCTTTAAAAGTATCTTAGACTGCATTCAGGTGGACATCTATGTGTTATTCACATATATTAATTTTCAATGGAGAGGATTGTGAAGGCTAACGAAGAAGATCAGCGCAGAAAATGTCATAAATATATGGAAGGATTACACTATCGCCGATGCCATTAGTGTCATTGAACTATATAAAGGTAGAAACAGTCAACTCATGTTGGAAGAACCTTTGGTCACAATGTATATGCGAGCGCACTTCCAATTCTAAGCCCAGGGAACAGTAAGCTCCATTAGGTCATCTTCTGTTAATGCATCAGATCTGCGGTCACTTAATTCATCAATATTCATATTGTTGAACCCTTCCCCGTCCACCGTTCTTGCCAACTTCACAATGTCTCTCATAATCAGACTGAGGATATAGCCCTTTATTTTACATATAATATATATAACGATACACACCAACTATAGCACGATGATGGAATATCTGCTTAAAAGTGGTGGGATCTAGACAAACTAAACTCCCTTTCATTCATTATTGTCGTTACCCAAAGAGCCAGTTGGGGTCAAGAGCCTTTTTATTCAGTGGGCAAGACTGATGATATATCCCTATATTTTATATCATATGCAACTAATGTTGTTTATTTATGATACACACCAGTTATTATTATATTGTTGTAATTTCCTTCAATGCTCTATTTTGGTTAACCACAGAATTAACGAGTTCCTTTAGCCGTTCTCCTACCCACAATGCATTTATTTGCTGGTGGTGAGTTTTCTATTGGAAAATTGATCAATTCTATTTTCTGAGTCAGTTTTCTACTTTTAAATTACATTTTAGTAACATATTCAGATGTAAAAGTTGTTTTGACTCAATCTTGTGTATTAATAATAATTTAGTATTTTGGTTATAAACAAGCAGGATATGTAACTAATACTCAATAGGGATATTTGTTCTTATCAGCAATTAAAATTAATGTTTCTTAGATCATTTTATGCTTTAATGGCATTGCACAAAGCAGCACAATAACCCCTCCAGCGCAATGATCATGTCTTACGGAGAAATCAAGCAATGAACATGAGATTACGGGGTAGTGGCTGACAGATGTGCCTGGCGTGCTGCAGTGCATAAGGTCACGGAGAGTCGAACACAACTAAACAACAACTGAGAAATTGCATGTGAATAACTCAGTGTGACATATATGCAATAATAGAGGGAATCAGGAAGGGGGCAAATACTTTTTCACAGCTCTTTATTTTTACAGTGCCTTGCAAAAGTATTCACCCCCCTTGGCTTTTTTACCTATTTTATCACATTGCAGCCTTAAGTTCAATGTTTTGTTAATCGTAATTTTATGTGATGGATCAGAACACAATAGTCTAAGTTGGTGAAGTGAAATGAGAAAAATATATACATAAAACTATTTTTTAGAAATAAAAAACAGAAAATTGGCATGTGCGTATGTATTCACCCCCTTTGTTATAAAGACCATAAAAAGCTCTGGTGCAACCAATTACCTTCAGAAGTCACATAATTAGTGACATGATGTCCACCTATGTGCAGTCTAAGTGTCACATGATCTGTCATTACATATGCACAACTTTTGTGAAAGGCCCCAGAGACTGCAACACCTAAGCAAGAGGCACCACTAACCAAACACTGTCGTGAAGACCAAGGAACTCTCCAAACAAGTAAGGGACAATGTTGTTGAGAAGTACAAGTCAGGGTTAGGTTATAAAAAAATATCCAAATCTTCTATGATCCCCAGGAGCACCATCGAATCTATCATAACCAAATGGAAAGAACATGGCACAACAGCAAACCTGCCAAGAGACGGCCGCCCACCAAAACTCACGGACTAGGCAAGGAGGGCATTAATCAGAGAGGCAGCACAGAGACCTAAGGTAACCCTGGAGGAGCTGCAGAGATCCACAGCAGAGACTGGAGTATCTGTACTTAGGACGACAATAAGCCGTACGCTCCATAGAGTTGGGCTTTATGGCAGAGTGGCCAGAAGAAAGCCATTACTTTCAGCAAAGAACAAAATGGCACGTTTTGAGTTTGCGAAAAGCCATGTGGGAGACTCCCAAAATGTATGGAGGAAGGTGCTCTGGTCTGATGAGAATAAAATTTAACTTTTCGGCCATCAAAGAAAATACTATGTCTGGCGCAAACCCAACACATCACATCACCCAAAGAGCACCATCCCCACAGTGAAACATGGTGGTGGCAGCATCATGCTGGGGGACTGGGAAACTGGTCAGAGTTGAGGAAAAGATGGATGGTGCTAGATACAGGGATATTCTTTAGCAAAACCTGTCCCACTCTGTGCGTGATTTGAGGCTAGGACGGAGGTTCACCTTCCAGCAGGACAATGACCCCAAACACACTGCTAAAGCAACACTTGAGTGGTTTAAGGGGAAACATGTAAATGTGTTGGAATGGCCCAGTCACAGCCCAGACCTCAATCCAATAGACAATATGTGGTCAGACATAAAGATTGCTGATCACAAGCACAAACCATCCAACTTGAAGCAGCTGGAGCAGTTTTGCAAGGAGGAATGGGCAAAAATCCCAGTGGTAAGATGTGGCAAGCTCATAGAGACTTATCCAAAGCGACTTGAAGCTGTAATTGCCGCAAAAGGTGGCTCTACAAAGTATTGACTTTAGGGGGGTGAATAGTTATGTACATTGACTTTTCCTGTTAGTTTGTCCTATTTCTTGTTTCCTTCAAAATAATAAAAAAAAAAAATTCTTCAAAGTTGTGGGCATGTTCTGTAAATTAAATGATGCAAATCCTCAAACAATCCATGTTAATTCCAGGCTGTGAGGCAACAAAACAAGAAAAATGCCAAGGGGGTGAATACTTTTGCAAGGCACTGTATATGTGTGTGTATATATATATATATATATATATATATATATATATATATACAGTCAGGTCCATAAATATTTGGACATCGACACAATTCTAATCTTTTTGGCTCTATACACCACCACAATGGATTTGAAATGAAACTAACAAGATGTGCTTTAACTGCAGACTTTCAGCTTTAATTTGAGGGTATTTACATCCAAATCAGGTGAACGGTGTAGGAATTACAACAGTTTGTATATGTGCCTCCCACTTTTTAAGGGGCCAAAAGTAATGGGACAATTGGCTGCTCAGCTGTTCCATGGCCAGGTGTGTGTTAAACAAAACAAACCCATCAGAGAGATAGCAAAAACATTAGGTGTGACCAAATCAACTGTTTGGAACCTCCTTAAAAATAAAGAATGCACCGGTGAGCTCAGCAACACCAAAAGACCCGGAAGACCACGGAAAACAACTGTGGTGGATGACCGAATAATTATTTCCCTGGTGAAGAAAATACCCTTCACAACAGTTGGCCAGATCAAGAACACTCTCCAGGAGGTAGGTGTATGTGTGTCAAAGTCAACAATCAAGAGAAGACTTCACCAGAGTAAATACAGAGGGTTCACCACAAGATGTAAACCAGTGGGGAGCCTCAAAAACAGGAAGGCCAGATTAGAGTTTTCTAAACAACACCTAAAAAAGCCTTCACAGTTCTGGAACAACATCCTATGGACAGATGAGACTAAGATCAACTTGTACCAGAGTGATGGGAAGAGAAGAGTATGGAGAAGGAAAGGAACTGCTCATGATCCAAAGCATACCAACTCATCAGTGAAGCATGGTGGTGGTAGTGTCATGGCGTGGGCATGTATGGCTGCCAATGGAACTGGTTCTCTTGTATTTATTGATGATGTGACTGCTGACAAAAGCAGCAGGATGAATTCTGAAGTGTTTCGGGCAATATTATCTGCTCATATTCAGCCAAATGCTTCAGAACTCATTGGACGGCGCTTCACAGTGCAGATGGATAATGACCCGAAGCATACTGCAAAAGCAACCAAAGAGTTTTTTTAAGGGAAAGATGTGGAATGTTATGCAATGGCCAAGTCAATCACCTGACCTGAATCCGATTGAGCATGCATTGCACTTGCTGAAGACAAAACTGAAGGGAAAATGCCCCAAGAACAAGCAGGAACTGAAGACAGTTGCAATAGAGGTCTGGCAGAGCATCACCAGGGATGAAACCCAGCGTCTGGTGATGTCTATGCGTTCCAGACTCCAGGCTGTAATTGACTGCAAAGGATTTGCAACCAAGTATTAAAAAGTGAAAGTTTGTTTTAGGACTGTTAATCTGTCCCATTACTTTTGGTCCCTTAAAAAGTGTGAGGCACATATACAAACTGTTGTAATTCCTACACCGTTCACCTGATTTGTAAATACCCTCAAATTAAAGCTGAAAGTCTGCAGTTAAAGCACATCTTGTTAGTTTCATTTCAAATCCATTGTGGTGGTGTATAGAGCCAAAAAGATTAGAATTATGTCGATGTCCCAATATTTATGGACCTGACTGTATATATATATATATATATATATATATATATATATATATATAATTATTAATATTAGTCTTAAAAATGCTTGTAAGTGCTATGGCAATCCCGTTTTCTCCTCTCTGCACATTGGTTACCGCAGATCAGTACAAATCGCCCTCTCTCTGTGTTTGAATAAGCAGAGATGCTGGGCATTTATACACTGGGGAGAATATTAATATACAGTAGATCTTATGTGCAAAGCAGCAAAATCCCAGTCCAGAGCTCAGTAATATACAAGAAGATCATTTTGTCTCAATTTCTCGGAAGGAGGTACTGAATTTCAAGAATATTCAATGTAAAATAACAGAATATCGCAATACACCACTGGCTATTTCTTTTTTTATGAGAACAAATCTTATAAGGGATATGAAAATCTATTGTTTATTTGTTGCATCTGAAAGAAGCTATTAATATTATATATATATATATATATATATATATATATATATATATATATGTATATCCCCTTCTGAAACACTACCATATAGTGGTGAAGGGACTTAAATGAAGTTGTGAGCTACAGTGCCCTGCACCCCCCCCCCCCCCCCCCCCCCCCCGGCATTTCTCATGTTTTGTTGCCTCACAGCCTGGAATTAAGATGGATTGTTTGAGGATTTGTATCATTTAATTTACAGAACATGCCCACAACTTTCAAGATGTTTTTTTTTTTTTTATTGTGAAGCAAACAAGAAATAGAACAAATTAACAGTAAAAGTCCTTGTGCATAACTATTCACCCCCCTAAAGTCAATACTTTGTAGAGCCACCTTTTGCGGCAATCACAGCTCCAAGTCGCTTTGGATAAGTCTCTATGAGCTTGCCACATCTTACCACTGGGATTTTCGCCCATGCTGCCACCGCCATGTTTCACTGTGGGGATGGTGTTCTTTGGGTGATGTGAAGTGTTGGGTTTGTGCCAGACATAGCGTTTTCTTTGACGGACGAAAAATTCAGTTTTAGTCTCATCAGACCAGAGCACCTTCCTCCATACATTTTGGGAGTCTCCCACATGCCTTTTCGCAAACTCAAAACGTGCCATTTTGTTTTTTTCTGAAAGTAATGGCTTTCTTGTGGCCACTCTGCCATAAAGCCCAATCTATGGAGCGTACGGCTTATTGTCGTCCTATGTACAGATACTCCCGTCTCTGCTGTGGAACTCTGCAGCTCCTCCAGGGTTACCTTAGGTCTCTGTGCTGCCTCTCTGATTAATGCCCTCCTTGCCCGGTCCGTGAGTTTTGGTGGGCGGCCGTCTCTTGGCAGGTTTAGCTGTTGTGCCATGTTCTTTCCATTTGGTTATGATAGATTTGATGGTGCTCCTGGGGGTCATCAAAGATTTGGATATCATTTTATTGTCCCTTACTTGTTTGGAGAGTTCCTTGGTCTTCATGGCAGTGTTTGGTTAGTGGTGCCTTTTGCTTAAGTGTTGGCCTATGGGGTCTTTCAAAAAAGGTGTATTTGTAATGACAGATCATGTGACACTTAGATTGCACACAGGTGGATTTGGACATCATTCACTAATTATGTGACTTCTGAAGGTAATTGGTTGCACCAGAGCTTTTTATGGGCTTCATAACAAAGGGGGTGAATAAATACGCACATGCCAATTTTTGGTTTTCTATTTCTAAAAAATAGTTGTATGTTTATATTTTCTAATTTCACTTCACCAACTTAGACTATTGTGTTCTGATGCATCACATAAAATTCAGATTAACAAAACATTGAACTGTAATGTAACAAAATAGGTAAAAAGTAAATGGGGGTGAATACTTTTGCAAGGCACTGTATATCATATAAGGTCACCCAAGATGGGCAGGTCATAGCAGAAAGGTCAGACAAATAACGGTCCACTGGAGAAGGAACTGGCACCCACTCCAGTGACTTTGCTAAGATAACCTTATGGACAAGCACAACCATAGACATAATGATGTGGCACCAGAGCTGACTGCGGCTCAGACCACGATCTTCTTTTTGCAAAGTTCAGAATTAAACTGAATAAAAGAGAGAAAATCGTCAGATGAAACAGATAGGAAGCAAATAATATCCCTTGTGAGCATGCAGTGGAGGTAAAGAATAGATTTAAGGGACTAGACATGGAAGAAAGAATGCCTGAAGAACTTTGGATAGAAGTATGCAATATTATCCAGGAAACAGCAACAAAAGAATATCCCCAAAAGAAAGAAAACTAAGACAAACTAATGAGACTCTGAAAGTAGCCCAGGAAAGAAGGAAAGCGAAAGGTAGTGGAGATAAGAAAAGATTTGTCCAATTGAATACAGAATTCCAGAGGATAGCAAGGAGACAATCTACAATGAGCAATGTAAAGATATCGAAGAAGATAACAGAAATCAAGAAAAATCAAGAGAGCTCTTCAAGAACAGTGGGGATCTCAAATTACATTTTCATGCCAAAATGGGCGTAATAGAAGATAAAAATGGTAGGGACTGAACAGAAGAAGATCAGATAAAAAAAAGGAGGTATCAGGAATACACAGAAGATCTATACAGGAAGGATCTTTTTTTTTTATTATTATTTTAAACATAAAACAAACATCATACAATTTCCCATCAATTACAATCACATAAACATAAATAGGGAATACAGGAAGGATCTTAACAGCAGTGATGACCTCAATAGTTTATCCTATGAGCTGGAGCAAGATGCAAGAAGTAAGATGGGCCCTAGGAAGCCTTGCTGATAAGGCTGCAGGAGTTGATGGAATCTCAGCTAAACTGTTAAGAATCCTATATGATGCTGTGAAATGTTGCTTGCATTAGGCCAACAAAGGCATCCATGTAAATCAGGTGCTCTATGTTAGGGCACTGCCGTAAATTGGCTGCGGGAGCTTTTTTTTTCTTAAGTTCTACACTAATGCAAATCGTTTGCTCTCCCAAGGTACTCAGCCCTTAACAGTAAATCCTGCCTCAGCCGCAACAGATTTCTGTTTATGGAGTGGCCAAACCAAAGTTTGCAGATGACACAGGGCTCTAGGAGCCAATAGGAAATGCAAATGTCATGAATATTATGGATGAGAAGTACCGTAACTAGGCTGCGCCAAGGAAACATTGGAGATATTTAAAGTAATTATTTTTTTTATTTATTAATATACTTTGATATTAAATAGATGCGACAATTGTATTTATAGCTTCAATAAATTAAGATGTGTTTGCGAGTGATCTTTGCTGCATGTAAATCTTTCTTCTACTTTTTGCAGTTACATCAGGGCCCTTATTTGCAAGTGATCTGTAAAATCTTAATAGCATAGAGTTTGGATGTCAAATTGTATGCCTTTTTAGATCAAGTTGTATTTTATGAATTGCTTCTAAAAATATATCCTAAAAAGATTATAGGGGGCTCTCATTCCTAAGATGTGAAAATAAGGCAATACGGTGACAAACCAGTGTGCAATCCCAAACCACTTGTCATGGAACCCAAGGCAAACCTGAATTTAGGTATAACCCTGTTTAAACATTACCTTTTGGAAACAGGAAGATTTCCCATAAATCCTGGCTTATGTAGTATTCTTGTAGCCTGGTTTGGGATGCACCTTCCTAGATTTTGGCCAGATCCCAAACACCATTGTTTTTTGTTTGTGCAAGCAGAGTGAGACTCTTATATGCTACTTATATCATCTTTAAAGGCATAGTAAAGTGAGGTGGGTTATGAATGCATCATGTAGAGGTGAATCAGTAGTGTATGATTACATTTATTTGCATGCACTATGTTTTTTTTAGCTTTGCATTAAATACAAAATAAAAAACTGTTGCAGGTGATGTTTACACCCCGAGGATTGAGCTAGGTTTCTCAGGGTACCATTTTCTATAAGTGTACCCTGTCCATGTGAACATGTTCAATTTGCAGCCAATCAGCAATGATGTATTCAGCCAGCATAGATGAGGCTGTTAAACTGTGTCCTTAAAAGGACCATAAATTAATATTCAAGTAAATATGCTTCGGTTACACGGTTGTTCTTTAGACATACACCCTCTCCTTAATATATTCTGTCAATTTAAAATTGTACTGAAATCAAACATTTTAGCTTCTTCTTCCTATTCTAATTTGTCTTTGAGGCAAATATGAGAATTTTTGCTTGATTTATGGTCCTGCAATGACCTGCATCATTTGATGATGGTCTGTGCATGCGTCTCTGTGTGAGTGCATGCAAATCACTGGGCTGGGAGAGATCTCAGGGGCTGGGGGAGGTAATGTGGCAATTCCCTGGAGCTGGGCGAGATCACAGGGGCAATTCACTGGGGGTGGGGAAGACCACATGGGCAATTCACTGGGGGTGGGGAGTTAGCAGGGGAAATTCACTGGGGATGGGGGGATACAGGGGGCAAATCACTGAGGCTGGAGGAAGTTTCACCTGGGATGTAGATAAAACAATCAGTGAATGACGGGACACAGACCTTGTTCTTGGTATTACAGAAATCTTAAGGAAAGCTGCAGCTATATCCCCAGACCAAAAAGATATAATGTATTATGTATGCAAATTTTCCCTGGGAATTTCAAGGGGTGTCAACATTGAGAGAAAACAGTTTGCAAATGCAAGAAATTCAGCAAACTTTATGGTAACTGTTAAAATGTTTATTTTGGTATTTTTTCATATATTTTCATTATACTCGAGTCACCCTGCTCCTGCTGCTCTCTGCGTGGCTTCCTTCCGGCTGTGTTGGTAGCCGGCATATGCTAATGACGTGATGCGCATGTGACGTTGCGTCATTAGCATATGTCGGGTCCCGACACAGCCGGAAGACGCGGAGAGAGCAGCAGATGAAGGTAAGAGAGGGGAGAGGGGGAAAGGGATGAGGAGGGAGGATGATAAGGGGAAAGAGAGGGGGAGGAAAAGAGACATGAGGGAGAGGGAGGAAAAGAGACACAGGAGGGAGAGGGGGGGAGAGACATCTTTATAGAGGGGGGACACAAGAGAGGGGCACACAAGAGGGGGGCACAGATGGCACAAGAAGGGGACACTGGAGGGGAAACAGGTCACACAAGAGGGGGACACAGAGGGCACAAGAGGGACACAGGATGCAGCGCATTTCCCTCCCTCGGCTTATACTCAAGTCAATAAGTTTTCCCAGTATTTTGTGGTAAAATAGGTGCCTCGGCTTATACTTGGTTGGCTTATACTCAAGTATACAGTAATAAGAAATGCCCTGTTTTAAGAGAAAAACTTTCTGGCCCAACTCAAGCCCCTAAAATATTATTTTGAAGGTAAAAACCTAACAAATCCAAAGAATCCTCTGTGGTAATTTCCTCAAATATTTCAGGAGACAGACATCAGGAATGTGTCTGTCATGGCTTAGCCTCCTGATGGGCTTGAATCGGCACAAGCACACATTTCGATAAAACACACTATGTACATGTGCTAAAGGTATATGGAAGTTTCCCTGTTTTCCCCTTTTCTAATCTAACACATGCTGCTTATATCAGATACACACATTACATGGAAGATTTTTTTTTTTAACTTGTTTTCCACACCACAGAGCTGCTTACATAGGCACAGTGTACCTACCAATAGAAACACCACGTTTGGGTACAGATTATATCCCTTTACTAACCTTCAAGCCAACAGCAGCACAATGCATTTTTTGCATTTCAATTTTCTTTCTATACCACAAAGGGCCCTCTGTGCCCCCCACCCCATCATATGCCACACAGCCCCCCTGGCTGCTTACTCCCCCACCCCAGGGCAGAAATTGATCATTGCCTGCTTAACAAAGAGCATTTCATTTGAAGCTTCAAAAGGTGTCAGTGTGGCAGTTCAGCACACCGGGTATGTATCAGGTAAGAGGTGAGAGGTCTGGATTAGAGCAAAGTACATGGGATGGGTTAGCTGATAACTCCCTATGGCAAATACATTTTTACAACTAACCCATTGGCGGCAGCTCATTTTTTTTTGTTTGCACCAGGGTCTTCCATTTTCTATCTCCGCCATTGCCTAGTGCCATGTAGTCTGGTCAGAACAATAGGTGGTCTATGTGATTTGCTCTGGGGCAGTAATAGGGCTACATGCCGGGCTTCGCATACAAGAGTTGATCGAAGTTGGCACACTTTCTCTCTTGTCCCCAGCTTGAGGGTCATCCAACCTTTATTTGGGTTGGGTCCCACCTTTTGAGACATTCCGTAGAGTCATTCTTTAGACTGTGGTGTATGCAAATTTGTGGTTAACAGACAAAGATTACAATGGTTATTAATAACATCACTTGGACCAATCAAAGGGGTATCAGTTTAAGCACTTGATATCTCTTAACCTTTGTTTCCTCAACCAATTACATTTCCTTGAGAAATACCATGACTAGTAACTATTCTCCGACATACCAAAATACTATTTTAAAGGCACAATGCAAAAATAATAAAAAATATGGCCGTCCAACCTAGACTTGTTTTGGATGAACACTTTCCGACCTTGGTCAGAATTACATGTTCAATGGATTAAAATTAAAGTAAGAACACCCATTGGTCAATGAACTTTAAATCATTTATTCCTTAAAGTAGATTTCCAAGTTATACAAGAACTATACATTAGAAAAGAAGAATTATATACAGAGACTCTTTACATTAAATTGAACGACATGATCATCGAAGCATAAAATTCACACAAGAAAAGCTGTTAGAAGAAATGGACAATTTTCTCCAAAAACAAAACCTTTCCACTAGATTTATGCAGCACAGGATTGTGGGAGATATTTTTAATGGCAGCGGGATATGGAGCTCAATGTCTCAGGATGTGGTTGCCATGTAAACAACATTTGTGATATTTTGGGAAAACAACAGGTAACATGGACATTTTCTATTCGGATCAAGGTTGTGATAAAATGAGACATTTAATGGGCCGCCTTCACCAGATGGCTGAATGACCACGGTGGTCACATTTCTTTTTGAAGAACTACACTTGAAAACAGTTCATGTGTTTTAGAATGTAAAAAAATAAATACAACCTCTAATTTATTAATTTGCTGTGAAATCTATCATTTTGGTTTCTGTGATCAACCCCCTAAAGTGGCTCTATCTGTACAATGGGAATGTGGCAGCTACAACTGCCAGAGTTGTCAACAGGCAGCTGATGTTTAAAAGGAAAAGTAGCAGACAGGAATAGGTCATAAGATAAAAATGGAAAAACATTCTATTTAAAAATTGTAAGGGCTGTATTTATTTAAGTTTTGTTTTCTAAAATATTTTGCCCATTATTAATTGTTTAAAGGGCCATCTAGATGAAAAATGACCACAATTAAGCAAAGATTGGTAAAAATGTGTCTAACTGTTCGATTATATATTATACAAAGGCCACGGCGGCCATACATTAAATTACCAATATGCAATAAAAAGATGTTTTTGTTATTCTCACAAATACGGAATTTTAACTGATATCTGTGTATTTTCTGTATTAATGTTATAAAGATGACTTTGGAATTCAAAATAGTAAAAATGTGTCTGTTTTGTGACCGCAGAAAAACACAAAACTGAACATAAAACTTCTGAGGTCGCTGCACATTTGGAGGCCCCAGCAGGTCAAGGAAGTCCCTGAGACATTGGGTGTAGTGTTTTGTGAGTCTAAAAAGGCAGCAAATGCCTTCAATATGAAGGAATCAAAGGATCCTGTAAATAGCAGGAATGAGTATTACCAACAGGCAAATATACCCAGGTGACTGCTGCTGAAAGGCTTTATCATAGAAGGTATCCGTCAAATGGCTGAAGCTTGTAACAAGAGACACTGTCCAGGACCCACTCACGGGCCACCACTTTGGCTCTGAATTTCTTCTTGAGAGCTGGAAAATAAAAATAGAGACGATCAGGAGAGACAAATATGCAACATGAGTGAGTGGGGCAAAAGCAAGATAGAAAGAGGGAATAATAAGGGGGGGGGGGAGAGAATGGGGGAGGAAGTGTGAGAAGGTTTGGGGGGAGTGTGTGAGAGAAGAATGGGGGGAAGTGTGTGAGAGAAGAATGGGGGGAAGTGTGAGAGAAGAATGGGTTGAGTGTGAGAGAGAAGAATGGGTTGAGTGTGAGAGAGAAGAATGGGGGGGAAGTTTGAGAGAAGAATGGGGGGGGGTGTGAGAAGAATGGGGGGGGATGAGAAGAATGGGGGGGGATGAGAAGAATGGGGGGGGGAGTGTGAGAGAAGAATGGGGGGGTGTGAGAGAAGAATGGGGGGAGTGTGAGAGAAGAATGGGGGGAGTGTGAGAGAAGAATAGGGGGAAGTGTGAGAGAAGAATGGGGGGAAGTGTGAGAGAAGAATGGCGGGAGTGTGAGAGAAGAATGGGGGGAAGTGTGAGAGAAGAATGGGGGGGAAGTGTGAGAGAAGAATGGGGGGAAGTGTGAGAGAAGAATGGGGGGAAGTGTGAGAGAAGAATGGCGGGAGTGTGAGAGAAGAATGGGGGGAAGTGTGAGAGAAGAATGGGGGGGAAGTGTGAGAGAAGAATGGGGGGAAGTGTGAGAGAAGAATGGGGGGAAGTGTGAGAGAAGAATGGGGGGGGGGAGTGTGAGAGAAGAATGGGGGGGGGAGTGTGAGAGAAGAATGGGAGGGGAAGTGTGAGAGAAGAATGGGAGGGGAAGTGTGAGAGAAGAATGGGGGGGAAGTGTGAGAGAAGAATGGGGGGGAGTGTGAGAGAAGAATGGGGGGGAGTGTGAGACAAGAATGGGGGGGAGTGTGAGACAAGAATGGGGGGGAGTGTGAGAGAAGAATGGGGGGAAGTGTGAGAGAATAATGGGGGGGAAGTGTGACAGAAGAATGGGGCGGGGAGTGTGAGAGAAGAATGGGGGGGAAGTGTGAGAGAAGAATGGGGGGGAGTGTGAGAGAAGAATGGGGGGGAAGTGTGAGAGAAGAATGGGGGGAAGTGTGAGAGAAGAATGGGGGGGAGTGTGAGAGAAGAATGGGGGGGGAGTGTGAGAGAAGAATGGGGGGGAAGTGTGAGAGAAGAATGGGGGGAAGTGTAAGAAGAATGGGGGGGAAGTGTGAGAAGAATGGGGTGGAAGTGTGAGAGAAGTTTGGGGGGATAGTGTGAGAGAAGAATGGGGGGGAAGTGTGAGAGAAGAATGGGGGGGAAGTGTGAGAGAAGAATGGGGGGGGGTGTGAGAGAAGAAGGGGGGGGGGGGGAGTGTTAGAGAAGAAGGGGGTAGTGTGAGAGACTGGGGGGTGAGTGTGTGAGAGAAGAATGGGATGGGGGTGAGAGAAGTATGGGGTGGGGGTGAGAGAGAAGAATGGGGTGGGGGGTGAGAGAGAAGAATGGGGTGGGGGTGAGAGAGAAGAATGGGGTGGGGGTGAGAGAAGAATGGGGTGGGGGTGAGAGAAGAATGGGGTGGGGGTGAGAGAAGTATGGGGTGGGGGTGAGAGAAGTATGGGGTGGGGGTGAGAGGGAAGAATGGGGTGGGGGTGAGAGGGAAGAATGGGGTGGGGGTGAGAGGGAAGAATGGGGTGGGGGTGAGAGGGAAGAATGGGGTGGGGGTGAGAGGGAAGAATGGGGTGGGGGTGAGAGAGAAGAATGGGGTGGGGGTGAGAGAAAAGAATGGGGGGGGGGTGAAAGAAAAGAATGGGGGGGGTGAAAGAAAAGAAGGGGGGGTGAAAGAAAAGAAGGGGGGGTGAAAGAAAAGAAGGGGGGGAGAGAAGGGGGGGATGAGAATAGAATGTGGGGTGGGGGAGAGGGAGAGAGGGTAAGAAAGGTGAAATAGAGAAGGGAGTATAGAGTAGGAGAAAGAGGGGGGAGAAAGAAAAGCTAAGGGAAAAGGGGGGATAGATAAGACGAGTGAGATGGGAGAGATAGTGATATTGTCTCAAGTGCTTTACAAAGTCAGTGCAATAATTGCTGGGTAAACTTGATTTCCCATTTTGTGTGCACCCCCCGCTCTCACCACTCACTGCAATATATAAAACAGACTCTTACAAATACATGATAAAAAAAATAAAAAGTGAATGCAGCCGAGATCTGGGAACTAAATACACAAGAAAATGTCTTTTAGGGGAAAAAAGAAAATGCAATTAATCAAAGTGGAAATGGCGTTTCTAACAAGACATAAATGAGTAATGACAGGTCATATATAGATGGGAACTGCACAACACGCGATGATGTATAGCCGCGTGTGACGGGTTTAAAAACAAATAAAGACAAATGGTGGGTCATTATAGGGACGGATATTTAATGTGAGTTTAAAATACACAGCAGGATACATTTGGAAATAATCACTGCAGCAAATATCAGGAGCGCTAACTGCGCATCTTCAGGTCGAGCGCTCAATATGGTGGTCATCTTCCTGGGCTCCGAGAACAATGTGATGCTACATATAGCACTAAATTTGTATTTAGTTATAATTCAACTAAAAGTGCGGTTTACGCCGTGTTAGGTCCTCCTCCACCCTCCAGCAGACAAGGTCCTAGGACACAACTAAAATCCTAACTCAATGGCTTATTATTTGTGCCTCATAATTATCCTGGTGCCCTCTCAATTCTCCCCACTTCAATCGCATCTCACCACTTGTTGCTCATCTCCTCCACTCTTCCATGGCTTCCAAAATCTGACCCATCATCTGGGAAGTTCTTAATACTACACCAGCCAACACCTCAACTCCAAATACTCCCCTAACTGTCCTATGTATTCAAGTATTCTGCCCACAGCATAAGACTCTTCATCCATTTCCTGTGCCGTCCTTTCCAGATGGACTTCTTTACCCAACATTATCTTCAAACATTCTTTGGAAACTCATCTAGTCAAACCATCTTACTACCCTGCTCCCTAACGTCCACATAAACTCTTCTAGTAGTTTTTAGTGGGGGAAAAGGGAGTCGTCAAAGGCCTTTCTTTGATAACTGGATAAGACTGAAACTGACGTCACAACCCTTCACCATCATTAGCTCAGAAGCCGGAAGTTGCATCAAAGGATGGAACCATAGCTCTACAGAAATGTAAAGGACCCTCACACACAACTTCTACCAATGTACCATGGATTCCTCCAGGGTCCTACAGCTGCATCAACATTTATTTTGATCTAATTAATAATATATCTTGTGCAATAACCTTTTACACCGGCACGGATTGACCCAGTCGGCCCAACCCTGGTGACCCTGCGCCTGGAGACCCGGCCGGCCCCACGCCTGGAGACCCGGCCGGCCCCACGCCTGGAGACCCGGCCGGCCCCACGCCTTGAGACCCGGCCGGCCCCACGCCTTGAGACCCGGCCGGCCCCACGCCTTGAGACCCGGCCGGCCCCACGCCTTGAGACCCGGCCGGCCCCACGCCTTGAGACCCGGCCGGCCCCACGCCTTGAGACCCGGCCGGCCCCACGCCTTGAGACCCGGCCGGCCCCACGCCTTGAGACCCGGCCGGCCCCACGCCTTGAGACCCGGCCGGCCCCACGCCTTGAGACGCGGCCGGCCCCAAGCATTGAGACCAAGCCGGCCCCAAGCATTGAGACCAAGCCGGCCCCAAGCATTGAGACCAAGCCGGCCCCAAGCATTGAGACCAAGCCGGCCCCACGCCTTGAGACCCAGCCTACCCCCCAGGGCTGAGAGTTACTGGTTTAGAAGTGTTAATAGATAATTTTATTTTCTAGTTTTTTAATATGAATTCTCTAACAAACCAGTCTGACTTTATTTAAAGAAAATAAAGTTCAGAAACATGTTATATAACATGAATAAAAGAGGATGGCTTAAACAGTTTATACAATAATACCACTTAATACTTTTATGGTTTCTCACCTGCATAACCTGTCTTGTCAGGACGGGCGTCGGGCTGTACAATCACGAGAGGTGTAGAGTTCTGTAGGTAAGGGAAGGAGTATGGTTAGCAGCCAATGGGGTGTATATACTCCCCCGCCCCACATTTAGATAAAAAGGTGACTATGCAATAAAGCTGCACAGGATTGGTCACTGTTATCTGTGCATTTAATATCATAACTTTGTGTCTAATAATTTAGCACAGACTGATAAACAGAGCCTGATCCCCATTTTGGTGGATACTGAACATGTTTAATATTAAACTAGAATTAAATATATATTGTATTTATGATAATTGTGTAATTAAAACATTTAGCTCATGTTGTTAGGACTTTACAGAGGCCATTGTGCTGCTAACAGCGGCAGTGACATCGTATTGATCCGGCTCCTGAATTAGCCGCCCCAGCACAGCAGGACACTAACCCTCCACACTGCAGTGCTCAGCTTTATACTGTTGGTAAATCACGACAAGGTTAATGGCGTCATTAGGAGACACAATTAGAGAGTTGTTAAAAAGGACAAATTGGCGTGTGGCTGTTTTTCCACTTTCTAAGCACAATATAAGTTGCTAATGATTTCCATTAGTAGCTTTATGTGAAGCTATGGGGCCCCCTGAAACTTAAAGGGCATCTGGATTTAGATAAAAAACATAGTATTTGATCCACCTTTATCTTACCTGTAAAAGTGTAGGTGTATGATGTAGTCTCCTCTAACCCCCCACCTCTGCCTGTTATCTGTTACTAATAGTGTGATGTTTGCTGTTTCTAGTACACACAGCACAACCCGTAGCTTCCTATTGGTCCGTGTGGTACAGCAGAGGCTGCAATATGAAAATTCACAGCTTGCTACAAAGCTCACCTCAAAACTGATAGACTGAAGGCCAACATGACAGTCTCTTAGAGGCTAGCAGATAGAAAATAAACAATAATAATTTTATATGGCTAAAAAAATATTAATTTAATTATGCTAAATGAGACTGATGTTTCACTGCAGCAGTAACCCTTTAACAGACCCCTACAGTCTCGTTTTTTTTTATTAATAATCAAACTTTACAATGGACAAAATATTTTTGGAAAATAAAAACCAAAGTTTGACCAATGTATTATTTTCTATGCATTTGTTCTTTTTTGTGCAGTTCTATTTTCTTTACAGAGGTGTTTCTTTCAGCTGCTTTCTCTGGCCGGTGTGTCCTAATTAGGGACATAGAAAGTTCCTGGATGTTACTAGCTATATAATATCCCTGTGTATTTGCTTTTATGTACTTTGTGTTTTCAAGAAGTGCTTATAAGCTTGTTTTTTGTTGCCTAAAATCAAAAAAATAGTCCCTGTATGGGTCTGCCCTCTTAAGCATATGCAGATACAGTCTCTGTAGGGCTGGATGTGCAGCCTTCTCCCCTGATCCGTGTAATATGTGGATTTATTGTTACTTGATCCAGAAGAAGCAAACAGTAAAAACCCATTGAAACATTGACAATGGTCTCATAAGTGGAAAATAATATATTTCCTGACTTCAAATACTCCCCGGATTAATATCCCATATGCTCTAGATATCCAACATAATTCTGGATGACCTTTATGTTAAAAACTATATCCAACCCCTTTCTGTCCAATTAAACATCTTCATGTACTCACTGGATTTGGTATAAACAGCTGAGGGTCTTTCACTACAGTCGCCCCACAGAGGGTCACCATCCACTCCAGATTATCTATAAATGTGCAAAGAAACAGCAGAGATTTGTAATCATTTTGGGACCACTAAATACATTTTTATAAATACTTCAAGGTTATGACTAAAACATTTACCTAACACAAACAATGCATAGACTTCATTATATCCACAAATGTCATATAAAATGTATTTTTCACTTCTAAGAAACTCCCAAAATTACAATTTTATTTACTAGAACCCACTCCTTTTCTTCCTGTTTTTGCTCATCATAGCTGCCATTTGACATAAGGTCAAGCTCAATGGGAGGGGCTCAGTGTCTAATGCTGCTCTGCCGCAAACAGACCGTGACATGATGGGTGTGCCTGAGCATTATGAGACACTGATCGTGTGGGTGAGAGTCACAGTTGTGAAACATGGCACCCTAAATGAGAGAGAACAGGAAGAAAAGTGCAGATTCCAGAAGGTATATGGTTACTATTGGGGGTTTATTCGAAGTAAGTAAATTGTAAGTGCCAAATACAATGATAAGGATAAAAATAGCAAATTAACCTCGTTAAAACATTCATATAAAACAAAAAATGCCTGTACAGTTTAAGTGCCACCCCAGGGCTCATACAATAGTTTTAGTAACTAAAAGCAATTAATCATAATGTGTAGTAGCTTTTACAACTTACATTTGTCCCCCCAATCAGGATGTGGAAGAGGACCTGCTCATCACACTGACCTAAATTATTTTCTGACCAGTCTAGGTTTGGCTGCAGAGTCCATTTTATCCTATTACGAGCGATTAAAGGGGCACAGAGTATCATTTTTATTGGCAAGTAGGCTTATGTAAAGGGCCACTTCGTGTTCTTATAAAGGGCTTTCTAAAGGAATAGTTAGGTTAGATAAGAAAAATATTTATGAAACTTTACTGTGTATTTAAATTAATACTATACTTACAGTATGATAATGGGCAAGTACTATCTATAAAGTGTATTTGTGTACATTGCTAGCAGCTCATGTTACACTACTGTCTGCTACTAGTGTGATTTACAGCGTGGTGTCTAAAGGTTTTCAGTTCCCCCCCTCCAGAGACAATACATCATTTAGAGGGTGGTGCGATGAAGATCTTATACAGCCTTAGGCAAGATTTAACATAAAGTTAAAAAAAAAAGTAAAAAAAAAAAAGTGATAAAAAAACGTTTCTTGCTCCACCTACTGTATTCAACGCTTGCAAAGATTGTATGGGTGGTACTACATCTGCTGAAGTCACTGATCAAACTAGTTTGACAATCTTGTTAATCTGTCAATCACAACAGAATCACAGCTTTCCATCTTACCCGGGGTCAAGTCTGAGAACGATCCATAGCAGCAAATCTCAAAGTCCTTCAGTAGCTGTTGGAGAGACAGTGATTAAGACTTTTAAACACCACAATGAGAAAGCCGATGCAGCTAATGAATCAGGTGAATAAATTGCTGTTATTTATGCCCTGGGGTCAGCGGCTGTTTCTGTAGTTGCAAAATCGAACGCTCGTATGTCAACCTGATGCCTGAGGGCTGCTCGTTGCAGGGCCCCTGTCTAATGTTTTATATACACTTCTTATCCAGAGCACATACTCTGATGTCAAACCCTCCTGTTCTTTTCTATTTAGCTGAAAAATGGACACAAAGGAGTATTTGTGCGGCTCATTAAGGGAGGCCGCCGGTGTGAATTAAATCTGCGTCCCCTCAGCTCGCTGACAGCATCTTAGAGGTGGCCATTATTATTTATGTGTTTGGTACAGGGCTACAAATGGCAGGTCATGATAGGAACTAGTGGTCTGTTAACCGCTTGTGGGCATCACTGATATAGTCACTATAGCATTCCAGACTGGGGGCTCCCAAACAGTGGGCCACTGTAGTCCAAAATTAGTCAGATCACCTTTCTATAAAACTATAATGTGCCTGCTCCCCTAATAAATCAATAGTCCCCCCTTTAGTTCTGCCCTTTAAAGCTCATGAAGATGCAAACTACTGTACTGTCTCATACTAGCCATAAAGGGGGGAGAGAAGTCAGAGCAAGAGACAAACTGTGAAAAATACAGATGCGGCGAGGGGGGAGCAGAGCAATAAAGCAAAGCCACGGCTTCCTCCCAATTTATTTTCCACCTAAATTATTTCAACACTCTCCAATCACAGTGTAAGATTTCTAACCAGATCAATTTTCATGCAAAAAAAAAAAAAAAGAAAATACTTTTTCACACTACTTAAAACCCTGCACCTTCAAATGCTCGATAGAAAATGCTTCCTCCCACTTTATTTTCTGGTTGAATGATATAAAGACCCCACAGTTTCTGTAGATTAGTTCTCGTATAACAATATTTTCTATGCAAAAAAGCTAAACTTTTACAATATTTAAAACCCGCTCCTTTGAATGCTTGACAGAAAATCTGTTCCTTTAAATTAGTTTGAAGCCTGTTCTTGCTGAATAAATCTATTTCTCCGTCTCTCACTTTTCCTTAGTGAAGCCAAACAATATACAGCACAACTCTAATAATAATGCAGATACCCTTCATTTATCATTAGGAGTCTGCGAGCTGCCATTTTTAATATTTTATGTCATTTATGACACTGAAGACTGAAATGCATTGAAAACAGTATTAATTGCCTGGCTCCCGCTCCTCCTGAAAAACCATAAATCTCTTTGTGCGCACAGCTGCCGTCCTGGACTCCGAGAAACGAGCATGGGGGGAGCGATATGGATTTGCGCTCGTGTCCTGAAATGTACTGCAAAGTGTTCCAGGAAAGAGAGCCCCCCTGCATCCTCAGATGACCAAGGCCTCGGGCACCAGGCAAAAGTGGGCCACTGCAGTACCACATTAGTCATCATGCATTAAAACAACATGACTCATTTAGTTTTGCATGGAAAATAAATTATATAGAGAGTGGTTTCTTATGCGGTCTACATTCAATTGAATGGGGATGCAAGTGTTGCAGTCCAAATATCCATAAGGCTCACTGTCCGTTTCCTAGAATATGTCAGGACAGAGGAGAAAAAAAATCCCATTGTGTCTGTAATTTTCTACACTATAAACCACTTGTTTCCCATACAAAATACTTTTTTTGTAATATTTATATAATGTTTATATATATTTTAAATACATGGTAGTATTTTTAGGACAACAAATCACGCCCCCCACCCCCCTATGATCAGACACAATTGATTATTTTTTCGAAATAGAAAACTGAAAATTGGCATGTGCGTATGTATTCACTCCCTTTGTTATGAAGCCCATAAAAAGCTCCGGTGCAACCAATTACCTTCAGAAGTCACATAATTAGTGAAATGATGAACACCTGTGTGCAATCTAAGTGTCACATGATCTGTCATTACATATAGACACCTTTTTTGAAAGGCCCCAAAATCTGCAACACCTAAGCAAGAGGCACCACTAACCAAACACTGCCATGAAGACCAAGGATCTCTCCAAACAAGTAAGGGACAATGTTGTTGAGAAGTACAAGTCAGGGTTAGGTTATAAAAAAATATCCAAATCTTTGATGATCCCCAGGAGCACCATCAAATCTATCATAAACAAATGGAAAGAACATGGCACAACAGCAAACCTGCCAAAAGACGGCCGCCCACCAAAACTCACGGACCGGGCAAGGAGGGCATTAATCAGAGAGGCAGCACAGAGACCTAAGGTAACCCTGGAGGAGCTGCAGAGTTCCACAGCAGAGACTGGAGTATCTGTACATAGGACGACAATAAGCCGTACGCTCCATAGAGTTGGGCTTTATGGCAGAGTGGCCAGAAGAAAGCCATTACTTTCAGCAAAAAACAAAATGGCACGTTTTGAGTTTGCGAAAAGTGCATGTGGGAGACTCCCAAAATGTATGGAGGAAGGTGCTCTGGTCTGATGAGGCTAAAATTGAACTTTTCAGGCCATCAAAGAAAACGCTATGTCTGGCGCAAACCCAAACATCACATCACCCAAAGATCACCATCCCCACAGTGAAACATGGTGGTGGCTGTCATGGCTCAATCGGCGCCCGTCTTGGACTGATGTCTGCCACAGGCTGTTGCCAGTGGAGATTATAACTGGGGGTTTGAGCTCACAGAGCCACTGGTATAATGTTATAATGGTATATTGTTATGATTGTTGTCTAGGGAAAGGAGCAGGGTACCCATCACCATCAATAAGTTATTAATGCATGAGAGGGGTTGATGTGGAAACACTACCCCACTCCCATATCCTATGAGGGCAGTAGGCGGTTTTATGTTGGGTGCGCTTTTACGCTTTCACGTGACCAGACCGACAGTATGTGGAATACTATATGTGACGATGTCTTACAGTAGGGAGTAATTCTAATGCACACATTGCCACATACATCTTGTCAGGGAAATCTGGCCCCAAAGGCTAATCCCTTGTGTACACACACTTACGGGATAAGAGTCATAAACAATAAGATCCCCATAGCCACAGAGTCACTAACTCCCCAGGGGTCTTCTCAGTTCCTAGCAGAAGACCCAGGAGAGAGTCAAGACATGCTTCCCCTCTGGTGGTCAGAAGCCAAATGACTCTGTTAGCCACACCTAGTGGGCAGACCTGGGAGGGGACTCATGATTCCCAGGACATGACACTATGTTATTGGCCAGAGGCCATTAGGGGCTGACCTCAGGTAGCCCCTCCCTCTACTATGTTGAAAAGTTCTTAAATACTGTGTGTTTCCAAAATAAAGTTGTTCTTAATTTTCATACGTTGACTAAGCATGTATTATTGACCCAGAGGCATATGCTTGTAGAGGAGCTCGTTCTGAATCCCTACCAAGGTGCTCCCAGGTACACTACCAAAGCAGCTGGGACTTATGCCTTTGTATCAACAAAGACTGTCCATAGGTCTAGAGTCACACAAACTTAGGTCTAAACCTACTGGGAATAAGAGTACTAGGATACTCTAGATCCCATCATCATAGTCGGTTGTGACAGTGGCATCATGCTGTGGGGATGTTTTTCAGCAGCCGGGACGGGGAAACTGGTCAGAGTTGAGGGAGAGATGGATGGTGCTAAATACAGGGATATTCTTGAGCAAAACCTGTCCCACTCTGTGCGTGATTTGAGGCTAGGACGGAGGGTCACCTTCCAGCAGGACAATGACCCCAAACACACTGCTAAAGCAACACTTGAGTGGTTTAAGGGGAAACATGTAAATGTGTTGGAATGGCCGAGTCACAGCCCAGACCTCAATCCAATAGAAAATCTGTGGTCAGACTTAAAGATTGCTGTTCACAAGCGCAAACCATCCAACTTGAAGGAGCTGGAGCAGTTTTGCAAGGAGGAATGGGCAAAAATCCCAGTGGTAAGATGTGGCAAGCTCATAGAGACTTATCCAAAGTGACTTGGGGCTGTGATTGCTGCAAAAGGTGGCTCTACAAAGTATTGACTTTAGGGGGTGAATAGTTATGCACATGAACTTTTTCTGTTATTTTGTCTTATTTGTTGTTTGCTTCACAATAAAATAAAAATAAAAACATTTCCAAAGTTATGGGCATGTTCTGTAAATTAAATTATGCAAATCGTCAAACAATCCATGTAAATTCCAGGCTGTGAGGCAACAAAACATAAAAAAAATTGCCAAGGGGGGTGAATACTTTTGCAAGGCACTGTGTGTGACCACCATTGGATCAGATGTATTAGTCCTGACAGCTTTATCATTGACCTGAATACCATTGCGCCGCACTCTTACGGCTGGAGGAAATTATGCAATATTTTCCGAATAGAAATCAATATGAGTTGTTATCAGATGTACTGATTTGGTATTTTATTCATACAGAAATGCTCTCAACACTGGGGCAGCAGCCAGAAACGTGTCCTCAGATAATTTCTGTACATTATAGAGGAATCCACATTATCAGGGAGTTTTTACTTTAACGTAATACAGTGATGAATTAAATAAATAAACATCTTACAACATCCTCAGCCCCTTTTTCCAAATCTGACGTTATGAATGTTATTTAAAATGTATTTTCTTACAGTAAACACATTTTATTTTGAAATTTGAATCTACCAGCCTTTCTGATCCACCCACGGTCAACAACGTGATATCTCTTTCTAGTTAGACAATAGAAGATGAAAATAAAGAATATCTAGTCACTGGCATCAGATAATGAACCAATCATTATTTTGTCATAAGTCTTTATACTGAAGACATGCGATTCAGCAATTATAGGCAATAGTCTGCCATTAGCCACAGATAATGACCAGCCCTTAATATGAGGATCAGAACGGCTGAATAATTTGAAAATTAATATGAGTTTACTAAATGAAAAAGCATTTTTAAGTAACATTCAAGAGATAGTGAATGTATTACCTACAGATTTAGAATACATCCCTTTAAAGGATTCACAATGGGAATGTGGCAGCTAAAGCATTTAATGTGCTCTACGGGACTAATTAATAGTTTGTTAGTTTACAAGAACCCCCCCCCCCCCCGCCGGGAAGAAGAGGCACAAGAGATCAAATTGCCAATGTCCACTGCATAATAGAGAAAGCAAGTGAGTTTAAAAAATACATTTACTTCTGCTTCATAGACTATTCTAAAGTCTTTGACTGTCTGGATCACAACAACATTTGGCAAGTTCTTAAAGAGATGGGAGTATTAGATCATCTCCTCCTGAGGAATCTGTATGTGGACCAAGAACCCACAGTCAGAATCGAACATGGTATAACAAAATGGTTCAAGATTGAGAAAAGTAGCGCGACAAGGTTGTATATTGTCACCCTATTTATTCAACTGGGGGTTTTTTTCTGTTTGCCTTCCTCGGGATCAATTAATAGACATATTACAAAGATCAGAGGAGATCTAAAAAGGTTGAACTTGATGGACTAAAAGTATATGTTCAGCTTCATTTCCATTGTAGCTTATATGCAGAGTACATCATGCGTAAGGCTGGGATGGATGAATCCAAAGCCGGAATCAACATGGTGGAAGAAATATCAACGCGGATGATACTACTCCGATACATACACACACATATACACATGCACATTAATATATATATATATATATTCATTTTAATCATATTTACAGCAATATAAATCAATTATAAATATATTTGTGGCGCCAAGAAGCCCTTAACAGATATACAGAATTTATGTATTTTTGCAGCTATATTATTAATTAAAATAAATGACACAACCCTGCTGTATAAGATTGATCTGGATTAGAGTCTCGCTGTGTGTGAGGATATTATCTCTGTGACTGACCCTACAGCAGTGTGGTAATTAGTAGAGGTTATTCCTTACCAGTCCATCTGATCCCAGGCGCGATCGGCGTGGACCTCTGTGGCTCCTGCCATTTATTACATCTCCTTTAACTTCAAAGTCATACTGAAAAAAAAAAAATCCATAAAAGTTAGATTAATATAAGGCACCAACTTAATTAAAGGGCCACTGTGTTCAAAACATTCATATCTCTCTCCAGAAGTGTAACAGCCCCTCTCACATACGCAGCTTCCACTATTGTATCATGAATTCCCCTAGGGCCCAGAAGAGACATCAATATGTTTGGTTTTTTTCTGATTAAAACTGTATGACATTTTCAAACAAATATTTTGTGGTCCTTTAAACATTATGCTGACAGAGAATAAAACAAGTATTTGTGTAAAGAGACCTAATATTGAGCCGAGTGTTATTAAGCGTGCCGTGACTCCATCTACATAGCAGTGGGGAGCTTCCTTAATTGAATAGCTTGTATTTTATTCACCAGGCTATTGCAAATAATTATCTTCCAGCTGATAGACAGGCTGTCTGTCCCCAGACGGCAGATTGTGCCAACAGTCAGGTTGGAGGGCACCGCGTATGGAATAAGAATCAGCTCCGGACCTCACGGTGCTGCATTGTCTGGCTGATTGGAGACTCCTTAGGAGCCTCGTGATGGGGAGAGTACTTGAAAGAAATCTCAAATCTTAAAAATCCTAGTTTTCACCAGACTTTAAGACACATTTACACGTCAAAATGTTTTCCCTTCAATAAAGCAGAATTGTCTTTGTCTCAATTTTGTTTACTAGCACGTAGGAGCCAGGAAGGTTTTATAGGAGCCATACAGGCTGTTTTCTAGGAATCTGGGAGAAAGCCATTTATAGAGATGTTTTATACTCTTGAAAACTATCTAGTAGCCAGCAGCTCAAATTGTAGGAGCACTGTCTGTCTATGTGTGTGTGCATATAGTAAATAAAGAATGTGTTTCATGCTCAGAATTCCAAGAAATACAGTTATTGCAATGCATTCTGGGAACCTGGACAGGGACATGCAAATGGGCCCACAAAGGATTCAAACTATATCTAGCTTTCTATTATATATACACACACATGTATAAATATATATATATATACACCGTATATACTCGAGTATAAGCCGAGGCACCTCTTTTACCACAAAATACTGGGTAAAATGAGTGACTCGAGTATAAGCCGAGGGTGGGAAATGTGCTGCCCCCTGTGTCCCCCTCTCTCTTCTCCCCTCTCCCCTCTCCCTTCCCTGTGTCTCTTCCCCCCTCCCTTATCACCCTCCTCATTCTCAACCCTACTCCTCATCCTCAACCTCCCTCCTCATCCTTCCCCCTCATCCTCAACCTCAACCCCCCTCCATAACTTCAACCTCCCTCCTCATCCTCAACCCCCTCCTCAAGCCCCCCTCAACCTCACTCATCAACCCCCCATCCTCATCCTCCCCCCTCAACCCCCCCATCCTCATCCTCCCCCCTCAACATCAACCCCCTCCTCAACCCCCCTCCCCCCTTAACCTCAACCCCCCTCCTAAACCTCAACCCCCCTCCTCAACCTCCCTCCTCCTCATCAACCCCCCTCCTCCTCATCAACCCACATCCTCATCCCCCTCCTCAACCTCCCTCCTCCTCATCAGCCGGAGAAGAAGCAGGTAAGTGAGAGGGAGGTATTTAGAGGGGAGACAGTGAGGAGGGGGTTGATGAGGAGGAGGGGGGTTGATAAGGAGGAGGGGGGTTGAGGATGTGAGGAGGGGGAGGGAAAGAGACACGGGGGGGGGGGGGGGGGTAAAGAGACACGGGGGGGGGGGGTTAGAGTGACACTAGGGGGAGTGACTTGGGTAAAAAAGGGCTGAAAAACTCGGCTTATACTAGAGTATATACGGTGTGTATATATATATATATATATATATATATATATATATATAAATGTATCTATGTCTATTTATCGGTCTATATCTATTTAGTTATCGGTCTATCTTTATCTAACACACACACATTATATATATATATATATATATATATATATATATATATATATATATATATATATATATGTATCTAACTCAATATCTATAAATATATCTATCTATATGTATTATATACACGTTTTAAGCATTATTTAAGAAGAAAAAGGTCATAATTAAAAAAAAAAAAAATATTTTGATGACTGCTGGAGGATATGTTGGCAACATGATGTGTGTAAAAGGAGCACTTACAATTCTGGGGAGCAGGGCTTGCATTTATTAATCCAAGCTGCTTGCATCTGGGCCTATGATATGGAAGGGTGGATGTTCGTTTCAAACATATTCATTAATAAATAAATTTTCTAATAAATATTCTGCACTCCCTCCCCCCACTGATAGATAAAAAAAAAAACCTCATGACCAGGCTCTGATACAGCAAAGACAAGATGGAATCCACTATTCACAAACACACTTCAAAAATTGAGATTTTATTGAAAAATATTTTTGTGCCCTGGCTTACACAACGGCTGAAGTTTTTGTGAAGCCCACCGTGGTCACTAAACAGGAAAGTAATAACCAGCGTTAAGATAATAATCATCTACTGGGATATTTAATATCCGACTCACCTCATCCAGGATTCGTCCCTCTTTGAACGACTGTACAATCCCTAGATAAAGGAGAGGCAGAAAGTGACTGATTACATTAGAGTTTGTTCAATGCAGATAAGGCGGCTTCTAGAAATCTGCGGCGCTTGGATTACGGTGTCATAAATTTCCTGCGCGAGATGCATATCATAATGATTTTTATATGATGTTAGGGAACCAAAAAGACTTAGCAGGAGAAAGAGAGGAGGCAGAAATAAATACACAAATAACACAATTTATTATGCTCTGCAGAGGCAAGAACACAAACAATCACCATATCTCGCTTGACAGACTCTACAGGTACAGTCATTATTAAAATTACCTTTATCTCGCACCCGGATATCACCAGCAGTATTTAAAGTGACACCGCAGAGGTTATAAATATGGAATTATTTAAAGCGATTGGTAACAACATGTGCTAATCATTTGAATGTTTTTAGAATAAACGAACAATAGCCTTTGCAATTTTTATAGTCGCCAGCGTTTCTAATCTACCCACTAATTCCTGGTCTTCTGGCTAATTAGTCACTTGATAAGGGTGGGAGAGGGATTCTAACTGGATGATAACATTGGGGGTAGTTGTTTTGGCCGCATCAATCAAGTAGGCTGTGGTTCTAATTAGCCCATCAAAGCCTCTAATTAATATCCAGGAGTTGCTCATTTGCATAAAAATGCAGCACAAATAGTAGTGAATTTCTCTGGTATGGTCCACTTAAATATAAAGGCAGTTTTTCGTGCGGTTTAACAAAAGAACATAACAACTTGATTTTGTGGATACAGAGTCCCTTTAAAAGACTGGGCATCCTCAGACTGAATAAATTAATTACCTTCTGGGGTCTGGCCTTGCCCAGTCTTTTCTTTATCATATGGCTTTACACTGAAGCCAGAGATATCAAACTGCCCTTTGTGGATCAATCATTGAAAAATCTCCTTTGACATAATTAGGAGCACTGTAATGCCCTAATAAGGACATCTATATTTTAATTAGGCATGGATCGTTAAAAATTAATCTATTTAATGATTTATATTCGCAGCATCCAATATTAAATTCAGTTTCAATTGGTAGTGCATCAGTTTGCGCTGCTTGTCTCCACCGTGATAAGGTCATCAATAGTGAGGAGGTTTGGTTGAAAGGGGTTTTAGAACAATCTGATTAGACAAGTGGCAAAACAATCCATATGCTGCCCCCACAACCAAGGACAACTAAGTATCCAGCCAATGGAGAGCATTGTGCTGGTATAACATTGTGTCTGAAAATGTATCATTCCCTTCTAGACAAGGCCGCCTCCTCCCATTGACCTTTTAGTGGGTGGAAATCAGTTATGACGGATTCTGATCTTGGAAAGCAAAAAGTAATTAATTATCAATACCTAATTAAAACATTTAGATCTTATCTGGGTATTGCGATGATATTTTAAATTACTAACACACTGGAACAGGAAAAGTAACTGTTTTCTTTGCTAATCCCCCTACACCGGTGTATGAAAAACAAATGCTGAATAATGGAAATCTAAGCAGCATTAAATATATTCTGTTTTCTACTTTGAAACCGTATAATAAGCATCTAATCACAGAGGCTGCAAATCCGCAGCTCTTACAATAGGAATTGACAGGCGGTTTTATTTTGATAAAAAGCCTCAGGAATACGGACGATATCTCAGGACTGCAATATACATAAAGAGAATAAAAAGAGAGAGAGGGAGAAGGAGATGTGGAAAGGTTGCATCCACACAAATGATTTATTTTATAAAGCAAGCAGGTGGAATATAATGTCCTTACGGTGTTTGAGCTGGTAATGGCGGTGTGAGGATGTGCAGAGCCCGCGGCTAATGTGAGGATGATGTGATTCATTGTGGGCGAGACATTTAGACAGAGCTGCAGAGCGTTCTGGAGAGAGCTCTAATCAGCACCTGCTAACAGGCTCAAGCTCGGTGTGTAGATATATACAGAGCCAGATTACCAATAGGACAGGGCCTAGGGTGGTGAAAAACAACACGCTTGTCATCTCAATGTCCAGTCTCTAGCTTGCTTAATTGCCCTGTTTCCCCTTATTAACTACTTGTGTAACTCACTCTTCAATACCCTTATCTCTTCTGGCCACTTCCGTCACACTCTGCTAGATCAAACAAACCTCCCACTCGAGCTGCCAGTACCGTCTCCCTCTTAAACCATCAGCCTGTGTCGCTCTCTAGCCTGGTCTTCTTCATGGGCTGCATGCCTTAATGTCCCTCTTCTGTCTCCAATCCCATGTTCCTCCCTATCCTCTTCTCGAGCCACCATCTCCCATGTTCCTCACAGCACCATTTTTTTCTCAAGCCACCAGACACCATGCTCCTCTCCAGCACCATCTCCTTCTTGAGCCACCAGCCATGTCCCTCTCCAGCATCATCATCTTCTAGAACCGCCAGCGCCATCTTCTTCTTGAACCACCAGCCATCATGTCCTTCTCCAGCCCCATCTTCTTCTTGAGTCGCCAGCTGTCATGTCCCTCTTCAGCACCATCTTCTTCCCAAGCCGCCAGCCCCAACGTCCCTCTCCAACGCCATCTTCATCTCAAGCCACCAGGTCCCTCTTCTCACCGGGCAGACATTCCCCATGTTCCTCTCTGGCACCACTTTCTTCTAGAGGAGCCCAGCGGCATCTTCTTCTTGAACTGCCAAACCCCATGTCCCGTTCCAGCACCACCATCTTCCTGTGCCGCCAGCACCCATGTCACTCTCCAGCATCATCTTCTTCTCAAGCCGCCAGCCCCCATGTCATTCTTTAGCACCATCATCTTCTTGAGCCACCAGCCCCCATGTCATTCTCCAGCACCATCTTCTACTCGAGCCGCCAGCCCCCATGTCATTCTTTAGCACCATCCTCTTCTTGAGCCACCAGCCCCCATGTCATTCTCCAGCACCATCGTCTACTCGAGCCGCCAGCCCCCATGTTCCTGTCCAGCATGGTCTTCTTTTCGAGCTGACAGACCCCATACCCCTCTGCAGCACCATCTCCTGCTCAAGCCACTATCCCCCTTGTCCCTCTCAAACACAATTTTCTTCTTAAGTAGCAACCCCCATGTGCATCTCCATGTCAGATCCATTCGCCCTTAATCTGTGAGCACCATTCACTTGCAGTCCACCTCCTCCCGCCCTCCATGACTTATCTGTAAGCGCTTTGAAGCAAGGACCACACTTCTTTTGCACCAAATTGTCTGTCTTTGTATTTCTGCTTATTGCACCCATTCTAATTTACTCATATAGTGATTTATACATTGATGAGTGCTAATAATTTGTATTGCCTTGATAATATTTTTTGTGGGTGTTGGACCAGAATCACCTTTATTAAATGAATGTTCACTTTGGATTCACCTATTAGAACCTTCCATCAATTCCTGTATCTAACCTCGTACTCACAATTTAGGCAGACATTCTTCAATATAATTATATACAATATATTCATGGGGAAGGAGAACTTAAATTGTGCATAATATGAACATTATTGCAAAATATCACCTCCATCAGTACAATTATCAGTCATGTTTATAATAGTTTTAGGCATAAATTTGCTAATTTCTTGAAAACGTGAATGAGGTCAACAGAATTGATGAATGGACATACACAGAGGTCCCACTGGATGAGATAACTAGGTGTCTAGTAAATGCCTTAGTGGATTTCAGTGTCAAATCAAATTATCCAGGTCAAAGTTTTGGAAAATGTGCAATTAATTATGAAGTGTTGATAGAACTAGATGTTTTGGTACTTACACTGATAACTTACAACCCATTTTCTGCCAGCGATCCCCAGGAAATACTTTAAAGTTCTCTCGCAAACCAAATCAGCATCTGAAAGACAGGTGGGGATGGAGGGTGACTAAAAACTTACATGCTCCACATTTATACAAGAAAACTTCATGACCTTAATATGTATAAAGCTTAGAGCAGAGGTTCTCAGCAACTGGTTAAAGGAACAATGCTGATCCCTCAGGGACAAAGAGGGATGAGGAGAGCCTAACACTTTAACTGCTTAAGCGGTAATCCTGAGCGTGGCTCGGGGCTAATTTACGGTTTCTAAATCGGTAACTCAGAGCCATGCTCTGGGTTACTGCAGCAGGCCCAGTGCTGCCAAAATTGTCTGGGCCCCCTCAGCACACCCTTCCTCCTCTTCCTTCCCCCGTTATCATCCTCCTCCTCCGCCCTAACCTCCTCCTCACTTCCCCCTCTCCAGTCCCTATCCCCCCTCTCTCCTTACTTGTTATTGTAATTAGATGAGCTCCCTGCTCATCTCTCCTCCCGCAGCATGTCTTCCGGCAGTGAAGTGCCCGGCATATGCAAATGACGTGACGTCACAAGAGCGTCACGTCATTAGCATATTCTGGTCACTTCACTGCCGAAGACATGCTGCATGGGGAGAGATGAGCAGGGAGCTCATCTGATCACAATAACAAGTAAGGAGAGGGGGGGGATAGGTACTGGAGAGGGGGAAGTGAGGAGGAGGTTTGGGGGAAGGAGGAGGAAGAGGGGGATGACAAGGGAGGATGATAAAGGGGGAAGGAGGAGGATGATAAGGAGGGAGGAGGATGATGATAAGGAGGGAGAAGGATTAGGGAGAAAAGGAGGAGGGGAAGGGGGAAATGGAGGTGATTGAAGAGGGGGAAGTGAGAAGGAGGATAGGGAGGATGAGGGAAGGGAGGAGGAGGATAAGGGGGAAAGGGAGGAGGATAAGGGGGAAAGGGTGGAGGAGGAGGATATGGGGGAAAGGGCGGTATGATTATGTCAGTATTTTTTAATGTACCGCTTTAACATTCTAAATACTGACATAATCATGCCGCCAGGCTTAAAGACCATTGCACAAGGAAGAAAACAAATATATGTTTGAAAACTTTTGAGTAAGCAAAATTGTCAGGAAAAAGAACATACAGCTTATTTTTCACTAGAAAAAATGAGTGCCTGCAGTTCCCATGGTGGACTTTGTGTGTTTACTTTTCTGGAGAGCTATGGTTACATCTTTGATGTAATGCCCTCCTTCTGGACCAGTGCGTGGGTCCACTGATCACACAATGGCTTTGGACATCTACCTGTTTCTTCCTCCCACACTGATAAATACAGACACCCCCATAATCATCCAGCTCGCAGGATGTGATGTAACAAACACAAAATGGATTATTGTATAAACAGAGTCTTTAAAAAATTAAGATTTTCCCATAAAAATGTTTCATGTCCATAACACAGATGCTAATATTGCTAGTTTGGTACATATTTCACAATCTAGACATTTTTCTTGAATTGTAGTGGTTCTATAACATTGGAGATGGAGCATTATGGTGGTTTAGTCTTGTTTGACTCTGTTAATCTATGGACCACAGCACGCCAGGCACATCTGTCAGACTCTGAGCTGCCTCAAGTTCATGTTTATTACTTTAATGGCCTCATCTATCCATCCCTACCTCTTCCCTTCTCCATAACTAGTTAATACATTTAAAATATGTTTTTTCCGACTATTTTTTTATTGATTATGATTGCTAGCTCTTTGAAATATCAGATTAGAGTCTCCAATTATTGGCTTTTACAGCTATTACAAGACCATGCCCATGCCATACTGGTATCTTTAACACATAAATGGTTAATCAGTGACAGGGCGCACTATCTTGACAGTGGTACATGTGTGGGCTGTATTCTTCTGTCTACGGGTCTGGTGCACTGAAGCACATTTGATGAGCACATTAAATCCTTGACGCTTCCAAGAACGGTCTTAGTCATGTGACCCCTGTGGTCCGATTGCACCGTGAAGATAATGTGCGCCTTCGCTAAGTGATGTGTCACTCATTGCCGCACTCTGCGAGCTCATGGACCCTGTAATAACAAACAAGTTATGGCACATCCGCCCGCCCACCTTCAGCTAATCAAGTCCAATTACAGGCCTGCTATCACAGCCAGGAAGAGATGAGTCTTCTTACACACGCAGTGCCATCTTGGACTGAGATGACCAAGCTATAATTTATCAGTCATCTCTAAACAGTATTACGTGTACTTAAAGGAACACTGTAGACATAGAAGTAGAATACACATCTTTGAAGAAGTAAACTTTAATAACTTCAATGTTTTTAGAATAAAAATAAAAATACATCAGCCTCTGACTTATGACTTATAACTTTTGAGTCTGAGTAAGAGCAAAATTGTCAGGAAAAAAAAACATACAGCTAATTATATTGCAGTCTTGTTCTCTTATGGTATTTTATACAACTAAGTCTCATAAACTAATTTGACAGCAGTGATCATCTACCCAAACACAAAATGTAGTTGGTACAAATGAACCAAATTATACTTATTTACGTATTTATCCTCTCAATGAAACAAATCAGACTGCCACAGGGAGGAGGAGGACGCCAGACTGGCACCTGGAAGAGGAGAAGACGCTGATCAGACTGCCACAGGGAGGAGAAGACACCAGACTGGCTCAAGGAACAAGAGAAGACACCAGTCTGGCACAGTGAGGGTTAGACAATTATCTGACTGGCAGAGGGAGGGGAAGACTCCAGACTGAGAGGAGAAGACCCCAGACTGGCACAGGGAGCGGGAGATCCCAGACTGGCACAGGGAGCGGGAGACCCCAGACTGGCACAGGGAACGGGAGACCCCAGACTGGCACAGGGAACGGGAGACCCCAGACTGGCACAGGGAACGGGAGACCCCAGACTGGCACAGGGAGCGGGAGACACCAGACTGGCACAGGGAGCGGGAGACCCCAGACTGGCACAGGGAGCGGGAGACCCCAGACTGGCACAGGGAACGGGAGACCCCAGACTGGCACAGGGAGCGGGAGACACCAGACTGGCACAGGGAACGGGAGACTCCAGACTGGCACAGGGAGCAGGAGACCCCAGACTGGCACAGGGAACGGGATACCCCAGACTGGCACAGGGAGCAGGAGCCCCAGACTGGCACAGGGAGCGGGAGTCCCCAGACTGGCACAGGGAGCGGGAGTCCCCAGACTGGCACAGGGAGCGGGAGTCCCCAGACTGGCACAGGGAGCGGGAGACCCCAGACTGGCACAGGGAACGGGAGACCCCAGACTGGCACAGGGAACGGGAGTCTCCAGACTGGCACAGGGAGCAGGAGACCCCAGACTGGCACAGGGAACGGGATACCCCAGACTGGCACAGGGAGCAGGAGCCCCAGACTGGCACAGGGAAGGGAAAGACACCAAACTAGCAAAGAGAGGGGAAGACACCAGACTGGCAAAGGGAGGGGAAGACACCAGACTGGCAAAGAGAGGGGAAGACACCAGACTGGCAAAGAGAGGGGAATACACCAGACTAGCACAGGGAGTCTGATCTTTGTGTCTTCACTCCCATTGTGCCAGGCTTATCTTTGTGTCTTCTCTCTCCCTGTGCCAGGCTGATCTTTGCGTCTTCCCTCTCCTTGTGCCCTTTCCTGTGCCAAACTGGCAGATTAGACAAGTACAGAGAGGGGAAGGCAATACTAGCACTGGAAGGAGAACACAGATTAAATTAACACTGGGAGGGGGAAGAAAGATTAGAGAAACGCATGGAGGGGAAAACAGCTCTAACAAGTGCCCATATCTAATACTCAAACCGACCAGGTCAAAGATGGCGTGAAGCGGTATGTCCCTGAACTCTGTGTAACCTTTAATAGAATACTTGCATGGCGGGCTCTACTTGACCAATTTACCCACAGCCCCGCAGAACTCTGACTGAATATGATACACTGTTTGATGCATGAACCTCATACAGATTTGATGAGAGATGTAAAACTCAGAGCCTCCCAAGACTGCACCTCCTTTCATTGTAAGAACAGACGGCGGGGTTGTTTGTGAGGTGTGTTTGATGCATGGCTGTAATCAAAACATGGCCAGGGGCGGTCTCCTGGCGGCTTTAGTATCAGATGCTCCGTTTGTTGCCTGTCGGACATAGTGGTTTATTCAGCTCGGTTTATTGGCTATAGAGCTGGGTGGAAGGCGTCTGCGGCCCCTCCGGCATCAAACCAGATAAATCATGTACATATCAGCTCTTCTAAATGACAATCGCACGTCCCACATCCACATATTTATGTCTGTGTGAGATTGCTGTATATATCACTGAACAAGGCTCAACTCACTCACAGGCATCTGGATTATAAAATATTTACTTCTGACAAGGTCATGAAGAATACCTCAAACAGTATATGACTACCTAAATCATCATAACTATGAAGACTTGAGATTTATATATATATATATATGTATGTATATATACATATATATATATATATATACACATACATATATATACATATATATATATATACATATATATATATACACATACACACACATATATACATATACATATATATATATATATATATATTTATATATATATATATATTTATATATATATATATATATATACACACATACATAGACATGTGTTTTTGTGACGAGTTACCAGTCTCCTCTGGGTCTGTGCTGTGTTTCACACACTTTGAAGGTAAAACACAATACATGAAGCTGTACATATTTTTACTAAAATTTTAGCCAGTGACATAAAAATGAAATCAAATGAAAGAAAATAGCAGGCCCAGCTTCCACTGAAGCACTGCCATAACTGATAAACAGATGCCTCACTAACCAGCTCTCATCCAGATAAACCTAAGTGGGACAAAACAAAGGTTTGTAAAATTACTGGCCTATATATTTCTTCAGATTTCCAGTCCTCCACTCTGCTCCAAGAGGTAACACGCTGCAGGCCCACGCCGAACATATAGATGGCCTCGCTGTCGACTCAGTGCCGTTCGAGTTGCGCCACGTCGGAGGTGGAAATAGTTCTTTGCCCGCAGTAAATTTGTGCTGCTGTGGGGCAGCGCTCAACCCCACTGTTCTGACGGGATGCGGCGACAAAATAAACAAGATCCCTGACTGTGTCTGTCTCCAACTCAGACAAACTGCAAACATACTACAGGAGAAGTCTTAAATCAAGGCTGCCCAGGTGCACCTAATCAACTGAGCAAGAAGTTAACCAGTGCAGAATTCAACAGAATCTGTGACTCGCATATAGGCCTTGCATGATTCTGTCACAATATGTGTAAACTGTGAACTAAACTTTGTAACAAACGTGTCTGTAAGTTATGTCAACACATTTGTAATGATGGCACAGCTACACATAACAAGACCTATAACATCAAAGGATCATATAGATGCACATCCTCCAATGTGGTTTATATAATACAATGTACTTTATGTGACACAAGCTGTTACATTGGAGAAACCGGCCAAAAAATCAATTTAAGGATGGATTTACACAGGCATTCAATAAGAAAGCATAATGAAGACAGTTATTGTAATCCAGCAGGACATCACTTTAGCCAGAATGATCACTCCATCCAAAACCTAAAAGTCAAAATACTCAAGAGGAAAGTTTAAAAACACCCAAGAGAGAAAAGCATTTGAAATAAAGACGATCACATTCTTCAACACTAAAAATACAGGACTTAATATGGACTTGGGTTTTCTAACACATTATCCAAATTTCATGTGATTTTTTTCTTATTGTATCATAACAGGCTTAGCACTCTTAGTGAGATGTTTGTAAAACGGGAAAGATATCACTGTGGACTACAGTGCTGTTTTTTCATGTATATATTGTTTTATATGTGTATACACTATCTCACAAAAGTGAGTACACCCCTCACATTTTTGTAAATCTTTTTTTATATCTTTTCATGTAACAACACTAAAGAAAAGACACTCTGCAACAATGTAAAGTAGTAAGTGTACAGCCTGTATAAAATGTCTAAACTGTGAATACACCCCTAAGGGGAAATGTCCAAATTGGGCCCTATGTGTCAATATTTTGTGTGGTCACAATTATTTTCCAAAACTGCCTTAACCCTCATGGGTATGGAGTTCACCAGAGCTTGACAGGTTGCCAATGGAGTCCTCTTGCACTCCTCCAAATGACATCACAGAGCTGGTGGATGTTAGACACCTTGCACTCCCCCACCGTCCGTTTGAGTATGTCCCACAGATGCTCAATAGGGTTTAGGTCTGGTGACATACTTGGCCAGTCCATCACCTTTACCTTCAGCTTCTTTAGCAAGGCAGTGGTCATCTTTGTGGTGTGTTTGAGGTCGTTATCATGTTGGAATACTGCCCTGCAGCCCAGTCTCCGAAGGGAGAGGATCATGCTCTGCTTCAGTATGTCACAGTACAGGTTGGCATTCATGGTTCCCTCAATGAACTGTAGCTCCCTAGTGCCGGCAGCACCCATGCAGGCCCAGACCATGACACTCTCACCACCAAAAGTATACATCTATACTGAGGAAAGGTATGTTGAAATAACCCCTAAATGACAGATAAAAGAGCACAAAAACACTGATGTGAGATGAAACCCTCAGTTTGAACGTAAACAGTGGAGGCAGCGTCTGACATCATCAGGTAAATGCATATAGGGGGAATCAACACAACATATTTTAGAAAACATATATACACATATAGACATATGTGTTTATATGTTTGGTCTGGGCCTACATGAATGCTGCCAGCACTGGGGAGCTACAGTTTATTGAGGGAACTATGAATGCCAACATGTATATATAAATATATATATACTGAAGCAGAGCATGATCCCCTCCCTTCAGAGACTGGGCCGCAGGGCAGTATTCCAACATGATAACGACCCCAAACACGTCTAAGATGACCACTGCCTTGCTAAAGGTAAAGGTGATGGACTGTCCAAGCATGTCTCCAGACCTAAACCCTATTGAGCATCTGTGGGGCATCCTCAAATGGAAGGTGGGGGAGTGCAAGGTCTCTAACATCCACCAGCTCCGTGATATCATCATGGAGGAATGGAAGAGGTCTCCAGTGGCAACCTGTGAAGCTCTGGTGAACTCAATGCCCATGAGGGTTAAGGCAGTGCTGGAAAATAATGGTGGCCCCACAAATTATTGACACTTTGGGGTGCACTCACTTTTGTTGCTCACGGTTTAGACATTAATGGCTGTGTGTTGAGTTATTTTGAGGGGACAGCAAATTTACACTGTTATACAGGCTGTACACTTACTACTTTACATTGTAGCAGAGTGTCATTTCTTCAGTGTTGTCACATGAAAAGATGTAATAAAAGATTTACAAAAATGTGAGGGGTGTACTCACTTTTGTGAGATACTGTATATGTTTCCTTTACTATGTTGTATGTATTCCCCATATATGTATTTACCTGATGATGTGAGATGCTGTTTCCACTCTCTCTGCATCTGCTGTTTTTAAAAAAACTGACGGTTCCATCTCATTTTAGTATTGCTTCAGACTTGATAAAGAGAGGTTAAACCTCTCAAAAGCTCGTCAGTATAAATAAGACATTTGTCCAAATCAAAAGGTATCAAATTAGATTGCAATACTCATTATTAATATATTAATAATATTGTTCTCAACAGCGCAGGCTTGCGGGCTTGGTAACGCAACATTAAAACTGCAGGCTTGCAAAGCTCTGGTGGAGATGAGCGCTGTTGGCGCTCATCCCTACGACCCCGTACGACTTATGCAGGGAGCGCTGAATGCGCTGGTGGAGATGAGCGCCATAGGCGCTCATCCTTACAACCCTGCATAACTTAAGCATCATATCTACGACCCGCAGGACTACAGATCAACAGAAAACTCAAATACACAATTCACAGTGCGAGACCAGTAGCACTTTGAAAAAAATCGCCTGCAAAAATTACGGCCCGTAACACTTTGAAAAGGAAACCACCACTTAGAGAAAACAAAATACGACCCGCAAATAATACAACATCAACAGCCGAACCGGGCACATTGAAAAACACAAAACATACAAAAAAAACATCACTCACAGCATGGGGGACAGCCAGGATATCTGTGAGTGAGGTTGCACGCGAATTTAAGTCAAATTTGCAGAGTTTCGCCACTCGAAAATCGCCTAAGCAGGAAGAAAAATGGCGAAAAAAAACGAACAAGACTACACGACCCCTAAGCATGCAAAACACCATACAAGCCATAGCAGAGAGGTCAGACAAATTGTGATCCACTGGAGAAGAAACTGGCAACCCACTCCAGAATCTTTGTAAAGAAAACTTGGTGTGCAGTGGTCCGTAGAGTCACGGAGAGTTGGACACGACTAAATGACTAAATAGCAACATATTGGTACTATTATATGTTTTTTAATGATGGACCAACCCCAGAGTTAAGAGACAAAATCTCACCCAGTTTGTAACAATATGCCCTGAGTGACAACATTTTGCCCATTGGCTCCTAGTATTGAAGGGCAACAAATATCCCAATGGTTATCCAAATCGCAGTGCACTGGAGAAGGAACTGGCAACCCACTCCACTATCTTTACCAAAAAAAAACTTATAGATAAGCACAACCAGGCACAATATGTGACTGGCATGCTGCTGTCCATAAGGTAACGGAGAGTCGGACACAACTGGAAGATTGAACAACAACAATACATACTTTTTCAATTGAATAATATTAAGAAAATTCTTATTGGCTTTTTGATCCACCCATTGATACTTCAATATCTCTTGCTAATTACAGAGCATTGCTAATAATTATTTATTACCGATTTGTCTTCAATGTAAAGCCACGTGAAAAAGAAAAGACTGGGCATACTCCAACCACGATCATTTATATAGCCACATAGTTACTCCCTGGCATCTAAGCATGCCCAGACTTTTCTCTTTCATGTAGTTTACACTGTATAAATCAGTAGATTCAGAGCCAGGGGAGGGGCAATCAAATTAGCAATTATTAGTGAGTGGATCAGAAATGCTGATTAATAGGTATATGTAACTTTTTAAATAATATTACATTATTAAAGCTCCTGCCATTACCTGTAGTTTATTTATACCATATCTCACATCTCCAGTGTGTTACATTAAGTCGGAGAGGCAGCCATGGACAGGTCGCTGGTTTTCCATCGCAATGAGCTCAGGCCATGACAGCACTGGCCGCTTTCTCGCCTTCGCAGTTTTGGCAGCTGCCCTGTTTATCTGTTTGTTTTGTTTACTTCTTTACTCTCCAGAACATTTAGGGATTGTGAAGGTGGGTGGTTTTTGGAACAGATTTAAGCGTGAGCCGTGAAAATCATTCCCAGATAGTCCGCGGGGATCTCGCTTGTGAAAGACAAATTGGTATCTAGTGTAATAGCCCGAGATCTGGCTGGACTTGGCGTTATTATATATCCTTCTCAGCCAATAATAAACACAAACACTCGAAATATGCTCTTGTAAGTATTGGTATCACTTTAGTCCTGTGTTTAAAGTATATTCTTCGGCGCTCATTGAAAGCCTCTCCCCTGCTGTTTTTTTTTATTATAGAAATATATATATTTTTTTAATTATTAATTAAATAATAAATTAATATATTTTACCTATTTGTAATTAATGTATCTAGCAATCAACATGCTGAAGAGCTAACAATCGCTGTTGTTTTCCTGCAGCATACAATGTATATTTGGACTGTTGGTGATCTGAGGAGAAAGTGTCAGCAATGTGTGCAGTGTAAATAGGCTGCGTGCGCGAGGCCAAAGCGTTTGTTTTGTTGTGTAAGCGGCATTTTAGAATGGTAATGTTCTTAGTTTTAAGTTAGTGTTGTAAAAAGGTGGCGATTGTCTGTGTTACGCGGGTTTCAAGCATTTCCCGTCCTTCCTAATAGTGTATTTTGTACCTCGTACGTTCCTAGGTATAAGTCGTTTGTGTGACCCTACATGGTATAGCTCACAGCTTCATTGATATATACACAATCCCCTTCTCCACGACAAGGTAGCGATCCAGAAGGGGGCCTATAGTTTTAAATAGTACCATACTCGGAAAACTCTCTGCGTTAAACAAATGATTATTTAAAGTGCTTATTTTGTTGCTGGGACAGGCCTTTAAAGGTCCACAAATTTAGGAAAAACATAATTTTTGTAACAAACTTCCATCACCAGCAGCTGTGTAAGCCATGGAGATAATCGTATTTATTCATAAAGCATTACTTTTAGCTGATTCTACTTGTTTATAGGAGCTTTCACATTTTGCATTCCTTCTCAAACTACAGGTCTCCCTTAGATCAGCCGCCTGAAACACTGAGGTATAAAGAATAAATAAATACAAATAATATGAGCGATTCTCCTAGGTAGGGATTTCCAGACAGGATTATATAGAGATTTGTCCCAGATCAGGGCTGTTTTCCCATTAACCTTTCAGTGTAGATAAAATCCCTTTAAGTCCCAAACAAGCTGGTGATATTTATGTTGGGGACGTGCGATCCTATTGGCTCTATGCAGTGTAATGACGCCCAGGGGCTGGATCACAGGGAGAGGTTTGGGGGGCCGGGTTATGACTGGGGCAGTTCTCTAGAGGATCGGTACCTGTTTTCATAATGACGTGCGTCGAGGAGTCGGTGATTTGTTGGGTTAATACACTCTGGGTTTTCTTGGCAAATTTCTGGACCAGCGTCTGCAAAATACAAAAAAGGAAAAGTGAGAAAGATGCAGGAAAAAGAGGTCTTGATGTTTATAACAATTTTCTCTCTTTATTATCATTCTTTAATTATATAAATAAATAAAGAGCCAGCATTTTCTACAACAGTAGTTCCAAGTTTATATATATATATATATATATATATATATATATATATATATATATATATATATCTATATATAAATTTATATATATTATATAAATAGTACATTTGTGTTCACATTTGAACGTCTCAAACTTGTTTCCTGATCAGAATTCCAAGAAATACAGTTAATACACTGCATTCTGGGAGCCTGGGCAGGGACATGCAAAATGTGCCCACAAAGTCTACGCTCTTGCAATCCATAACCATTTTAAACATGGCTTCCCTTTAAGCTTATGCCTGCTGTATCACACAGCATTTTTGCAAAGCTCAGGACGGATTATACACAAGTTGGGAATCCTACCCAGAGACAGCTATTTCAAGGTTACTGCCTCTCATCAGTGTGGGGCCGGTTCCTTAGCTTGTGTAGTAGATCTTGTGGGGAGGTAGTTTACCACAACAATAATTTAATATATGGTTGGCAAAGGAGCGATAGAAGCCTTCCCTGACAGGTTCCTCCATTCTTTTGCAAAAATTGATTTTGGCTTGTACTTAATCTCTGTAAAGCTCTATGGAATATGTTGGCACTACAAATAAAGGATTTTATATTTTTTTTTATATATAAAAATATAAATAAATAAAAATATAAATAAATGAATGAATAAATAAATATATATATATATATATATATATATATATATATATAAGAAATCTAAGATGACACAATAAAAAATGACCTAAATATAAGATTATTCTATAAAAATGCTATTTTCCTGCCCTGCATACTTATTTTGTTCTATTCCTATAGTAGCGCGGCCCTTTGAATGCAGATTATGAAATAGCTATTTGCGTCCATTCATAAAACATAACAATACATTCAAACTGGGCCTTTTTGAAGAAAGGAATTATTTTATTTTACTGCATCTTCAAACACAGCTGCAACATAGAAAGGAGAAATAATCGCGTTCGTATTGCGGAAAATGAGAATTGCTCTTTTGCAAAGAGAGATTATGTCAGGCACAAAGGATGCTGCGGTTAGGAAATGAGAGCGGCCCCCGAGTGCCGGAGCACTCTACAAAAGAGATCTCAAAGTCCCATTTATTCCCCCCGTTAACGAAAAAAAGCTCCAAGTGTTCAGGTTGCCCTGGCAGGTTTGGAGGAAAGTAATTCCGTGCTGCAGCATGATTCAGGTTCATTTCTCAATAATTTATAAGGAAAGAGGAATTGAGAGCGCTGACGGGTTATGAGATGGAGAGAGGAGATGGCACGAGCCCAGAACTCGGCAGAGGGGATGGGCACAGAGTGTAAGGATTGGGCAGTGGTCTTTATCTTTGGAAATAGAGATGTCAGCGAGCATTGGAAATGACAGCAACTTAAATACTCAAGCAGGGGAAATTTTTCTGCAACGACTTAAACTAACAACACGAGCAGCTGTATCAGCCATTAGTACAAAAGCAAAATGTTATAATTAGTAACCTCAGTGTAATTATGGTCTGCCTGCAGCCAGAGGGAGGGGGTTATCCTTTTAGTTCTATTGATGAGATCAATTACATTGAAACAGTGCTGACTGTGGGTACGTTTCTTAACTTGTGCATAATCTATCCTATGTTATTCTTTAAAGCTGTGTAACAGAGAGACTATGCTAAAAGGAGCCAATGTATAAAGTGGTATTGGAGGGAAAATTAAGTGTGGGCTCATTTGCATGTCCCTGCCCAGTGTCTAGTAGTACTGGTGGTAGTAGTTGTGGTAGTAGTGATTGTGGTAGTAGTAGTGGAAGGGATAGTGATGGTGGTAGTAATACTGATTGTGGTGGTAGTAATAGTAGTGGTGATAGTAGTAGGGGCAGTAGTAGTAGTAGTGGTGGTGGTAGTAGTGGAGGTACTAGTAGTGGTAGAGATTGTGGTGGAAGTATTTGTAGTGATTGTGGTAGTAGTAGTGGTAGGGATTGCAGTGGTGGTGGTAGTAACTGTGGTGGTGGTAGTAGTACTAATTATGGTGGTGTTCATAGTAGTAGTGGTGGTAGTGGTAGTAGTAATGATTGTGGTGGTAGTAATAGAAGTGGTGATAGTAGTAGTAATTGTAGTGGTGGTAGAAGTAGTAGTGATTGTGGTGGTGGTAGCAGTAGTGATTGTGGTGGTGGTAGTAGTAGTGATTGTGGTGGTGGTAGTAGTACTAGTAGTAGTGGTGGTGTAGTAGTAGTGATTGTGGTGGTAGTAGTAGTAGTGATTGTGGTGGTGGTGGTAGTAGTAGTGGTAGCAGTAGTACTAGTAGTAGTAGTAGTAGTAGTAGTAGTAGTAGTAGTGGAAGTAGTTGTCATGTGAATAGAATCTGACAAACTAGGCAGGATCCATAACTTTTACATAGATAAATAATAATCTCTAGAGGGGCTCTTGTATATAAGCTTATACAATAATTATAATTTTATTTGGAACACAGTTTGATGATAGAGGCCCCCAGGATCTCGTTCCCCCATACTCCACGTGTTGACCTCTCACAGTCAGTGATTCATATAAACCCAAATCATTACTTCTTCAGCCCATAAGAAGGTCATGTAATCGCTTCCCATCACTCCCTCACTAATCATCTTTATGGCTTTCCTGCTTTGTAAAGCTGTAAAATGTTTCATTGCTTGTAGGATGAGCTGCATTACGGGCAATTAAAGACACAGCGACTGATAAATGGACTGGACCATCTAATAAACATCCAGAAAGAAAGTCCTCATACGCAGGCATAAGATATTTATTAGAATTTGTCCAATTAATGTTAAATTGACACAACAGAGATTCCAAATATGGTATAAATTAATAAAGGTCAGTAAAAATATATGTTGGAAAACGTTCAATAATTAAGCAGAAGTAGCTTGTTTTTTATTAGAAATTCTGATTTGCCCCCCAAAATGTTTAATTGGTTACTAGACAAGTAATGATTACTGCTAATATTGTCCGTTTTTTACATACTGTACAAGAAAGTATCGTTTTTCTTGAACTACTGAGATCCTCCGAAACTATAAATAGTAACAAGTACTTTAATCAAATTAATGTTATTAAAAAGTGAATTTTCTTAAAGTAATCTTACATTGAATTTAGCAATTTTTTTCCAATTGGAATTAACAAGATTTTGAGCAGTAAAAACAGATCTTTTTAAAGATATTATATTATACTAGCAACTTGCCTGTCAAAAAATGACAGTTAATAAAATTTGAAGCCATGGCAATGCTGTTTGGCACACAATGTTAAGCTTTTTATACTCTAAGGACCTTCGGCGCTCATTGCAAGCCTCGCACTGAGTACCTTCGGCGCTCATTGTGAGCCTCTCCTTGCATGTCCTTTGGCTCCTCTCTCTATTTTTTAAATGCTAATTATATTTAGAGCCCAAGGGGGCGTTGATCTTCTACTTACTAGAGTCATGACTCTTTAGGGGGATTGTGGTGAGGGGGCTTGTGTACCTCAGTGAAACTGAGCTGTACCATATAGGGTCACCAACGATGGCCAGCTCATAGCAGAGAGCTCAGACAAATTGTGATCCACTGGAGAAGGAACGGGCTACCAACTCCAGTATCTTTGTCAAGAAAACCTTATGGATAAGCACAAGCAGACACAACATGTGCATGATGTGCTGTGGTCTGTAGGGTCATGGACAGAGGGACATGACTGAACGACATACAAACCCGAGAGCTAAGGGACTAAATCTCACCCAGTCTATAACAATATGGTCAATAACCGAGTGACAACATTAGGCCTCTAGTATTGCAGGGCAACAAAAAAACAATGGTTACCCCCCAGCCAAAATGTGTCCATGACGATAACTATAGAGCAGGGCGATAAAGGTTTTGCTTCTTCTTAAGATGATAGAAGTGATGGTCAAATCCGGAGACCTAGCCCTATGCCATACAGGGGATGTGGGTCTTTGCAAAGTTAGGTTTTTTTAATCTGACTCAATTGTAGTTCTATATATGACTTTAAGGACACCATCTCCAACCATAGACCCTCTATTGTATGCGTTGTTCAGTCGTTTCTGACTTTCAGTGACCTCATGGATCGTAACACACCAGGAATATCTTTATGTGCATGGTCATGCTGATCCACTTGGTTTTCAAGGCCGAGATACTGGAGTGGGTTGACAGTTCCTTCTCCAGTGGGCCACAGCATACAGCTCCTGCTTTCCTTCAGGATGGTGTGACCGATTGGTTCCCTGAGTGGAATCAAACCCAGGTTGCATCTGTGAAAGTAGCAAATCCTAACCCCTGGACCACCACCTCTAAAATTGATGAATGGGATAACTTTTACTGGCTATACAACTTATCTCATTTAAGGGATATGGGCCGTTTCTAGATAATAGATAAAGAAATATTATATACTTACTTTATTTTATTAAGATATCCTTAGAAAATCTCTTTTACTGCTTAAAAATCAAACAAATAGTCTCTGTATGGGTCTGTCCACTGCCGTGTATCCAGACACAGACCCTATAAGGATGGATGTGCAGTGTAATATCCTAGACTATCAGGGACCACATATCAGCAACATGTTGCTAAAAGATGGCCACTGATTGTCTAGTTTGAGACAATGCACACCAACTGTTACAGAGTTTGTGTCTTCATGAGCTGCAAAGGGCCAAGCAGGGACTATTTCTTTGATATGACGTAAAGCAGAGCTATCGATATATATCAGTAAATCGATATATATCTGTGAACGTTGCAGATCCCTTAAAGTTATCTAAATTAATTACAACACAACAGATGTTTCTATTCTTACCGGCACCGAGATCACCACCGATACGTGCAGAATCGAGATAAAATCCCAGTTTTTGTGTATTTATATGATTTAAAAGCACAGCTTCCTCTTAGGCAGTGGGCATGGTTATTGTTGGCATTTAATACAATGCCATCTGTCCATTATTCCCTGGTGTCTCTGTATAAATAGATTTGCCAGGCGATGGGCACGATGACTGTAATTTGGGCAGACAATCCTTTTATGTTTGATTTCCATGTATCTCATATCATGCCATTGCAAAATAGTTTTAATTAAGTTCCCGAAGGTTGCATTGTCATGTTCTATCCAAAATGATACACTCGTGGAGAGACGTCTGGTGCCAAGCCTAATGACGTCCCACGCAACTCAGCCAACATCATTAGCAACCCGCACTGATTAATTGCCCAAATTGTCACCATTAAGCAGTGCTCTGTTCAAGCAGTTAGTGAGAGAAGGATCATTGTAATGCTGTAGTTGGGATTAATTATGTGGAACATAATAGTTAGTAGGTTGTCATATATCAGATATGTCTGGATAAGGATGGAAATATATGATGATGATCACGACATCCAGTTGTTTAAGGGCTGTTGTAGTTTGGGAAAAACATCACATGTAATCAACCAACAACATAGGCACCAGCAGCAGGATTTATTTAGACAAATCTTAATTTTAGCAGGCTCTGCTAGATTGTGGGGGAATCCATATTGGACGTGTAGACAGTTGAGGAGGGTGATACTACTGCAAGTTGTATGTCCATTAATCCCATTATTAAAGGGATATGGAAGGTTCTTGGATTTTACTATATAACAACCCTTTTAGGTACATTATTGTATTAAGAAGTGCCGAAAATCAAACAAATAGTCCCTGTATGGGTCTGCCTTCTGTAGCATATGCAGACACAGTCCTGTTGTACTTGCTTTCTCGCAAACTAACCAATCAGTGACCATCTCAGCAGCATTCTGCAACGCGGTTCCTGATAGGCTAGGATACTACACTGCACATCCAGCCCTGCAGAGTCTGTGTCTGCATATGCTGCAGTGGGCAGACCCATACAGGTACTATTAGTTTAATTTATTAAGAAGTGCTTATATGCTCTGTTTTTACTACCTAAAATCTAAGTGCATAACAATAAATTCTATACCTAGTAACATCCAGGAACCTTCCATATCCCTTTAAGTTTCAAAATATGGCGGCAGCCTTTCAACAGAAATGTACAAAGATCTTATCTTCATCCAAGTTCTCTCTCACATGACTTATTAATACATAAAACAAATGTTGATGCCTCAGCTGGATCATGCAGGTATTCATGATTATTTGGTGGTATAGGGTGTATGAGAGGGGTATTTACAATTCATAAGCACTGTGGTTGCATCTATTAATGAAAGCTCATCACTAAAATATTTGTCCAATAAACAAGGAATCACTATATACTGCAACACTTTTATTTCCATATGTGTAACTGGGCATTCACAGCAGCGTCCATGTTTATTTATCTGTGTATACCGTGAGATCTGATCAGGTGACGGCGCCCCCCACTGTATTATTACTGAGTTCTTGTGGGATCTATATTTCCGTGCATCAGTGTAAATCCCCACTGGACTTGTGTATACATATATACATGGTGGGGGTCTGCAAATATTGCAAAGATTAGTATAATTTAGAAGAAGCCAAGTGAGGTAGACAATTGGCAGTGCCAGCTGGGTTCCTATCACAATAAGCAGAAATATAATGCCAGAGAGCACCAAGTCACCCACTCGGCATCTTAAGAGTCTCATCACTGCTCCTGCACACTAACTGAAGGAATCACCCATCCCTACTTTAAAAAAATCATACACATTATTAAAGGACAAGGCCACTGTATATTGGGAAAAACGGCAGATGTTTGTAACAAATCTCACAAAGTTCTCCTTAACACAGATCCTAGCAGTATAAGAGCACAATCTCAAACAGTGGCTAGTATCATGGAGCTGGCATTGTATCAAGCCGTTGCTGGAGATCCAAGGGAGGAATAATTTCCAATATGAAATCTGCTACAAGAAATTACCAGCACGGAGGGTACAATCAAATGATTTATTATTCAAAAACACTTTAACATTAAAACTAATGCAAATGGCCGTGGCCAGATTTCTCATTAGGCCATATAGGCAGCCGTCAAGGAGCATCTGGCTGTGAAGGGTGCCTCATTTCACACTTCAAAATATTCACTGATCTAAAAAAGCAAATACTGCAGTCTACAGCTTGCCACTAAGGGCAAACACCTGGAACTGGAGATTCAGAAGAGGGAAGAATCTGTGGGTTGCTGCTGTGAGCCTATATAAAGCTTAGTGAGTGCTGGGCCCTCACCAATGGGCATATCAGGGACAGGTAAGAAAGTTGTACCCAAGGGCGCCAGAGATGTAAAACCAGTCTTGTATTTGGTAGTATACAAATTGAGTAACATAAGTAAGACAGAGTCTAACGCGTTTCACACTCATAGAGCTCAAAGCCACAAAGGCTGTTTTGCTCCTGTTACCCAATAAATGCATTTTCTTTTTCTCTAATTTTTCATGTTTTTAGAATGTTTTAAACAATAAATTGTTGGAGTTAATCCTCCTTAACATGCTGAGACTTTCTTGTAGGAGATTTAAGATTTGCTTAACCAGATATTTAGAGGAAGCTGCCATAACACAGCCATCACTCACCTTGGGTAAACTGAGAAATAATCTAGGAAGTCCAAAATCAGGGGATGGACCATCATTACAAGCGATGGTTAAATTATTGGTGGGCAAATGGCAGTACACGTATTGAGTAACATATGTAATACACGTCTAACGCGGTTCACACTCATATAGCATTAGAGCAGGGGTGGGCAAGTAAGTCTTCGTGAGTTGCAGAGGTCTCATACAGGGACTATTTGTTTGATTTTCAGTGGTAAAATAAAAGAACTTCTTATGAAAAGAAAAGTATATAAAAGTAAATAGATACACAGACATATCATGTACCTAGTAAAAGTCATTTTAATTTAATAAAGCCAAACTCTTAGAATGGGAAGACTCATTGGGCCTTTTGGGTTCTTATCCATGTTTCTGTGTAATATATGATGAACGCCAGACTCACCAGTTCACTTGGGTTGAGTCCAGATGCCACCATTGAAATGTTTTTCCTTGTAGATACCCGTGGACTCTTAATGCCGCTGCCGGCCGCTCTGCTCCGAGCCGGAGATGTGAAGGTTGGGGACGGGGCTCTCCATGCACTGCCAGAGGGTTTATCCGTCTGTCTCGGGAGGTGCGGGGTCTCTGCTGTAGATGGACAGGAGACACCTCCTTTTGAGTTAGGTCTTTCAGTCGCTCCTCTCTGACTTCTTCTATTATTTCTTGGACTTTGTCGCACTGGAGTTGAGGTCTGATTTACTTTGGCTGATGGTTTTGCATCTGTCACAATAACAAGAATTATACAATAAGTTATCCAAGAAAGTACAGAAAAAAAGTAAAACAAATAGTTGCATTTTTATAAAAATGATGCATATTTGACAGTTTTATAACAATTTCTACATCCTGGTTTTCCTCCAGCTGCCCTCCCTCACTGTAACAAGCAGAGCTTTCTGGCTGCAGTTAGGACCAAATATCACAACCAACCTATAAAATGTGTTTATTGCAAACAAAAAAAGAAAACTAACACACTAACACACAACTAAAAGGCAAAAACACTTACTGAACATCAGGTGGTAGCACGTAACATAAGAAGAGATATTCACCTTGCCCATTATATTCAACACTTGTAAAGATTACATTGGCAGGACCCAGATCTGCTGAAATCACTAATCAAAATAGTGTGATAAATGGCATAGACACGGTTTGTCTAAGCAAAAATATCAAGAATCTCTTGGCAATAAGGCCCTTTAAAGAATTAACTATAAGCAAAGTAATATAATTCTTAATACACTTTTACCCGCTAAATGGCTTATAACAACAAAGTGGAAAAAGCACGTATTTACCCCCATGGACAGAACTCAACATCATTGTAGATAGAATTAAATAAATCAAATTAGAATACATAAATATGAATAGAAACAAGTTTAAAAAAATGTGGTAAACTGGTCTCTTCAAAAGAAGGATGACCGTAAAATTTCACAAGCTACACATTTGACATACTTTTATGTTATTTGTGTAGTCTTATCTTGCAAGGATATCGTTTAAGCAAACTAGTTTGTCTAAGAAGGAAAATAAATCTTGGGTAAAGAAAGAAGGAAATAGGGGAGTGTGTGAATATATAGTATTAACGCAAAGATGGTCTGTTTATCCCCCTTTTCCTTTCTTTATCTTTAAAGATTATTTAAAAGTAATTGAGTAATACAGAGGTAGACAATGGTTGACAATCTCAGAAATGTAAATATATATCATTTGCTGAGTGATCCTGGACTTATATGTAATGCCTAGGAATTCTGGAAGCTACAGTGCCTTGCAAAAGTATTCACCCCCTTGACTTTTTACCTATTTTGTTACATTACAGCCTGAAGTTCAATGTTTTGTGGTGGATCAGAACACAATTGGTGAAAGTTGGTGAAGTGAAATGAGAAAAATATATACATAAAACTATTTTTTTAGAAATAGAAAACAGAAAATTGGTATGTGCGTATGTATTCACCCCCTTTGTTATGAAGCCCATAAAAAGCTCTGGTGCAACCAATTACCTTCAGAAGTCACATAATTAGTGAAATGATGTCCACCTGTGTGCAATCTTAGTGTCACGTGATCTGTCATTACATATACACACCTTTTTTGAAAGGCCCCAGACGCTGCAACACCTAAGCAAGAGGCACCACTAACCAAACACTGCCAAGAAGACCAAGGAACTCTCCAAACAAGTAAGGGACAAGGTTGTTGAGAAGTACAAGTCAGGGTTAGGTTATAAAAAAATATCCAAATCTTTGATGATCCCCAGGAGCACCATCAAATCTATCATAACTAAATGGAAAGAGCATGGCACAATAGCAAACCTGCCAAGAGATGGCCGCCCACCAAAACTCATGGACCGGGCAAGGAGGGCATTAATCAGAGAGGGAGCACAGAGACCTAAGGGTTAACCCTGGAGGAGCTGCAGAGTTGCACAGCAGAGACTGGAGTATCTGTACATAGGACGACAATAAGACGTACACTCCATAGAGTTGGGCTTTATGGCAGAGTGGCCAGAAGAAAACCATTACTTTCAGCAAAAAACAAGGTGGCACGTTTTGAGTTTGCGAAAAGGCATGTGGGAGACTCCCAAAAGGTATGGAGGAAGGTGCTCTGGTCTGATGAGACAAAAATTTTACTTTTCAGCCATCAAAGAAAACGCTATGTCTGGCGCAAACCCAACACATCACATCACCCAAAGATCACCATCCCCACAGTGTAACATGGTGGTGGCAGCATCATGCTGTGGGGATGTTTTTCAGCAGCCGGGACTGGGAAACTGGTCAGAGTTGAGGGAAAGATGGATGGTGCTAAATACAGGGATATTCTTGAGCAAAACCTATAACACTCTGTGTGTGATTTGAGGCTAGGACGGAGGTTCACCTTCCAGCAGGACAATGACCCCAAACACACGGCTAAAGCAACACTTGAGGGGTTTAGGGGGAAACATGTAAATGTGTTGGAATGGCCTAGTCACAGCCCAGACCTCAATCCAATAGAAAATCTGTGGTCAGACTTAAAGATTGCTGTTCACAAGCACAGACCATCCAACTTGAAGGAGCTGGAGCAGTTTTGCAAGGAGGAATGGGCAATAATCCCAGTGGTAAGACGTGGCAAGTTCATAGAGACTTATCCAAAGCGACTTGGAGCTGTGATTGCCGCCCTACTGTATAACTAATGATATTAATGATACAAAATGAAATTAGCTGGAAATTGCTTCCTGAAATATTGTCTTAAAACTAATAATGATAGAGAAATACTCTGACTGATCAAATCGCTTTTTAAGACTTGTATTGTCTTGTTTTGTACATTGTGATATTTTATAATAATAATAAAAAAGGCTCTTTAAAGGAAAACTGCCTTCCCTGTGTCCCTCTTCCCCCGTCTCCCTCGCCTGTGTCTCTCTTCCCCAGTCTCCCTCGCCTGTGTCTCTCTTCCCCAGTCTCCCTCGCCTGTGTCTCTCTTCCCCCGTCTCCCTCGCCTGTGTCTCTCTTCCCCCGTCTCCCTCGCCTGTGTCTCTCTTCCCCCGTCTCCCTCGCCTGTGTCTCTCTTCCCCCGTCTCCCTCGCCTGTGTCTCTCTTCCCCCGTCTCCCTCGCCTGTGTCTCTCTTCCCCCGTCTCCCTCGCCTGTGTCTCTCTTCCCCCGTCTCCCTCGCCTGTGTCTCTCTTCCCCCGTCTCCCTCGCCTGTGTCTCTCTTCCCCCGTCTCCCTCGCCTGTGTCTCTCTTCCCCCGTCTCCCTCGCCTGTGTCTCTCTTCCCCCGTCTCCCTCGCCTGTGTCTCTCTTCCCCCGTCTCCCTCGCCTGTGTCTCTCTTCCCCAGTCTCCCTCGCCTGTGTCTCTCGTCCCCAGTCTCCCTGGCCTGTGTCTGTCTTCCCCAGTCTCCCTCCCCTGCGTGTCTCTTCCCAAGTTTCCCTTCCCTGCGTCTCTCTTCCCCAGTCTCCCTCGCCTGTGTCTCTCTTCCCCCGTCTCCCTCGCCTGTGTCTCTCTTCCCCCGTCTCCCTCGCCTGTGTCTCTCTTCCCCCGTCTCCCTCGCCTGTGTCTCTCTTCCCCCGTCTCCTTCGCCTGTGTCTCTCTTCCCCCGTCTCCCTCGCCTGTGTCTCTCTTCCCCCGTCTCCCTCGCCTGTGTCTCTCTTCCCCAGTCTCCCTCGCCTGTGTCTCTCGTCCCCAGTCTCCCTGGCCTGTGTCTGTCTTCCCCAGTCTCCCTCCCCTGCGTGTCTCTTCCCAAGTTTCCCTTCCCTGCGTCTCTCTTCCCCCCTCTCCCCCCCGCGTCTCTCTTCCCCCCTCTCCCCCCCGCGTCTCTCTTCCCCCTCTCCCCCCCCTGCGTCTCTCTTCCCCCTCTCTCTCCCGTGTCTCTTTTTGACTCTCCCGTATCTTTCCCCCCCTCTCCCCCCCGCGTCTCTCTTCCCCCTCTCCCCACATGCGTCTCTCTTCCCCCTCTCCCCCCATGCGTCTCTCTTCCCCCCTCTCCCCCCCTGCGTCTCTCTTCCCCCTCTCCCCCCCTGCGTCTCTCTTCCCCCTCTCTCTCCCGTGTCTCTTTTTGACTCTCCCGTATCTCTTTCCCCCTCTCCCTCCCGTCTTTTCCCCCCTCTCCTTATCGTGTCTTTTTTCCCCCCACTCCCTCACGTTTCTCTTTCCCCCTCTCCCTCCCGTTTCTCCCTTCCCTGTGTCTCTTCCCCCTCTTACTCCTGTGTCTTCCCCCTTCTCCCTCCCTTATGTCCATTTCCCCCCTCCCCCTACCCCCTTCGCTTGTGTCTCTCTTCCCATCGCCCTCCCGTTTCTCTCTTCCCCCTTTCCCTCCGGTTTCTCTCTTCCCCCTCTCCCTCTTGTTTCTCTCTTCCCCCTCTTTGTCTCTCTCCCCTCTCTCTCCCTCCCCTTTGTCTCTCTTCCCCCCCCCCCCCTCTCCCTCCCCTTTGTCTCTCTTCCCCCCCTCCCCTTTGTCTCTCTCTTCCCCCCTTCTCTTGTGTCTTTCTCCCACCCTCACTGTATGTTGTGCATGCGCCAGTATCAAAGTGAATAGCCTCCCACCGCTAATAAGCATGCGCGGCTGGACCATTACACACTTTAATAACTATTATATGTGATTAACAGGAATAAATATTTTCTAAACACCTACGTTTTCTGGGATCTGTTATTTCTCTCTATGAAGCAGACATGGTTTGTGTGTATTGCTGGTTTCTGGCAGTGTTGTAGCGGGGTGTGGCAGCCATATTTGCTACTGGCACAGTGTTACATTGAATGCGCGATTGAAGCCATGACTGATAACTGCACTAGTTTGAAACTTGTTGAGAAATAAGGAGTCCCCCATATAGGGATTATCCTATTTAGCTCAGTTTGCTCTAGCTCCCATAGTTGAGATTTATACCCAAGAAGAGATCTTGGTGAAGATCTTATTCACTTAGCATATCTACATCCCCTTCCATTTTCCCATTTATGACGTTATGAGGGTGGAGAAAAACACTGTAAACTGTAAAAATGTATTTAATATTGAATCTTGCTAATGTAAATGATTAAATATAAATTCCATTAATGGTCAGTGTATAATTAAAATAAGTAGCTCCTCCTGGAGGGAGGGAATAGAAAGCATCAGACAGATACAGCCATGCTAGTGAAGGGGTTAATGACTCCCTCAATGAAAGGACGGCGTGGCATTGGTGATAGATGGAGATGTAATTTGAAGCTATTTACAGCAATAAAAGCGCTTCTGATGGAATAGGACAAGTTGATGCAAGGTACATGTATTGTATAGAGAGAGAACACAGATATTGTTATGGAGCTGATTCATTGCTGACTGCGGGAGAATAAATACTTATATTTACAGCTGGAAGTCCAGAGATACATTCACTAATTATTATTTTTATTATTATTATAATTATTATTAGCAATTTTAATTATTACAATATATCACAGTCCTATGTTCTTACCATCCCTGGATATGTTTATTTGAATAATTCCTTAAAGGATCCTGGATGTTACTAGGTATATAATTTCCCTATTATCTATTACTTTTATGTACTTTATTTTATTAAGAAGTGCTAATAAGTTCTCTCTAAAATCAAACAAATAGTCCTTGTATGGGTCTGCCCATAAACTATCTCCACACAAAATCTACTACACAAACCAGGGACCTACTCCACATTGATGAGATCCATTAGATTGTACATAATCCATGCTATCCTATGCTTCAAAGCTAATGTTTAATACACAGAACATATGCTAAAAGGAGCCATGTATAAAGTGGTATTTGGATTTTAAAAGTGAAAATGCATCATGGTCTCATTTGCATGTCCCCTCCCAGTTTCCCCAGAGTGCAGTGCAATGATTGTATTTCTGGGAAACCTGAGCAAGAAATAATTTTTAGCCATTCAAATGAGATTACAATAATTTTCTATACTTCTCTCTCTCTCTATTATCCCCACCCCACTAATGAGCGGCATACAATTTTAAGCCTGGCAATGCTGTTTGCCACCCAATGTGAGCACCTCATCACGGGGCTCATCGCAATCAGGTCATAGCAGGGTGGTCAGACAAATCACAGTCCTCTGGAGAAGGAACTGGATACCCACTTCAGTATCTTTGCCAAGAGAACCTTATGGATACGCACAACCAGAGGCATAATGACAATCCATAGGGTCACGGAGAGTCAGACACGACTTAACGGATATACACACATATATACATAGTTTATAGTATAGCCTGACTAAGAGCAAATATAAGAAGTGAAGAAGACATTCATGATATGCTGTTGGAAGTCTGGACAGCAATGCTTGCATTTCCTGATGCAAGTTGCCTGCTTCTGAGCCTGTGATGGGGAGGGGAGGGGGTGGTGCCAATTTCAATCAGATATTATCTAGCAACACCTCACTGTTCCCTCCTCCCCTACTGAAAGAGGAAAACAAAACCAACATCCCTCTTGATCCAGCTCCCTAGAAGTAAACATAACAAAATGGATTCCTCGACTCATAAACATCCAATTCACAAATTCTCAGGCTTTATGTCCTTACATAGCTGCTAATATTGTTGGTTTACTTCATAAATATATGATTTTTTCCTCAAATCAGGCACAGACCCGCGTTTATACTTCTTCATGTAGACACCCAAGATAACCAAAAGATGGATCCCACCACCCTACAGCTAAAAACAACCTAAAAGACTCCTACAGCACATCTTCCCTCTCATGGTTACAGTGATTTTAAAGTTTAAATATACAATTTAAATGTTGATTATATTGCTAAAGTAATATCACTTTCAATCACATACTAATTTGTTTTTTTTCTTGCAAATTGGCCCCGAGGGAATGACGAGTTTAAACATCTGTTATCCAGTAAAGCTAAAGTATCAATAACTCATCGTGCTGTTTTGTTCTTTCTGCTTACATTACACTTATTTCCTAACAAACAAACATTTTAACGCCGGAGGGGAAATGCATCGCTTTGTGGCCGGCCAAATGATAGCTAAAGAGTTTCTTGTTGTTTTTTTTACAATACGTAAATAAATAAATAGATACAGCCTTTTATTGTTAAAATGTTAAGTTCACCTCTCGCTAATTCAATAAATGTGTGTTTATTAAGTCAACAACACATGGAGCTGTAAACAAAATGGTTTGGAAGTGGATGTTGACCTGCCTGATGTGCTGCGCCTGTCTCCACCTTGCTACTGTAACATGACTCACATTGTTTGTCTGGAGGTCAGACAGCAATAATTAATCATGAGAGGAGGATTTTTTTTGTGTATTTATTGCTTAAAATACTTAGCTCTCAAGCTCATATAGTGAACATTTCCACTAACAATAACCAATTACCATGGTATTTGTGTACCTTTCATACCTGGTCATGTGTAGAAGGAAAACAAATGGAAACTATCCAGTATTGTATTTAAAATGGACAGATGACGTCCCGGAGGGTAGAAGGTGACGTGGAGAATCCGTGCATTATTATTATTCACAGGAACACACGCTGTCTTGTGCTTTTAGTTTAATTGAATGGTTAAATCAATAGATGATGTGAACTTGCACAGAATATAAACACACGGGTCTGAGAGACGTGAGAGAGAGAGAGACGAGAGAGAGAGACGAGAGAGAGAGACGTGAGAGATAGAGAGAGACGAGAGAGAGAGACGTGAGAGAGAGACGTGAGAGAGAGAGACGAGAGAGAGAGACGAGAGAGAGAGACGTGAGAGAGAGACGTGAGAGAGAGAGACGTGAGAGAGAGACGAGAGAGAGAGAGAGAGAGAGACGTGAGAGAGAGACGAGAGAGACGAGAGAGAGAGACGTGAGAGAGAGACGAGAGAGAGAGACGTGAGAGAGAGACGAGAGAGAGAGACGAGAGAGAGAGAGAGACGAGAGAGAGAGAGACTAGAGAGAGAGACTAGAGAGAGAGAGACGAGAGAGAGAGAGAGAGAGAGAGAGAGAGAGAGACGAGAGAGAGAGAGAGAGAGAGACGAGAGAGAGAGAGAGACGAGAGAGAGAGAGACTAGAGAGAGAGACTAGAGAGAGAGAGACGAGAGAGAGAGAGAGAGAGAGAGAGAGAGAGACAGAGACTAGAGAGAGAGAGACGAGAGAGAGAGAGAGACGAGAGAGAGAGAGACTAGAGAGAGAGACGAGAGAGAGAGAGAGAGAGAGAGAGAGAGAGAGAGACGAGAGAGAGAGACGTGAGAGAGAGACGAGAGAGAGAGGCGAGAGAGAGAGAGAGACGAGAGAGAGAGAGACTAGAGAGAGAGACGAGAGAGAGAGAGAGAGAGACGTGAGAGAGACGAGAGAGAGAGAGAGAGAGACGAGAGAGAGAGAGAGAGAGACGAGAGAGAGAGGCGAGAGAGACGAGAGAGAGAGAGACTAGAGAGAGAGAGACTAGAGAGAGAGAGAGACGAGAGAGAGAGAGAGAGACTAGAGAGAGAGAGACGAGAGAGAGAGAGAGAGAGAGAGAGAGAGAGAGAGAGAGAGAGAGAGAGAGAGAGAGAGACGAGAGAGAGACGAGAGAGAGACGAGAGAGAGAGGCGAGAGAGAGAGAGACTAGAGAGAGAGAGACTAGAGAGAGAGAGACGAGAGAGACGAGAGAGAGAGAGAGAGAGAGAGACGTGAGAGAGACAAGAGAGAGACGAGAGAGAGAGACGAGAGAGAGAGACGAGAGAGAGAGACGAGAGAGAGAGACGAGAGAGAGAGACGTGAGAGAGAGACGTGAGAGAGAGACGAGAGAGAGAGAGACGAGAGAGAGAGAGACGAGAGAGAGAGACGAGAGACGAGAGAGAGAGACGAGAGAGAGAGACGAGAGAGACGAGAGAAAGACGTGAGAGAGAGAGAGACGAGAGAGAGAGAGACGAGAGAGAGAGAGAGACGTGAGAGACGAGAGAGAGAGAGAGACGAGAGAGAGAGAGACGAGAGAGAGAGAGAGACGAGAGAGAGAGAGAGACGAGAGAGAGAGAGAGAGAGAGAGAGAGAGACGAGAGAGACGAGAGAGAGAGAGAGAGAGACGAGAAAGAGAGACGAGAGAGAGACAATACACGGGTCTGAGAGACGAGAGAGAGACAATACACGGGTCTGAGAGACGAGAGAGAGACGAGAGAGACAATACACGAGTCTGAGAGACGAGAGAGAGAGACGAGAGGGAGAGAGACGAGGGAGAGAGAGACGAGAGAGAGAGAGAGAGAGAGAGAGACGAGAGAGAGACGAGAGAGAGAGACGAGAGAGAGACGAGAGAGAGAGACGAGAGAGAGAGACGAGAGAGAGACGAGAGACGAGAGAGAGAGACGAGAGAGAGAGACGAGAGACGAGAGAGAGAGACGAGAGAGAGAAACGAGAGAGAGAGAAACGAGAGAGAGAGAAACGAGAGAGAGAAACGAGAGAGAGAGAGACGAGAGACGAGAGAGAGAGACGAGAGAGAGAGACGAGAGAGAGAGACGAGAGAGAGACGAGAGAGAGAGAGACGAGAGAGAGAGAGAGACGAGAAAGACGAGAGAGAGGAGAGAGAGGAGAGCGAGACGAGAGAGAGAGAGACGAGAGAGAGACGAGAGAGAGAGAGACGAGAGAGAGACGAGAGAGAGACGAGAGAGAGACGAGAGAGACGAGAGAGAGAGAGAGACGAGAGAGAGAGAGACGAGAGAGAGAGAGACGAGAGAGAGAGAGACGAGAGAGAGAGAGACGAGAGAGAGAGAGACGAGAGAGAGAGACGAGAGACGAGAGAGAGAGACGAGAGAGAGAGACGAGAGAGAGAGACGAGAGAGAGAGAGACGAGAGAGAGAGAGACGAGAGAGAGAGAGACGAGAGAGAGAGATGAGAGAGAAACGAGAGAGAGAGAAACGAGAGAGAGAGACGAGAGAGAGAGAGACGAGAGAGAGACGAGAGAGATGAGAGAGACGAGAGAGAGAGAAACGAGAGAGAGAGAGAAACGAGAGAGAGAGAGAAACGAGAGAGAGAGAGAGAGAGAGAGAGAGAGGAGAGAGAGACGAGAGAGAGGAGAGAGAGACAAGAGAGCGAGACGAAAGAGAGACGAGAGAGAGACGAGAGAGAGAGAGAAGAGAGAGACGTGAGAGAGACAAGAGAGAGACGTGAGAGAGAGAGACAAGAGAGAGACGTGAGAGAGAGAGACAAGAGAGAGACAAGAGAGCGAGAGAGAGACAAGAGAGAGACAATACACAGGTCTGAGAGACGTCAGAGAGAGAGAGAGAGCGAGAGAGAGAGAGCGAGACGAGAGAGACAATACACAGGTCTGAGAGACGAGAGAGACACGAGAGACAATACACGGGTCTGAGAGACGTGTGAGAGAGAGACAACACACGGGTCAGAGAGAGAAAGGTGGGAGAGAGAGAGAGAGAAAGGTGGGAGAGAGAGAGAGAGAAAGGTGGGAGAGAGAGAGAGAGAAAGGTGGGAGAGAGAGAGAGAGAAAGGTGGGAGAGAGAGAAAGAGAAAAGTGGGAGAGAGAGAGAGAGAGAGACAACACATGGGTCTGAGAGACAACAGTAAGGGAGAGAGAGACAGACAGACAACACACAGGTCTGAGAGAGGTCAGAAATAGAGAGAGACACACAACACACAGGTCTGAGACGTCAGTAATAGAGAGAGAGAACACACGGTCTGAGAGACAAACAGGTGTCTGAGACGTCAGTAATAGAGAGAGACAGACAACACACAGGTCTAAGAGACATCAGTAATAGAGAGAGAGTCAGACACTTGGGTCTGAGAGACGTCAGTAATAGAGGGAGTCAGACAATACACAGGTCTGAGAGAAGTCAGTAATAGAGAGACAGCACACGTCTGAGAGATATCAGTAATGAGAGAGACAAAACACAAGTCTGAGAGACGTCACTTATAGAGAGTTTGACACTCTGGTCTGAGACAAGAGAGAGAGAGAGACACAGAGAGAGACACAGAGAGAGACAAAACACAGGTCTGAGAGAGTTCAGTGATAGAGAGTCAAACAAACATGTCTGAGAGTGGTCATCAGCTGTAACTCTTTCTACCAGGGCTTCTCATCCTCATTTCCTCTCACGCTCAATTTCAGGACTTCTCAAGAGCATCCTCAAGACATTGGAATATCCTGCCTTGCTTCATTAGACTCTCACCTTGTCTTCAGACATTCCCTGAATACCAATCTACCATCTCCTTACCTCCATAATGACACTAACCACAATTCCACACTAGGCTATGGATCCTGGTTCTCTCAGATCTGTATGCATGTAGTCACATCATCTATCCCTCTCTACATAATGATATATCATCTATCCATCCAGAAGACTCCTCATATCTCTACCACCACAAAAACCTGTTAGATTGGAAGCTCTCATGGGAGGAGGGCCGTCTTGTACCAATATATATGTGGAAATCTGCTGTCTTGCCGTTTGCTATTTTAGACAGCCTTCAAATATTACCCGTGTACGAATAGTACCCCTAGTGATACTAATGCTGTCAGAGCTCTCCAAATAATATATATTATATACTAATTGATAATGCCACATAGCTACTCAAAATTTATTATCCTATAGCTCCTCTCCATCTTTGTAATTTGCTGTTGTTCCTCTCTGCCCCTGGCACATCCAATGCCATCTGCCTTATAATCAACTCCTATCTAATTTTGTCCCAAAACTACAATTTTTTTACTGCCCACGATCCACTCAACGTACCTGGCACTACACTACAAGGAGCCGCTTCTGGTGGTTCCTCCACTTTGCTGCCTTCATCCTGTGTAAGGACACATTCCTTCAGCTCTTTCAGGAAGCTGATGGACAGGCGGACCTTCTCTGGAGTTTCAGTTCTTTGATTGGTCTGGGAAAGCGGTGGTGGAGGAGTTGGAGACACTGACCTAAACAAGAAACAAGGTTCTTACAACTTAAAAGGCCCCCTCAGAAGTGCCATGAAAGGATAATAAAGTACCAAAGAAAAACATAAATATTTCCAATTCAAGTTATTACAACTATCTCATTTGAAATCTGGTAATCACAAGCTGAGCAGATCCTCCAACAAGCCAGGGATCAGTGCCCAATTACCACCAGTGGATTTAGGACGTCCTTTTGAATACGGCTTCCGAGTATCAATAGAATATGTTTGTTTACAGATTGATCATACAATTAAATCTACATATATGTTAGACCAAGGGGAGGAGGATATAGCCACTCTAAATTAATAATAAGTGTTGATTGATGAATTTATTACTATAACCAAAAAAGACAAATATTTGGAGCACTCAAATAATCTAAATAATATTATGTTAAAAAAATAAATAAAAGGAAAAAGTCTAAAAGGGTTAAAATTACTCACACATCTCCATCTCCCATATTTTGTTAGCAAGTAATTTTAACCTTTTCAATCATTATTCCCTTGCTTTTATTTTTTACTAGTCGTTTACCCTGCAAATTATGTTATTATATTACACGTGTCTCTACCTTCTCCCTCCCCTGTGTCTCTACCACCCTCAACTTTGTCTCTCCGCCCCCTTTTCCTCCCCTGTGTCTCTTCTCCCCCTCTCCCTGTGTCTCTCCCCCACCCCTGTGTCCTTTTCCCTTGTGTCTCTTTCCCCTCCTCCCTCCCCTGTGTCCCTTACCGCTGTGTCTTTGCCCTCTCTTCCCTCCCCTGTATCCCTTTCCCCCTCTTTCTCTTCTCCCTTTCCCCTGTGTCTCCTGCCCCCTCTTCCTCCCCTGTGTCCCTTTCCCCTGTGTCTCTTTACCCTCTCTTCCCTCCCCTGTATCCCTTTCCCCCCTCTCTTGTGTGTTTCCCCTTTCTGTCCCTCCGCTCTCCCTCCTCTGTGTCTGCTGCCCCCTCTCCCTCTTTCCCCCTATGCATCCCTTGTGTCTCTTCTACCCAATCTCCCTCCTCTTTGTCTCTTCCCTCGTACCTCCCTCCCCTGTGTCTCTCCCCCACTCGTGTCCCTTTCCCTCCCTTATGTTTTTCCCCTCTCTGTCACCCCTCTCCCTCCCATGTGTCTCTTTCCTTCTCTCCCTCCCCTGCGTCTCCGCCATCCCTTGTGTCTCTTCCACCCGATCTCTCTCCTCTTTGTCTCTCCCCACCATCTCCCTCCCCTGTGTCTCTACCCCCATCTCCCTCCCCTGTGTCTCTCCCCCCCATCTACCTCTCCTGTGCCCCCCCATCTTCCTCTCCTGTGTCTCTCACGCACTCTCCCTCCCCTGTGTCACTTTCCCCCGTCTCTCTCTCTCTCCTCTGTGTCTCTTTCCCCCTTTCCCTGTGTCTCTTTCCCACCTCTTCCCTCCACTGTATCCCTTCCCCCCCTTTGTCTCTTTACCCCTTTCCTGTGTCCCTTTCAGCCTCCTCCCTCTCCCGTGTCCCATTCCCCCTCCCTCCCTCCCCTGTTTCCCTTTCCCCCCTCCTCCCTCCATTCTATTTCCTTCCCCCTCTCTGTCCCCCCACTCCCTTTCCCCCGTTCCTTGTTGGCACCGCACTTTCCCACTGTAGCATTATGCACACTTTACAAACTATATTAGTGATTTATTTCAAATTTAATAGAAGTCATGCTCAGATATCCAATGCAGAATATTATTTTGTCCAGTTGAGTCCCAAATGTATTTAATGTTCTTTTATTTTTGGTTGTTTATGGATCAGAAACTACATGTAAGAGAGAGACATTAATTGGGGGGCCCACTCAATCAGGTTATTATGTAGGACCAATCAATTGAAAGGTATATTTATGGCAATCCACTGTACACTAATGCATTTTCATGCCAATAATTGACATTATCGACATAAATATCAAAAAAACACTTGACAAAACCATTACTATACCTGTTCCCACATTGCAGGTCACTGTCAGGTCCGCGCTGTGCAGTCGGACAAGATCTTTCCAGAACATTTTGTTCTTTGGCCTCTGTGATTAGGTTTGATAATAGGGCAGAGTCTAGAATAGAAAAAATAAATATTTTCATTAAATACGGCAAAATGTCACCAGCTGGTTAGTCAACTTAATTCCTGCAGTTTATTTTTATTTAGGTGGCAATTTCAGGAAAATAAATAAAAACACATAGTGTGACCAAAGACATATTTTTCTCCTATAATTTCTGTCTGACGCATTTATAAATTTTGTTCCACTCACCCAAGTAATCATTTTCACATCTCCCACTGACGGCCCTTTGTAAACCCTGAACAAGAGGAGCTAGCTGTTTAAATGATGCATTGATCATTATTTAAATCCTATTTAGTGACTTGAAATAGCAATATTCAATATTAAATTTACTTTAAAAAAGATCAGGGTATCAGCCTCCAGTCTCCACCCTTACAAAGTCATCAACAAGGAAAAGGGGGGGGGGGGGGGGGGGGAGAGGACTAAAGGGTCGCAAGAAAAACCTCAAAAACCTTTCATAGCTGCTCCCACAGCAAAAACGTTTTACCAAAATAAACCGAATTTAGCCCCTGCTACACAAAGTTGCCGTCCCATTGACCTCATAGCAGATAGAGACTAGCAGCGGAGTCTGATTTTTGAAAGCAGGTTTAAAATTGAGCATTACTTTTAAAACATCATTCATTGAATTACACAGGCCTCTGCATAGATAATGAGGATGGAGTTTTGGCCATACAACCAATGAGCTGGATCGTGAAGCTAGAGGGTAATTAAACCCAAAATCAGAGGGTGACAACTACCAAGAGGATATACTTTGAGGTTAGAAAAAAAAAAATATTCCAACTTAAAGGGCCACTTAATTCAGCACAATTTGTATCACTGTAAAGATCTCCTAAAAGCATGCAGAAACACTTTTGGAATTTTTTTAAATACGTGCATTTTTCACTGAGAAATTAATCAATAAAATCTGTGTTTACATGCGTCATTGTCTGCCCCCAGTCAGACCTGTAGCTACAGCTCTGTGTAGGTGACCAAAAGAAAAAAAAAAGAGTTAACCCTTCACAAATTCAACTGTGCAGAGAATTGAATGCTGGAATCGCTTGAACAGGTCAGTTGTGAGTTAACTGCTCGCTCCAGTCTGAGTTCAGGGAAAACGGCTATAAATCTGTGTCTTTACCACCCCGTTCGCCATATGTTATTAATCATGGAACAGTCCATAGGTAGGACACAATGTGTTTGTAAACAGACCTAAACCTTTAGATTTTTAGCAGTTATTTGTAATTTAAAAATAAGATGATTTTAATATACAATCTTGTGCTCTTTCACACCATGAAGAGCACTTATAGTAAGGTAAATGGCCCTTTAAAGAAAGAAAAGAGATCTTTATATTAAAGGCAGTCTATGGAACTCTCTACCAAAGGAGGTTCTTACAGTTAATTTGATAGATAACTTTAAAGGGGTTTTTGAACCTCTTTATTTCTGACTATGGGTCTACAGAGTGACATTAGTATGTAAGTTTGCGAGTTTTAATCTTGTGAGGTGCTTTAGGGAAAGCACAGTGTATATCAGATTGAAAGCTCAATAACAGGGTCTTCCATTATTTTCATTGTGGGGTATTGTTTATACTTGTACCTAACCCCTGTATTGCGCTGCGGAATATGTTGGCGCGTTACAAATAAAGGATAATAATAATAATAATAATTAGTACCTCCCTATTTCTGACTGGGGGTCTATAGAGTGACATTAGTACCTCTCTATTTATGACTGGGGGTCTATATAGTGACATTAGTACCTCTCTATTTCTGACTGGGGGTCTATAGAGTGACATTAGTACCTTTCTATTTCTGACTGGGGGTCTATAGAGTGACATTAGTACCTCTCTATTTCTGACTGGGGGTCTATAGAGTGACATTAGTACCTCTCTATTTCTGACTGGGGGTCTATATAGTGACATTAGTACCTCTCTATTTCTGACTGGGGGTCTATAGAGTGACATTAGTACCTCTCTAATTATGACTGGGAGTCTATAGAGTGACATTAGTACCTCTCTATTTCTGACTGGGGGTCTATAGAGTGACATTAGTACCTCTCTATTTCTGACTGGGGGTCTATATAGTGACATTAGTACCTCTCTATTTCTGACTGGGGGTCTATAGAGTGACATTAGTACCTCTCTAATTATGACTGGGAGTCTATAGAGTGACATTAGTACCTCTCTATTTCTGACTGGGGGTCTATAGAGTGACATTAGTACCTCTCTATTACTGACTGGGGGTCTATAGAGTGACATTAGTACCTCTCTATGTCTGACTGGGGGTCTATAGAGGGACATTAGTACCTCTCTATTCCTGACTGGGGCTCTATAGAGTGACATTAGTACCTCTCTATTCCTGACTGGGGGTCTATAGAGTGACATTAGTACCTCTCTAATTATGACTGGGAGTCTATAGAGTGACATTAGTACCTCTCTATTTCTGACTAGGGGTCTATAGAGGGACATTAGTACTCTCTATTTCTGACTGGGGATCTATAGAGTGACATTAGTACCTCTCTATTCCTGACTGGGGGTCTATAGAGTGACATTAGTACCTCTCTATTTCTGACTGGGGATCTATAGTGACATTAGTACCTCTCTATTCCTGACTGGGGGTCTATAGAGTGACATTACTACCTCTCTATTCCTGACTGGGGGTCTATAGAGTGACATTAGTACCTCTCTATTCCTGACTGGGGGTCTATAGAGTGACATTAGTACCTCTCTATTTCTGACTGGGGGTCTATAGAGTGACATTAGTACCTCTCTAATTATGACTGGGGGTCTATAGAGTGACATTAGTACCTCTCTATTTCTGACTGGGAGTCTATACAGTGACATTAGTACCTCTCTATTTCTGACTGGGAGTCTATAGAGTGACATTAGTACCTCTCTATTTCTGACTGGGGGTCTATAGAGTGAACTTAGTACCTCTCTATTTCTGACTGGGAGTCTATAGAGTGACATTAGTACCTCTCTATTTCTGACTGGGGGTCTATAGAGTGACATTAGTACCTCTATTTCTGACTGGGGGTCTATAGAGTGACATTAGTACCTCTCTATATCTGACTGTGGGTCTATAGAGTGACATTAGTACCTCTCTATTTCTGACTGGGAGTCTATAGAGTGACATTAGTACCTCTCTATGTCTGACTGGGGGTCTATACAGTTACGTTAGTACCTCCCTATTTCTGACTGGGGGTCTATAGAGTGACATTAGTACCTCTCTATTTATGACTGGGGGTCTATATAGTGACATTAGTACCTCTCTATTTCTGACTGGGGGTCTATAGAGTGACATTAGTACCTCTCTAATTATGACTGGGAGTCTATAGAGTGACATTAGTACCTCTCTATTTCTGACTGGGGGTCTATAGAGTGACATTAGTACCTCTCTATTTCTGACTGGGGATCTATATAGTGACATTAGTACCTCTCTATTTCTGACTGGGGGTCTATAGAGTGACATTAGTACCTCTCTAATTATGACTGGGAGTCTATAGAGTGACATTAGTACCTCTCTATTTCTGACTGGGGGTCTATAGAGTGACATTAGTACCTCTCTATTACTGACTGGGGGTCTATAGAGTGACATTAGTACCTCTCTATGTCTGACTGGGGGTCTATAGAGGGACATTAGTACCTCTCTATTCCTGACTGGGGCTCTATAGAGTGACATTAGTACCTCTCTATTCCTGACTGGGGGTCTATAGAGTGACATTAGTACCTCTCTAATTATGACTGGGAGTCTATAGAGTGACATTAGTACCTCTCTATTTCTGACTAGGGGTCTATAGAGGGACATTAGTACTCTCTATTTCTGACTGGGGATCTATAGAGTGACATTAGTACCTCTCTATTCCTGACTAGGGGTCTATAGAGTGACATTAGTACCTCTCTATTTCTGACTGGGGATCTATAGTGACATTAGTACCTCTCTATTCCTGACTGGGGGTCTATAGAGTGACATTACTACCTCTCTATTCCTGACTGGGGGTCTATAGAGTGACATTAGTACCTCTCTATTCCTGACTGGGGGTCTATAGAGTGACATTAGTACCTCTCTATTTCTGACTGGGGGTCTATAGAGTGACATTAGTACCTCTCTAATTATGACTGGGGGTCTATAGAGTGACATTAGTACCTCTCTATTTCTGACTGGGAGTCTATACAGTGACATTAGTACCTCTCTATTTCTGACTGGGAGTCTGTAGAGTGACATTAGTACCTCTATTTCTGACTGGGGGTCTATAGAGTGACATTAGTACCTCTCTATTTCTGACTGGGAGTCTATAGAGTGACATTAGTACCTCTCTATTTCTGACTGGGGGTCTATAGAGTGACATTAGTACCTCTATTTCTGACTGGGGGTCTATAGAGTGACATTAGTACCTCTCTATTTCTGACTGGGAGTCTATAGAGTGACATTAGTACCTCTCTATTTCTGACTGGGGTCTATAGAGTGACATTAGTACCTCTCTATTTCTGACTGGGAGTCTATAGAGTGACATTAGTACCTCTCTATTTCTGACTGGGGTCTATAGAGTGACATTAGTACCTCTCTATTTCTGACTGGGGGTCTATAGAGTGACATTAGTACCTCTATTTCTGACTGGGGGTCTATAGAGTGACATTAGTACCTCTCTATTTCTGACTGGGAGTCTATAGAGTGACATTAGTACCTCGCTATATCTGACTGGGGGTCTAATGAGTGACATTAGTACCTCTCTATTTCTGACTGGGGGTCTATAGAGTGACATTAGTACCTCTCTATATCTGACTGGGGGTCTATAGAGTAACATTAGTACCTCTCTATTTCTGACTGGGGTCTATAGAGGAACATTAGTACCTCTCTATATCTGACTGGGGGTCTAATGAGTGACATTAGTACCTCTCTATATCTGACTGGGGTCTATAGAGTGACATTAGTACCTCTCTATTTCTGACTGGGGGTCTATAGAGTGACATTGGTACCTCTCTATTTCTGACTGGGGGTCTATAGAGTGACATTAGTACCTCTCTATTTCTGACTGGGGGTCTATAGAGTGACATTAGTACCTCTCTATTTCTGACGGAGGGTCTATAGAGTGACATTAGTACCTCTCTATTTCTGACTGGGGGTCTATAGAGTGACATTAGTACCTCTCTATTACTGACTGGGGGTCTATAGAGTGACATTAGTACCTCTCTATTTCTGACTGGGGGTCTATAGAGTGACATTAGTACCTCTCTATTTCTGACTGGGGGTCTATAGAGTGACATTAGTACCTCTCTATTTCTGACTGGGGGTCTATAGAGTGACATTAGTACCTCTCTATTTCTGACTGGGGGTCTATAGAGTGACATTAGTACCTCTCTCTATTTCTGTCTGGGGTCTATAGTGGCATTAGAAGTCACAGAGACTCCCCCACCATCCCCATGGTGCGAGATATAATGAAAGCCCTCGATAAGGAGACTTAAGAGAGAGGGATGTCCTGTGAAGATAATTTATGCTTAAAATTCCTAACGTCCAAGCTCCATAATCTAACCCTTGCACTCAAAATCACATATAACAGTTGTGGTAAGTAACGAATGTTGGTCACGCAATGTTAAAAGTTACAGGCTTGCGCATGCGCAAAGAGAGCCGAAGGCCCAGAAGACTTTGAAATGACGGAGGCTGCAATGAGCACCAAAGGCGCTCATTGCGGGGCTAATTGCGAGATCCGAGATGAGCGCCAAAAGCGTTCAATGCGAGGCCTGCAACTTAGAGGGGGGAGAGCTTTGCATTGTGTGGCAAACAGCATTGCCAGCCTTCAAATTTTATTGCCGTCATTTTTGACGGGCAAGTCGTAATTCCATTTATTTCTATGTGTACATTTCACGGATACAATGACCGGACAATTATTTGCATTAACTACAATGTAGCCTGAGAAATATCAGCTGTAAAGACGGGCACCTTAGGGGGGTAAATTGTTCATTGTAATGAAATAAACTTCACAAGACGTTTCCAATCTTTTGATGCACAATCTATTCCTTGGAGATTTTCAGAACATGAAATAAAACCGAAAGCACATACCTTTTAATGGATTTGTTAAAGCCTGGAGCAGTTTGTAGAACTAATAAATAGTTTATCTCAAAATTAAAAAACAAACACGCCTGCAGCATTTGTGGAGTTTTATTCAGGTATTTTTTTTTTTAAACTTTTACAAAAAATGAATAGAAGTTTTATGGAAGTGAGATTGTGTATTATAATTTACTGCTAGAGAGAGGTGCATGATAATGTGGAAATGTAGGCTTTTGATATAAAAAAATATAATGTGTGAAAGACTTAAAAGCCTGTAAGTACAAATAATATGCAAATATAGATCCATTAAAGGTGCATTTACCCCACAAAGAATATAAACTCTGTATTTATACTGTGTACATTAACCAAAATTACTTTTATTTTAATGTATGTTTTTTATTTTATTGCTTTACATTTTCTACAAAGGGATCGTGGTTGGAAAAGCTGCAGCGCTGCATGAAGGAATGGTTACCGTGTAATTTTTAAACTGATGTTGTATGTAGAAAAACAAAAAATGGGAAAAGGTACAACATTTAGATATAATCTATACATAAGAAGTGGCTGTGTTAACCAAAAAAGACTTTAGAGAGACAAATTATTTTGAATACAAAAATTGCATAAAATTATTTTTTACTACAAGTGTGTGTGTATATATAATATACATACACACGATTGAGTCATATTATTATTACTAATATCTCAAATAACCGCCATGTGCAGCAACTAGATGACGTAGTGGTGAGTCAATAAGATGAAGGAAGGTTGTCAAGGGTATCTGGAGCCATGCAGACTGCAGTGCATCCTACAGCTGCTGAACAATGTGTGGTGGAGGATCCATACAGCGAACATGGCGATCGAGGTGGTCCCAAAGGTGCTTAATGGGGTAATTTGGTAATGGGGCAATTCTGGGGGAATTTGGAGGCCAAGGAAGTAATTGAAAGTCTTCCTCGTGCTCCTCCAACCATTCCCAGACAATTCTGGCCATAGGACATGTTGCATTGCCCTGCTGGAAGATCCCATCCCCTCCAGGGAAGACAGCCAACATGTATGGGTGTACTTGATCTGCAAGGATGAATAGATAACCCAATCGCTTGAGAATCCCGTTCAGTGCTATGAGTGGACCCACTGAGTGGTCTGGGGAATGCCAAGAAAACATTCCCCAGACCATAACGCTGCCGCCACCAGCTTGTACTAGCAACTTGCCCATCAAAAAATGTTAAGCTGTTATGGAGCCCATAAGTGAGGTTGCAAGCTAATTTTCTATTCAATTGGCATCTTTTGGCAGCCTCCCAACAGCTTCCAAGTTGTGGGCTTGAAAAAAAAAATGTCGCTTTTTTGTTTTTTTCTCTTCAAGCCTGTAACTTGGAATCCGGTGGGAGCCTCAATTGCGAGCCTTGCGAGGAGCGCCGAGCCTTTTCCCCCTACTCTAGCACCTTTGGCGCTCATTGCGCCTGCGCAACCCACACATTTTAACATAGCATTACAGACAAACTTGCAATTACCACAACTATTATATTTGAGATATATATATATATATATATATATATATATATATATATATATTAATAATGAGTATTGCAGTATATTATAATACATTTTGTATTGGACAAATGTCTTTTTTATAGTAACAAGCTTTCGAGAGGTTCAACCTCTATCAAGTCTGAAGAGTATTGCATATATATATATATATATATATATATATATATATATATATATATATATATATATATATATATATATATATATATATATATATATATTTATATAAATATGTAACCAGCCAAGGCATCAACTACTGATTGTTTTTTACCATCCTTCAGATGACATGTTTTTAATTCGTCAGTTAATGTCATTTTCATTTATTTTATTCCCCTATTTTTAGTACTCTTTTGTTACTGATAAATTAGTATGAATTATTTAGGCACAAAGACAAACCTTAAAGGTATATGGCAATCCGTGGGATATAATCTGTGTAATTTTGTCTGATTGTGCAGGTCTCAATTTTTTATATTTGTGGAAATTTCTTTTATGAGCTACACCACCAAGGCAGAGTAGGGAGAGCACCCTCGCAAGTTAGCAATTCAGAGTTGTGTCCTAGCCAATCAGCTGGGGTCAGAATAATCGCTTCAGCTTTGTCACTGAGAAGAAAACAGATACATTGCTGTAACTGCCTCTGATTGGCCACACATTATTATGAATTTATGCTAATTTAGCTTGGAGATTCAGGGGCATTCCATCTCAAAATCTACTGCCTAAAATGTTGCAAACTTTAGGGTAAGTTTATTAATGTTTATTTTGTGATCAAGTGTATTCATACAGTACTGATTCTCCTCTATTATATGCATTCATAATCCACAAAGCTTCCAAATACCTTTAATGATATGTTATTTTCAACACACAGTGGTCATTTAAGAGCTAGGAGGACATTCTCATATAATTAAAGGCCCTGTTACTTCAGTATACCTTGGAGCACACCACTGTACTGTACTCCCGAAAACATGTTGAAACTCTTTTCCATTCTTCCCTCTCCCAATTTCACTCTGTTCCCCTCTTTCTACATTCCTCCTTTTTCTGGCTTGCATTTTTTTCTTCCCCCTTCTCTCAACAGCGCTTACGTCGGGGCGCATTTAGCACCCGCGTGATAGACAGGGTGTCTGTTGAAATACCTCTTGAATTTTTATATAAATAAAGTATCTGTTTACATAAGACTTTGGCAAGTCCCCCAGGCAGACTGACAGCAAGAGCTCTGTGCAGAGAGCAGGAGAAGAAAAAGTGTTAACCCTTAACAAATTCATCTGTGCAGAGAAATGTCTGCTGGAAAAGCCAAAATATGTTATTTGTGGGTTAACTGATGGTTGATTACATTCCTGAAAGCAGAGAGAAACCATAATTCTTTCTGTTCACGTAGCTTGCAACGGCCGTTGTGGGCAAGTGCTGTTAATCATAGAACAGTCAGGAGAGTGTTTGTAAACAGACCAAAGACTGCAAATTTTTATTATTATTATTAGCATAATTTTAAGAAAAGCAAAAGATAATTTTAAAATAGAATCATGTGTGGTTTCACACCGTGAAGGGCACTAGGTTCTAGTAAGGGTTATGGCCCTTTAATGCGTCAAATGCTCAATTCTCAAGTTCAATTATCTAACTCTCGCATTCGACCAATTATAATTACCGTTTTGGTCCGAATATAAGCTGCACCCGCATATAAGCCGCCCCCGTAAAGTTCAAGGGGGGAAAAAAAGATAGTACTCAAATATAAGCCGCACCCCTAAAATTGGAGAGAAAAAGACTCTCCAAGTGATCAGCCATTGCAAGAAACAGGCTTTCTAATTAGCACTGTAGCTTTTTTTGCAGATTGCAGGCTTTACAGGATGTTATAATCACTAAAACCGTAAATCGCTATTCAATACCGCAGTCTAAATCACGAAAATCGGCACCCTTAACTCGCAATCGCGCAAATCGGCAGTCATTTTGCGTTCGCGAATAGAAGCCGCACACCTAACAAGCAAAATTCGCAAATCGGCAATGATTTTTTTTACGGTCGCGAATATAAGCCACACCCGTAACTCGCAAGCTCAAAAAACGGAAAAAAGGTGCGGCTTATATTCGGACCAATACGGTATACGTATTTAGATGTGCACCACTTCTGGATCACTACCTTGTTGTGGTGAAGGGGCTTGTGTACCACAATGAAGCCGTGAGCTATACATGGTACTGTCACCCAAGATGGGCAGGTCATAGCAGAGAGGTGAAACAAAATGGGGTCGACTACAGAAGTAACTAGCAACCCACTCCAGTATTTTTGCCAAGAAAACCATATGGATGAACACAACTGGAAAAACACAAACAGATGTGCCTGGTGCACCGCGTCAATATGGTACCAAGAGTCGGACACAACTGAACAACATGTGTACACCCCTGTTCTTTGGGTTTGTTGTGCAGTCTCGTCCCCTCCTGACCTTGGATGTGTCTATTTCACCTTTGTTCTAAACACCTACACAGATAGAGCCAGCCCGTGTTTGTGCGGTAACATTAAATACACACACATACATAATGTTAGGTTAGAGCAGGAGTACATGGTAATTTATCTCAGCGTGGCGGCTATCTCTGCAGCTGGAGTATATGCAATAAGCAATGACTCATTATACAAACTGCATCCACACATATTTACCGTGGTCTGTTTGTTTCTCCGCTGCCTCCTGCTGTCTTATTGTGACATCGTCAGCTGGTGAAGCGCACTCCCCCTTCGATCTGAAGCCCTGGGTCCCATGCTGTTCAAGTACTGCTTCCAGAGCGGCCATTTCTTGTTGGAGCTTCTTTAAATTGTTCTGCATGGCGTCCCGCTGCTGTAAGAGAAGACGCCCTGCAAGTTTAATCTAGCTCTTAAAAAATGAAAGACTGCGGGGCTGGGGATGCAGATAGGAAGAGAGAGATGTAATGTGTGTTTAAAACAGCAGAGAGTTTTGGGGGGGTGTTGGAAAAATAATTTCCGCAATTGCCTGTTCAGTCCGTGCAGATTAGGCAGTAGGATTGCTCTGAAATTTGTATGTATTCGGCAAAAGACATAATTTCAGTCTTGGAAAAAGTAACTAACAACAATAGGAGCTGTGTACGCCATGAGCATAAAATCATTTTTAGAGTAAACATTACTTTTAGCAGAAGCTGAGGGCGTCCATATTGTATCTCTAAAGGTTATCTGCCTTTTTCATCCATTGGATTTTACTAGGAATATCCCAGTGTATCTATATATTTTTATGTACTTTATTTTATTAAGAAGTGCTTATAAGCTTTCTGATAACTGGAACAAGAGGCCGTGTTTTTTTAATCTAATAATGAGGGAGGAATATGGGAAGAAGGAATAGTGAAGGTCAGGAGGATTTATTAGATAATTGGCTCTCATTGAAATGAACACCTATACACATATAATAAGATGCATGCGGCTTGCGTTGTTAATGCAAGCCCTTCTTCTGCAGACACCTCTTCCATATGCCTTTAATACTTTGGTGAAGGTTTTATGTGTGAGGTTTCCTGCTTTTTATATTAAAATAATCAACCTACATGTTTATTTGCTAATCTAAACATCATGATATTAACAAGTGCTTAAAAGCTGTTTTTACTCACTGAAATCTTCCAAACAGTTCTTATAAGGTTCCGCCCCCAGCAGCTCATGAACACAATGTTTTATTGAACTGTTCAAAAACAGCAAGTTTTGAGATAATCTGTAATTGCTTATTATATCTACTGTGCATGAGTTACAGGGGGCAGATCTTTGTAGGGACTATTTGGAAGCGAGTAGAAACAGGGCCTTCAAGCATTTGTTCATAAAATGATGTTTAGACATGCAAACAAACACTTAGTGTTTTAATTTAATATTAAAATCGGGGAACCGTCCATATAAAGGCCAGGCACACTTTGCAATGTAGCTACCTGCTTCTGAGCATGTGCAGGAAGGTGTCAAAAGTTGAAATCACTCTCCAATGTGGCCACAAGCCACTTAGGTAGTTTATTTTGATATTAAAAAAGTGATCCTTCCATATCTCTTTAAGAATGTATCCAAGGACCAGCTGACGCATCCAGACGTGTAAAGTGGTCTGTTCGGGAACAAAGAAAGTACTGTATATTGTATATTCAAAGGTATAAAGATTAAATCCTCATTGTGTTCAATGTTTTACCGTATCCTCACAGCTAGTTCACAAAAAAAGAACAATAACAGGATAATAAAATAGAAATCTAACACAGGCCAGAAAATATGGCGATCTCTTGTCTCTGAATTAGACCAATGCGGCTGTAACACAGCAGGCTCCCAAATTCATCTAATAAGATATATAACTAGAGCAGCTCTCTGATCAAAGACATAAGAGACAAGAAAGGAATTACACAAGCACTTCATTTTATTTCTCATTTGTTTTACGCAGTTTAGCATGAACAGTGGCTCTAACAACCTGCTGGATGCTTTCTCTTTGTCTTATATCCACGTCCCAGAAAAGCTTTTAGCCAAATTATATTTTTTCCACCGTACAGTTGGGAAGATGGATGGATGTGTTAAAATCCAGATTTGTATTTTTCTGGGGGGTTAAGAAGAGATTTTATATGGAGAGTTTGCAGCTATTTGTTATTGTCATTAAGACACAGATTCCTTGACATAGACGATGGACGTGGTATAATGCGATGTGTTGCCAATTTAATTACATTACTGCTGTAATCCGCACCCTTATACCATTAAATGGTCAGTGTTAGTATCAGGTAGGGCTTCAGTATCAAGCTCAACAGGTGCCTAGGGTGCGGTCTCCATCTTCCTCATTGTTTATCTGGGAGTCATGCTGATAGGTGTTCCTTTCATCTGGTAGCTGGCTATTTATATTACTGCTGTAATCCTTATACCATTAAATGGTCAGTGTAAGTATCAGGTAGGGCTTCAGTATCAAGTTCAACAGGTGCCTAGGGTGCTGGCTCCATGTTCCTCATTGTTTGTCTGGGAGTCATGCTGATAGGTGTTCCTTTCATCTGGTAGCTGGCTATTTATATTACGGCTGTAATCCTTCTACCATTAAATGGTCAGTGTAAGTATGAATTCCACCACTTGTTAGTCCAAGATATGTGTTTTATAAAGTCAAATATAAATAAAATTAGGTGCCTGAGGTGCTGGGGCTGCCTCCACCTTCCTCGTTATTTGTCTGGGAGCCATGATGATAGGTGTTCCTTTCATCTGGTAGCTGGCTATTTATATTACTGCTGTAATCCTTATACCATTAAATGGTCAGTCTAAGTATCAGGTAGGGCTTCGGTATCAAGTTCAACAGGTGCCTAGGGTGCTAGCTCCATCTTCCTCATTGTTTGTCTGGGAGTCATGCTGATAGGTGTTCCTTTCATCTGGTAGCTGGCTATTTATATTACTGCTGTAATCCTTACATCATAGAATGGTCAGTGTAAATACCAGGTAGGGCTTCAGTACCAAGTTCAACACTTGTTAGTCCAAGAGATGTGTTTTATAAGATGTAAAAAAAATGAGGTGCCTAAGGTGCGGTCTCCATCTTACTCATTGTTTGTCTGGAAGTCCAGCGGATAGGTGTTCCTTTCATCTGGTAGCTGGCTATTTATATTACCGCTGTAATCCTTATACCATTAAATGGTCAGTGCAAGTATGAAGTCCACCACTTGTTAGTCCAAGATATGTGTTTTATAAAGTCAAATATAAATAAAATGAGGTGCCTGAGGTGCTGGGGCTGCCTCCACCTTCCTCATTATTTGTCTGGGAGCCATGATGATAGGTGTTCCTTTCATCTGGTAGCGGTCTATTTATATTACTGCTGTAATCCTTATACCATTAAATGGTCAGTGTAAGTATCAGGTAGGGCTTCAGTACCAAGTTCAACACTTGTTAGTCCAAGAGATGTGTTTTATAAGATGTAAATAAAATGAGGTGCCTAAGGTGCGGTCTCCATCTTCCTCAGTTTGTCTGGGAGTCATGCTGATAGGTGTTCCTTTCATCTGGTAGCTGGCTATTTATATTACGGCTGTAATCCTTATACCATTAAATGGTCAGTGTAAGTATAAAGTCCAACACTTGTTAGTCCAAGATATGTGTTTTATAAAGTCAAATATAAATAAAATTAGGTCCCTGAGGTGCTGGGGTTGCCTCCACCTTCCTCATTATTTGTCTGGGAGTCATGATGATAGGTGTTCCTTTCATTTGGTAGCGGTTTAATTATATTACTGCAATAATCCTTATGTTGTTAAATGGCCAGTGTGAGTATCAGGTAGGGCTTTGAGTATCAAGTTTACTACTGGTTAGTGTAAGATATCAATTAAAATGAGGTGCTGGAGCGGTCTTCACCTTCCTCATGCATTGTCTAGGAGCCATGCTGATTGGTGTTCCTATCATCTTGTGGCTGTTTAATTATATTACTGTGCTGATTCTTATATCATGAAATGGCCAGTGTAAGTATCAGGTAAAGGGCCTTAAGTATCAAGTCTACCACTTGTTAGTCCGAAAGATCATATTTCAATGGCGGAGCTACTGCAGGTACAGAAGGTGCAGAGCACCTGGATCCAAAACAGAGTAGTGCTCTGCTACTGGCAATAACTGAGAAAACTTAATTTATTACATGTCAATGGCTGATAATTACTTTGCGAGGTCTGTATAGAGGCAGGCAATCAGGAAGGAAGAATAATTTTAAAACCAATTAAATTACAAATGCCTTTATTATTGACATAAAAAATGCACATTACTTGAACAAACTGGTGGACTGGATGCTTATAAACCTTATAACCCTTTACCTGGTACTTGCACTACATTTTAAATAAAGTCAAGTCCATAATATGAGACAGAAAAACTCAGGTTCACAGTACTTGGGTTGTCTCTCCCACTCTACTAATAAATAATATTTCATTATAAAGCAGAAAGAGAGCAAACATAATGCTCCAATGTTGTCTACAGTAAAGCAATTTGCACTGCCATTGGCTGCTTCTGAGCAGGTGTTGGGCAAGGGGGTAAATTCCAAATACTTAAAGGGACTCTGCCACCCCAACAATAAATTGGTATTTTAAAGAACATTAAATACTGGCAATACTATGTATGAGCAATATTTCTCTGCAGTAAATAATTTCTGAAATAATTAGAATTGATTTAGCAGTTTCTGTATATTAATATGTGTTTCAGTAAGTTAATTTGCTTCATAAGGACTGGAGAGGGGACAAACTGGCAGATAACATTTGGGGTCTTTATTTTGGTCACTATAGAGGCAGACAAGAAGACTGTAATCCTAACTAGCACATCAAATCAGCTAATTAATATGTGTGATCTGCTAATTTGCATATAAATTCAGCAACAACAAGATAGAATTTCCTAGGATTGATCCACTTAAAAAACAAAATGGATAACACAACTTGTATTTTTTTTTGGGTGATAGAGTCTCATTAAAGGGATACAGCGGGTACTAGTATTTTAATAGGTATAGAAAAGAGGTTTATCAATTTCCTTTATTTTATTAAAAAGTGCTTAGAAACTGTTTTACTGACAAAACGATTACAAATAGTCCCTGTGTGGGTCTGTACTCAGCAACATATACAGTCAGGTCCATAAATATTGGGACATCGACACAATTCTAAACTTTTTGGCTCTATACACCACCACAATGGATTTGAAATTAAACGAACAAGATGTGCTTTAACTGCAGACTTTCAGCTTTAATTTGAGGGTATTTACATCCAAATCAGGTGAACGTTGTAGGAATTACAACAGTTTGTATATGTGCCCCCCACTTTTTAAGGGACCAAAAGTAATGGGACAATTGGCTGCTCAGCTGTTCCATGGCCAGGTGTGTGTTATTCCCTCATTATCCCATTTACAAAGAGCAGATACAAGCTCCAGTGTTCATTTCAAGTGTGCTATTTGCATTTGTTGCTGCACACCACGTTAATACCATGCAGGGTTGGGCCTGGTTTCTCATAGACCTCCTATGAATGCTAGGAGCTGTATGCTATGGCTCACTGGAGAAGGAACTGACAACCCACTCCAGTATCTCTGCCATGAAAACCAAGTGGATCAGCATGACCATGGACATAAAGATTTGCCTGGTGTCTTACAGTCCACGAGGTTACAGAGAGTTGGAAATGACTGAATGGTGCAAGGAGGAAAAATAAGAAACTGTGAAGAATCCTTTTCTTGCTTTACGTTGGAATCTTTTTACTTCTAACCTCAAGGGATGACCTCATCAGTTGAAGACCTCTTGGCACAACCCACCCCCAAAGCCTTCAATTGACCCTGGATATATTTATATAAGGTAATCAAACCCCTCTTAGACATCTTGATACTAGTGAAAATAAGTTTTATATGGTTAGTCTTTCTTCATAGCTTAGTCTGTCCATTCCCCTTATTAGTTTTGTTGCAGAACTTATTTAAATACTGATTTGTGACAGGTAGTCCAGTGTCACCAGCTATCCCCGAATATAATTGGCCTCCAAATAGCAATGAGCGCACACATGAGTATTCAAAAAAACTCCTGGGGTTGAGCCGAGCTCTTGCTGTCATTCTCAATGTTTATACAGAAAGCTGCGCGGACCCTCAGGATTAAGCGACTTGTTTGTGTTTAGTCTTCAAGACTTGAATTGAGAAAAAAAAGCTCTCAAAGAAAGTGATTTGAAGCCATTAACATCCTCTGCGCTTACAAACAAAAGTTTACAAATTACTCTCAAACTTACTCTACTGAAGGCTCATCATTTACTGCGTCAAGAAAGGCTTTTGAGAAGGACAAAATGTATTTACAACAATGACAGAGTAGGTTGATTAAGGATGCTGCAAGTACACCATGGGAAGGGGCTCTGAGACGCCAGCGTGCCAGTGCCACCCAGTGGAGTACAATGGCTAATGCAGGAACACATAGGTAAAGGGACACTGATCAGCAGCCTTATTAAATTGCAATTCAGTAAATGTCAAAGGACTCTATATAAGCACACAGCATATTTTATTTACAGAAGTTTTTAGTTAGTGAAGACCTTGCTTTTGGATAGAAGTTCACCAACTAAAAACTTCTGTAAAAAAATATGCTGTGTGCTTATATAGAGCCCTTTGACATTTACTGAATTGCAATTTAATAAGGCTGTAGATGTTATAACAAAGTACAGTTCCCTTTATTTGCTGTAACAGCAATTATTACTTGGGCATGCTGGTTACAATTAGCCATATAACATATAATTGTCTAACTACGAGGCGTTGCGCTGTTTGCGTGGTGGGTACGACTTGGCGATGAGCGCCCTGCAGGCGAGCTGTTAAACTCAGAGCACTTAGGCAATGAGCGCCTAAACTCGGAGCACTTAGGCAATGAGCGCCTAAACTCGGAGCACTTAGGCAATGAGCGTCAAAGGCGCTCATTGCAGGCGAGCCTCGCATAGCGAGGCGAGTCGTTAAATTTGGAGCACTTAGGCAATGAGCACTGAAGGCGATCATTGCCGGCGAGGCGAGCCGTTAAAATCGGAGCACTTAGCGGGACTTAGAAGAAAAAAAAAGATACGAGACGCAAAAATTTACGAGATTAAAAAAACCCTAAAAACACACTAAACACATCCCAAACAATTCCAAAAACATCACAGACAGCACGGGGCAACAGCTGTCTGGGAGTGAGGTGGAACACGAATTTAACTCGATTTAGACGATTTTCGCCACTCAAAAATCGCCTAAGCGAGTAAAAAAACGACCGGAAAAAAAAATGAAAACGAGGCTACACAACCCCGGACCGCGCAAAACACTGCAAACCGCGTAGCACTTTGCACTTCACACTACGACCTACAAAATACACTATTACAAATACCAGAAAATACTCGAGACGCGCAACACATTAATAACATTACGACTATACAATGCCGCTTTACACAATAACCCAACGGCTTTACCTCACGCACGCAGCCTATTTATACTGCACACTTGGAACATTCATTACACTTTATAAGCAGGGCACCGACACTCACAATGTATATTCTATGCAGACGCAAAATACAAACAGATTGTTAGAGAGAAGGAGAGAGAGAGAGAAAGAGAGAGAGAGAGACAGAGAAAGAAAGAGAGAAAGAGAGAGAGAGAGAAAGAAAGAAAGAGAAAGAAAAAGAGAAAGAAAGAAAGAAAAAGGTTAGAAAGAAAAAAAGGGAAGAAAGAAAAAAAAGGGAAGAAAGAAAGAATGAGAGAGAGAGAGAGAGAGAGAGAAAGAGAGAAAGAGAAGGGGAGAGAGCATGAAAGAAAAAAAGACAGATAGAAAAAAAAGACAGATAGAAAAAAAAGATAGAAAAAAAGACCGATAGAAAGACAGACAGGCAGACAGACAGACAGATAGAAAGATAGATAGAAAGGAGAGAAAGAAAGAAAAAAGGGAAGAAAAAAGGAAGGAAGGAAAGAAAGAAAGCAAGCAAGAAGGAAAGAAAAAAGGAAAGAAAGAATGGAGAGAGGTGAAGAGAGTGTGACTGAAAAGAGATAAAAAATAAATAAAAAAAATAAAGTGTGAACGGATGGGATTATGCAAAAAGGAAGAAAAAAGTAAGAAAATCAGATATAAAAAAACATGAAAGGAATAAGGAACAAGAAAGAAAGAGAGACAGAAAGAAAAAAAAAGAAAGAAAGTAAGAACGAGAGGAGAGAAAGAAAAATAAAGAAAGAAAGAAAGCAAAAGAAAGAGAGAGAGAAAAGGCGAGAGAGAGAGAAAGAAAGAAAAGAAAATGGATATAGATGAACTAAGAGGGAGAAAGAAATAGCAAAAAAAGAGAGAAAAAGAAAGAAGAGAAAACGAGAAAGAGAAAAAGAAATAGGGAAAAAAAAGAGAGAAAAAGAAAGAACGAGGGCACTTCTGGATCTGTTGATCGGAGGCCTTCTTAGTACAGTGTTAATGTCATATTACAGTAACACTGAGGATAATAAAGATAATAAACTAAAGTAAGTACATTTTCATAAAATAAAATCATTTTTGAGTTTTGTCTAATAACTAATCATTCTGTGCGAATTTACCTGAGTGGAGAGGATCTCGCCTTGGGAGGACAGTCCTGAGGAGTCTCCGGTGTGACTGACCTCACTTTCACATCCGGACACTTCAGCTGGAAGAGAAATGTGAAGGATATTCACAAACTATGCTCTTACAGCACAATAAACTGATTCAAATATTTGAAAAACTGACGGACAATGAGCAGGAATATAATTGTAGTAGTTATATTTGTCTACTAATGAGATCAACAGTCTACATCAGAGTCATGGTTGGCCCACTCGCTACTTCCAGTTCCTTTTGAGCTGCAAAATATCTTGTACAGGAAGATACTATGTGTGACCCGGTACACTTTCATTTTGTTTTGCATTGATTAGAATAGAATACACTTCAATTCCTGATAAACTCCCAATATCTAGATAGATACACAGGGGTATTATATACCTAGTACTACACAGTAAAACTTCCACATCTCATTAATGGATTGCATGTTAAGTGAGCTAGAGGCAAAAGGAGATACAGTTTGAGGCACATTTGCATATCACTACCCAAAATCCTTAGCGACAGTGGGAACACTGTTCATGGAAAAATTCCTTGGGGAAAAAACATGTCTTCTGGCCTGGTTGAAACATATAAGTTTGCTCAGAATGGTATATTCTTTGCTTATTGGATACACAGTGGTGGGCTTTTCAATCACTTCTTTACCCACCATGATACACTTAGTGTCTGGTCAGAATCTCCTTCCAGACTTGTCAGATTAAACCTCACCCTGATGAGCTCCATATGTTGGTAAAACCGCAGTGGGTTCTGGCCTTGTACACCCCCGCTCTGTCTGAGAGTCCTAAACAGATCCCAGAATAAGTGGGTTAAAGTCAAAAGGCTATATATTTTGAACCTCATTTGCATGTCACTACCCAAAAGTCTCTGCGCTCAAAACGTAGAAATATTTGCTGATTAATTCTGTGGTGGAACATCGTGTTGTTGTTTTTTTTTGGTCTTTCTTTATTAACCCACCAGTGCTTACGTTTCAACATCTTTACAACATGGTCTGGGGTTGGGGAGAAATCTCCTACAAAACATTCTAGCCTATAAGGAGTAGTATCTGAAATTCATGTCAAGTAGCCTATCCATATATTCTCTCTGTAGTAATAGGGAGGCACAGACTGAGACACTAACAATCTCAAAAACAGAGATGCAACTGTAGATTGTGGTCTAAAGTTAGATCTTCTGTCTAGACAGTGATGACCATCTTGCTGTATAAGGTAACACTATCACCATTGGATATAAGGTGTAAGAACAGAGGAAACTTTAGTTGTGTGAAGGCGAATGACACTTGGCATTGTGGTAATGGACCATGTTTGGATGGCTACTTAAAAACAATATCCATAAACTATCAGGGCCATAATATACAGAATGATCTACAGACTGAAATGGGTCTCCTAGTTGTGATGGTTTCAAAAAGTCTGATAAGTTCTTCATATCAACATTAAAGTTATCGTAAGTGTTCAGACAAATCGATGTGATACAATTTAGAGCAGTGGTTTTCAACAGTTGGCCACCAAGGCCTTATCAGAAAGGTCCTCAAGAACAAACCGGGAGGAAGAGAGCCTAACACTAGATTAGTGAGAAACTTACACTGCATTTAAAATATATTTTATTCAAAGCAATGCAAAATTAAATGAAAATGTATCATCTCTAGTATCACATAGTGAAAAATGTTCTGGAGTTCAGAGAAGGTCCCCATGAGCACTGGAATATAACCAGCCAGCCCCAAGATGATAATTGTTGACGCCCAATGATTTAGAGGAGAAACTAGATCCTTAATCACACCAACAGGTTAGGATTTTAGGATTAGCACATGTTTATTCAAGGAAGGAATTCCTCATCCATGGCCTGTTGGTCTACCTTGACAACCATGGCTGATAAACATCCTCCATATACATTTAGATCAACCAAGTAGCAGTTTGCCACAGCCAATATAACATTTTGTCATTTTAATCTACATTAAAGTAATACAAATAAATTATACCTAAGTTGTGATCCGAGAGCTGGCCTTCTTGATCTTTCTCATCGGTATCCATTCTCTCTTGGTCATTTGCACAGTGCTGCTCTGTAGTCCTTTTCTGGCTGTTTTCTCTGCTTTTCGAACGGATCTTCCCTTCTTTTTGGTTATTAACCCCATTGACTGATAGCTCAGACGTATTTGACTGAGAGGAGAACAAGTTCACAGAACACTCAGATCCTTGGCTCAGGGTAGGGAAAGCGTCTTTGGGTAATGTACCACTTGGTTGAGTTTTGCCGCTGACACTACTGCTACTGAACATTGCCAACACTCCACCTTGTTGCCTCGGTGATGATGCATTGGAAGAGTTTTTCTGAACCGTACCACCCAGACACTTGTTGGAAGACTTGCCGAACAAAAGTGCCTGGAAGCACGGCAAGTCATCATCTTCACTAGATTCTTCCTCGGAGGAGTCCAGTTTCTGTGCTCGACGTTTCCGTCTTTTGAATACGGTCTGTGAACTCAGATTGGGAGACGCACTACTTTCATAATCTCTTGATGTTTTCATGTCACCAAAAACCACAGATTTATTTGCCACTTCTCCAAAGCTGGTATTTTCTTCAGGCCTGGCAAAGTAGCAAAATTTATCTGGCGTGGCTGAATAAACAACAGGACTTTTTTCAACATTGGCAGTAGGAGACACAGGATGCCCTAGTACTTTCTTTGCCACTGAACCTTGAGAAACATTAGTGAAGGTGATCTGATTTACTTGATCTTCATCAAATCTACAGCTCTTATAACAATCACTCTTTGCTTGTTCATTTTCCCCATGACTGGTTTCACTTTCAGTGTCTCTTCGGCTCACTGCCGAAGGACTTTGATGAGTAACTACAAGGCTCGGGAGCATTGATTCAGTCTCAGAATATACCAGGAGCCCCTCACTTTTACTTACAGCAGCATTTTCTCCTTTATTACACCCTTCACTGGACTCTGTTTCATTAATCGTGTTTACAACATTTGTCTGGCTAGCATTTTCGAGAGAGCTATTCAAACCTTGACTTTTGGTGTTCATAGGTAAGTTCTCCACAATATTCTCTGGAAAGAGGCTGATCTTCTTTTTACTTCTTAAATTTCTTCTGTTTTTTGCAATCCTTGTTTGTGTCAACAAATCCCCATGATCATGAGAAAGCAATACAGTTTGCCCATTAACTTCTTTAACAGTCATATGTTGGTCTGTGGCACCAACAAAGCTACCAGTGCTGTCAAGATTGGAATTACCATCATTTTCTCTCTCATTTACTTTATTCAACATTACATCTTGGTGTCCACTTTGGTCTAAAACATCATGGGTACCACTTTGCAACTGCAGACACTTTGGGTCATAGTTTTCTTTATCACTATCAGTCACGGTACTAGGTTCCAATAAAAATGAGCTCCTCTTGGCACCTTTGAAAGTCTTAAGCAAGTACTCTGTATCAAGTTCACTGTCTTCCATTTCCATGTCCTCTGGTAAAGCATCTTCCATTATGGTTGGTGCTGGTTTCCAGTGATCTTCATGGTTATTGTGACTGATATTCTCTGGAATAGTTATTTCATCTTTAGTCTTAAGCAAATTTTGCTCTCCATCAACTTGTATCATGGAGGCTTGAAGGTTATTTGCTGCCTGATCTTGAAGAAATAAAGACATGCTAATCTGAGTGTCGCAGTCTTCTGACTCCATAAACGGGATTAAGCATTTGTCTTCGGCTTTCAGCTGAAAGGATATTTTGTTGGAGGGATCACTAGATTTGTGACTACCCTCTAGTTCCTTGTTGACCATTTTCTGAATACCATCATGGTTTGTGTACATGTCATCATTGGTCTTGTGAATGGTTATGTTTGTGCTATTTTCTTTAACCAAGTCTTCTGGTAATGACTGTAGTCTTTTGCTCCGTCTTGGCCTGATCTCCTTTCTTGGCTCTTCGCTGCTTGGGTAACTATCAATTTGTACTTGTGTCAGCTTGGAGGCACCTGTATCAAGTTCCACTCCACGGACTAGTGTCAGGGATCGGGTTGAACGAGTGGATTGCTTTTTATCTGGCTTCCTTTTTTGTCTTGAATTTGTTTCATTCTTGGCATTGGGGCTATGAGCATTGGACTCGGTTTCAAAAATCTTGTCACCAGGCTTGTCTTCATCATTACAGATTTTTCCAGAATTCCCCAACTCTAATGGAAAGAAATCAACGGATTCACTGCAAGTGTTGGTGATGCCTACTTGGTCTCCATCAGCATCTGGTACTGCTGATACTGTTCCATTAACACATTTATCAACTTCAGTTGGATTTATCTTCTTAATAAAGTCTTCAGGTTGAAGACTTTTTGTAGTTTTCCTTTTCTGCTTTAAATTATTACGTTTCGGAGTCTCATTTTCTTTTATCGTTTTAGTAACATCATCAGGATGGCCATCAGTCACCAAATTCACGAAAATATTTGGGTTTGATTTCCTCTCCCGCTTGTAGATTTTACCAAATACTTTGTCTTCAGCACTGACTGTTGGTTTGGAGGCAATCATCTCAAGTTTACTTTCCTCCAGCTGGACATTAGGGCTTGGCATTATTTCAGTCTCATCTGAAGTACAAGAACTTTTATCAGAAACATCCTCATCACCAAAGGGGAACACATCAGACAAAGAGTCATCATCTCTTGTGGAAGACTTTAGCTGATCCTTGTTTTTTGATAGCCACTCGTTGACTCGTTGAATACTTCTTTTCATGCGTTTTTTGGACACTGCGCATGATAAATCCCCACCACTATCTGGCGGTGTTGGATTTTCTTCCACTAAAGACACTTCTTTATCATACTGACAGTCAATATCAAGTTTTAGTGTCTCTCTTTCATTTACAGTCGGAGACTTTGATCTTGAAGAAACGTTACTTATTTTCTTCTCCAAGCGCACAGAGGGATTACTTCGTTTATTTGTTTTCTTAAGAACAGAGTCTTTTATCTTCTTAGTAAGATCTTTATTTTTCAGATAGTTTTCATTTGTTTTCCCGTCAAAAAATTCAAAATCTGAAATACAATCTCCATTGGTTTCTGTTTCTCTATTCCCAGTTGATGTTTCGGCCATGGCTCGGAGACCGTCAATAATTAACAAATTGCTTCTAGTGCTTTCAAGGTCTCTTTCTGAAAATCCGCATTCAGCTGGAAAGGTACACGAAAAGCAGATTAATACCGACAAGCATTTTAAAAAAATGTAAACAGGTTATTTTAAACTACCATATAGGATGGTATCATTGATCATGATATTGAAAATAATTTTTTTACAGTTAAAATCCATTATTAAAAGCCATGTTTTTAATATGTTGCTTCGAGAAATTGAACTTTGCTAAATAATAAATATATATTAAAATATATATATATATATATATATATATATATATATATACCGTATTTATCGGCATATAAAAAAAAAAAATTCAAATAAAGAACTTTGAAGCAAAATCCTCAACCTCAACCTCCCTCCTCAATCTCAACCCCCTCCTCAACCTCCCTCCTCAACCCCCCTCCTCAACCTCAACCCCCCTCCTCAACCTCCCTCCTCATCCTCAACCCCCCTCCTCATCCTCAACCCCCTCATCAACCTCCCTCCTCAACACCCCCATCCTCAACCCCCCCATCATCAAATCCCCTCAACACCCCAATCCTCATCCTCCCTATCCTCAACCCCCTCCTCAACCTCAACCCCCCATCTCATCCTCAACCTCCCTCCTCATCCACAAACCCCTCCTCATCCTCAACCCCCCTATCCTCAACCCCCCCATCCTCAACCTCCCTCCTCATCCACAAACCCCTCCTCATCCTCAAACCCCTCCTCATCCTCAAACCCCTCCTCATCCTCAAACCCCTCCTCATCCTCAAACCCCTCCTCATCCTCAACCCCCCTATCCTCAACCCCCCTATCCTCAACCCCCCCATCCTCAACCTCAACCCCCCTCCTCAACCCCCCTCCTCCTCAACCTCAACCCCCCTCCTCCTCAACCTCAACCCCCCTCCTCCTCAACCTAAACCCCCCTCCTCCTCAACCTAAACCCCCCTCCTCCTCAACCTAAACCCCCCTCCTCCTCAACCTAAACCCCCCTCCTCCTCAACCTAAACCCCCCTCCTCCTCAACCTAAACCCCCCTCCTCCTCAACCTAAACCCCCCTCCTCCTCAACCTAAACCCCCCTCCTCCTCAACCTAAACCCCCCTCCTCCTCAACCTAAACCCCCCTCCTCCTCAACCTAAACCTCCCTCCTCCTCAACCTAAACCCCCCTCCTCCTCCTCAACCTAAACCCCCCTCCTCCTCCTCAACCTAAACCCCCCTCCTCCTCCTCAACCTAAACCCCCCTCCTCCTCCTCAACCTAAACCCCCCTTACTTACCTGCTTCTGCTCCAGCCTCCGCTCCTTGACCCGGTGACGTCACATGTGCGCCAGCGCGCCACATCATTAGCATATACCGAGTGCCACCCGGTAGATGCTAATAACGTGGCGCGCTGGCGCACATGTGACGTCACAGGGTCAAGGAGCGGAGCGGAGGCCGGAGCTGAAGCAGGTAAGTGAGGGGGAGGTATTTAGGGGGGTTTAGGTTGAGAAGGGGGGTTTAGGTTGAGGGGGGGGTTAGAATGCGGAGGGAGGTTGAGGATGAGGAGGGGGGAGGGAATATCGGCGTATAACACGCACCTATCATTTGCCCCCTATTTTCAGGGAGAAAAAGTGCGTGTTATACGCCGATAAATACGGTGTGTGTATATATATATATATATATATATATATATATATATATATATATATATATATATATATATATATATATACACATAAATAAAAATGTTATTAATTTTTAAACTATTTATTCAATTTTATTTTAATGGAAGAAGCATGTTCACCCCCACTTTCCATTTGGTTATTTGATTTGATTTGATGGTGCTCCTGGGGATCATCAAGGATTTGGATATTTTTTTATAACCTAAACCTGACTTGTACTTCTCAACAACATTGTCCCTTACTTGTTTGTAGAGTTCATTGGTCTTCATGGAAGTGTTTGGTTAGTGGTGCCTCTTGCTTAGGTGTTGCAGCCTCTGGGGCCTTTTACAAAAGGTGTGTATATGTAATGACAGATCATGTGACACTTAGATTGCACACAGGTGGACATCATTTCACTAATTATGTGACTTCTGAAGGTAATTGGTTGCACCAGAGCTTTTTATGGACTTCATAATAAAGGGGGTGAATACATACGCACATGCCAATTTTCTGTTTTCTATTTCTAAAAAATAGTTTTATGTATATATTTTTCTCATTTCACTTCACCAACCTAGACTATTGTGTTCTGATCCACCACATAAAATTCAGATTAACAAAACATTGAACTTAGGGATGTAATGTAACAAAATAGGTAAAAAGTCAAGAGGGGTGAATACTTTTGCGTATGTGTGTGTGTATATATACAGTTGCAAGCAAAAGTATGTGAACCCTTTGGAATGATATGGATTTCTGCACAAATTGGTCATAAAATGTAATCTGATCTTCATCTAAGTCACAACAATAGACAATCACACTCTGCTTAAACTAATAACACACAAAGAATTAAATGTTACCATGTTGTTATTGAACACACCATGTAAACATTCACAGTGCAGGTGGAAAAAGTATGTGAACCTCTAGACTAATGACATCTCCAAAAGCTAATTGGAGTGAGGTGTCAGCCAACTGGAGTCCAATCAATGAGATGAGATTGGAGGTGTTGGTTACAGCTGCCCTGTCCTATAAAAAACACACACCAGTTCTGGGTTTGCTTTTCACAAGAAGCATTGCCTGATGTAAATGATGCCTCACACAAAAGAGCTCTCAGAAGACCTACGATTAAGAATTGTTGATTTGCATAAAGCTGGAAAGGGTTATAAAAGTATCTCTAAAAGCCTTGCTGTTCATCAGTCCACGGTAAGACAAATTGTCTATAAATGGAGAAAGTTCAGCACTGCTGCTACTCTCCCTAGGAGTGGCCGTCCTGTAAAGATGACTGCAAGAGCACAGCGCAGACTGCTCAATTAGGAGAAGAAGAATCCTAGAGTGTCAGCTAAAGACTTACAAAAGTCTCTGGCATATGCGAACATCCCTGTTAGCGAATCTACGATATGTAAAACACTAAACAAGAATGGATTTCAGGGGAGGATACCACAGAGGAAGCCACTGCTATCCAAGCAAAACATTGCTGCACGTTTACAGTTTGCACAAGAGCACCTGGATGTTCCACAGCAGTACTGGCAAAATATTCTGTGGACAGATGAAACCAAAGTTGAGTTGTTTGGAAGAAACACACAACACTATGTGTGGAGAAAAAGAGGCACAGCACACCAACATAAAAACCTCATCCCAACTGTAAAGTACGGTGGTGGGGGCATCATGGTTTGGGGCTGCTTTGCTGCGTCAGGGCCTGGACGGATTGCTATCATCGAAGGAAAAATGAATTCCCAAGTTTATGAAGACATTTTGCAGGAGAACTTAAGGCCATCTGTCCACCAGCTGAAGCTCAACAGAAGATGGGCGTTACAACAGGACAACGACCCAAAGCATAGAAGTAAATCAACAACAGAATGGGTTAAACAGAAGAAAATACGCCTTCTGAAGTGACCCAGTCAGAGTCCTGACCTCAACCCGATTGAGATGTTGTGGCATGACCTCAAGAAAGCGATTCACACCAGACATCCCAAGAATATTGCTGAACTGAAACAGTTCTGTAAAGAGAAATGGTCAAGAATTACTCCTGACCGTTGTGCACATCTGATCTGCAACTACAGGAAACGTTTGGTTGTAGTTATTGCTGCCAACGGAGGCTTAACCAGTTATTAAATCCAAGGGTTCACATACTTTTTCCACCTGCACTGTGAATGTTTACATGGTGTGTTGAATAAAAACATGGCAACATTTAATACTTTGTGTGTTATTTGTTTAAGCAGACTGTGATTGTCTATTGTTGTGACTTAGATGAAGATCAGATCACATTTTTTGACCAATTTGTGCAGAAATCCATATCATTCCAAAGGGTTCACATACTTTTGCTTGCAACTGTGTATATATATATATATATATATATATATATATATATATATATATATATAGTACAAACAATGATTAGTACATTAGTGATTCTATTTGAATGGGCGGGACATACAAATGAGATCATATAATGCACTCTCACTCTGTCAATCCAAACCATTTAAAACATTGCACCTTTTAAGCATGAAATACAGTAAGCATATGCTTAAAATAACAAAGGAGCCATGTTTGAAATGGTTTGGATTGACAGAGTCCAGTGCATATACTGTATTTCTGAGAAATTTGAGCAGGAAATACGTTTTTATTAAAAAAAATTTTTAGACATTCAAATAGTGGAGGGCTTCTATCACTCTTAGCCCGCCATATGTGAAATGATTATTTATATATATATATATATATATAATATATATATATATATATATATATATTATATATTTATATATATATATATATTTATATATAACATAAAATTAGACAATAAGTATTACTACATTATATCAAATTGAAAGATACATGGGGAGAATTTATCAAGTGGAGGATGTTTATTCAGTGTCCCACTAAGTGACAGAGCAAAAACTCCAGTAATTGTAGAAAAAGTGAAACATTATAATGTGAAAGTACAATTGATTCCTAATTTTTGGTCACTTGGTTGCTAAACAATGGAGAAACAATGACCCCCATGCCTCACTTGCAAGTTTTCGGGACAATAGGCCATGTTGGGTTTAATTTGTTTATTTAATAACTGATTAGCAATAAAAGTAGTATAAGAACATTCAATGTAGCTCTTAAAATTTACATTTGGATTCTAGCTTTACCGTTTCAGATTTAATCAGCTTTTTTCCACCTCATCATTTGTCAAGGGGTGGGAGCAGATCTTCCCAGGAAGCTTTAATGTGAAGCTTGTCTCATACTTTATTTAACTACTTTTTTAACTACTTACTTCCTTGCAAAGACCAGGCAAACAGGAGTCTGTAGGAAAGAGGCAGATCTGCGCCCAACCCCTAAAAATCTAATAAGAGTAGTGAGGAGTATCTCTGCTCAATGCTACAACACTAAAGATCAAATGTAAGTTTTAGAACGCTAATTTGCATTTTTTTCAGTTACTGATATTATTGCTAATCAGCTATTAAAGGGAAATATTCTGGATTTTAATATGTATATAATATCCCTGTGTATCTCTTTACTTTTATGTACTCTATTTTATTAAGAAGGGATTAAAAGCTCTGTTTGTACTGCCTAAAATCTTACAGTTTTTACTTGCTTGTGTCTGCCCTCTGTAGCTCATGCAGCTCCTGAATATAGACTGTAAAGTGCAGTCTTTCAAATTATCCTATCAAGGACCTCTCTTAAGTAGCATGTTGCAGAACGATGCCACTGATTGGTCACTATGAGACACTACACATCCTGTACTTAGAAGTGCACTGTCTTCATGAGCTGCAGAGAAACCAGTTAGGAACTATTTGTAATATTTTAGGCAGAAACAACAGAGCTTATAAGCGTTTCTTAATAAAAATAAGGTAAAGGTAAACAGATACACAGGAATAATTTATACCTAGTAATATCCAGAAAACGCCCATGTCCCAGGTTCTATCCTCTTATGGTAGCGCAGCACAAGTCAGCCGCAGTGGCGGGGAGCGTCCGCTAGATGGCACTGCTGATATTCCGGTGTCATATAATAGTCTAGACTTGGGTAAACTGTTAGGGTTAGTGTTGGGGTTAGGGTGAGGGTTAGTTCAAGGCTTGGGTAAACTGTAAGGGTTAGTGTTGGGGTTAGTTCAAGGCTTAGGTAAACTGTTAGGGTTAGTGTTGGGGTTATAAGCTTAGAACTTCTCTCACATATCGGCAGCGCCATCTAATGGCTGGAGGCCGCACTGCAGCAGCGGACCTGTCTTGACACCATAACAGAATAAATCTTGATATTATTATTATTATTATTGATAGCTTCATCTTTCCTTCTTATAGAACACATTACAGATATAATAAGCATATCTCACAAACTTATCCTGATTTTAGAACATTTTAAAAAGACATTACAGCATTTACTAATACTTTATTTCCATCTCTCAACTAATGTCTTCAGAACGTCTCCTTAGAATACATATTCATTTTCCACCTTCTTTATGATTTATTCCTTAATAAAAATTCCAAAACGTTGAATACTTTTCAGTCTGTGAGACAACCTCAGCATGAGACCACTAAACCGCCCCTTTAAATGGCCCTCATTGGAGATTATATGCCAAAACTATTTTTTCAATTAGAGGGGAAAAAAATGAGTTTCGGGGAAAATGTTCCAATTTGTAATATTCCACTGTAAGTTTGGTTTAGTTAAAGGGAGACGGCAGACTGAATTATGCCGAGGCAATCCTATCTTATGGAGGTTTAATTCCACAGAGACGTTGGGAGGTGCAATAAATCAGCGGGGAAAAGTGCAAGTGATCTTTAATTTTCAGTGTAATCCACGATAAAACTGCCATCCTTGTTAAGAATGTTTCTAATATTGCCGCATTTCATTATGTATGAAAACAATTATTAATTCAGCATTGCTTTATACATAATACACGCATTTTTTTAATTAAAAATTGTAAGCACAAAAGCAGAATTGTTTTTATTTATTAAAGAATAAGACTTATAGAGAAGATGCTGCACCCGATTAACTCTACTGAGTATCTTGTCGGCTGCACAAAAGCAGAAAATGGCAAGAAAATGGAAAATAAATACATTTTTCATTAAAGGACCACTATAAAATCTGAGCAAGAGTAGCTTATTATCTTAATTATGCATTAATCATTAGTAAAACTTGTGAATCCCTCCAGCTTCTTGTCTCCATTCTGGTGGCAGATATAATAATAGAATAAATCAATACCCCCCCCCCCCCCCCCCCCCACTGTGAATCCCCAGCTAATGATGATTATTGTGTTCGTAGACGTTGTGTCTGAACATTTAGCAGCTGCCTGCTAGACAAAGCCACTTCCCTCCTTTGACAATGTAGAGGGTGGATACCAGAGTCTGAATTTTGCAAGGAAGTTTAATATTAAATATTGCTTTTTAAATAATTGAATATGAATATTATTAAATATAACTGCCTTATTAAAACCTTTAGATTGTGTTGTTTAGGGCATTTTAGTGGCCCTTTAAAGGAATGATCTGAATCAGAGTAATCTTACAGTCTCATCTACTGCACAGACAGGGCAGGGTTTGAGCAGACAGTGCTCCTCCATGTTATCTGCATAAGACCTGGGACATGGGGGGTGGACCAATCAGATGACTGGGACGCTGGGGCCACAAGGGAAGAGATACAGGAAGGAAATGATGGAGGAGAGGAGAAAAAACCTGGGGGCAGGGGAAAGGGGGACAAGAGGGATACCAAGGGTAAGCAGCAAGAGGGAGACAGTGGGTAAGCGGCAAGAGGGAGACATTGGTTAAGGGCCAAGAGAGAGACAGTGGGTAAGCGGCAAGAGAGAGACAGTGGGTAAGCGGCAAGAGAGAGACAGTGGGTAAGCGGCAAGAGGGAGACAGTGGGTAAGCGGCAAGAGAGAGACAGTGGGTAAGCGGCAAGAGAGAGACAGTGGGTAAGCGGCAAGAGAGAGACAGTGGGTAAGCGGCAAGAGAGAGACAGTGGGTAAGCGGTAAGAGAGAGACAGTGGGTAAGCGGCAAGAGAGAGACAGTGGGTAAGCGGCAAGAGAGAGACAGTGGGTAAGCGGCAAGAGGGCGACAGTGGGTAAGCGGCAAGAGGGAGACAGTGGGTAAGCGGCAAGAGGGAGACAGTGGGTAAGCGGCAAGAGAGAGACAGTGGGTAAGCGGCAAGAGAGAGACAGTGGGTAAGCGGCAAGAGGGCGACAGTGGGTAAGGGGCAAGAGGGAGACAGTGGGTAAGCGGCAAGAGAGAGACAGTGGGTAAGCGGCAAGAGGGCGACAGTGGATAAGCGGCAAGAGGGCGAAAGTGGATAACCGCAAGAGGGCGACAGTGGATAAGCGGCAAGAGAGACAGTGGGTAAGCGGAAAGAGGGAGACAGTGGGTAAGCAGAAAGAGGGAGACAGTGGGTAAGCGGAAAGAGGCAGACAGTGGGTAAGCGGAAAGAGGGCGACAGTGGATAAGCGGAAAGAGGGAGACAGTGGGTAAGCGGAAAGAGGGAGACAGTGGGTAAGCGGAAAGAGGGCGACAGTGGGTAAGCGGAAAGAGGGCGACAGTGGATAAGCGGAAAGAGGGAGACAGTGGGTAAGCGGAAAGAGGGAGACAGTGGGTAAGCGGCAAGAGGGAGACCGTGGGTACGCGGAAAGAGGGAGACCGTGGGTAAGCGGCAAGAGGGAGACCGTGGGTAAGCGGCAAGAGGGAGACAGTGGGTAAGCGGCAAGAGAGACAGTGGGTAAGCGGAAAGAGGGAGACAGTGGGTAAGCGGAAAGAGGGAGACAGTGGGTAAGCGGAAAGAGGGCGACAGTGGATAAGTGGAAAGAGGGAGAAAGTGGGTAAGCGGAAAGAGGGAGACAGTGGGTAAGCGGAAAGAGGGAGACAGTGGGTAAGCGGCAAGAGGGAGACAGTGGGAGGGGCGGCAAGAGGGAGACAGTGGGTAAGCGGCATGAGGGAGACAGTGGGTAAGCGGCAAGAGGGAGACAGTGGGAGGGGCGGCAAGAGGGAGACAGTGGGTAAGCGGCATGAGGGAGACAGTGGGTAAGCGGCAAGAGGGAGACAGTGGGAGGGGCGGCAAGAGGGAGACAGTGGGTAAGCGGCATGAGGGAGACAGTGGGTAAGCGGCGAGAGGGAGACAGTGGGTAAGCGGCGAGAGGGAGACAGTGGGTAAGCGGCGAGAGGGAGACAGTGGGTAAGCGGCGAGAGGGAGACAGTGGGTAAGCGGCGAGAGGGAGAGAGTGGGTAAGCAGAAAGAGGGAGAACGTGGGTAAGCAGAAAGAGGGACACAGTGACAAAGAGTAAGTGACAAGAGGGCGACAGAGATGTGAGGAAAAACTAACAGGTCGGCAATAGTATAGAGCTAGATGTCAGCTCTAGAAGCATAGATAACAAGGTCTCTGGTATGTGTCCAGTCATTAGCCCTACATTATATATGAGCGCGGACCCAACAACTCCACCAACACTGCATACAATATGGCGAGCACTGCATACAATATGGCGAGCACTGCATACAATATGGCGAGCACTGCATACAATATGGCGAGCACTGCAATTCTTGTGTGGGTTGCAATTCAAATAAAACCTACCTGTATCTAATGGGTTTCTGTGACCACAAGAAAACTAGGGTCATAATAATAGGATGTTAATAGGCTCATTTATCTGGATGAGGAGAGGAATATTCTTGGCAGTGCACAGTTTACAAGTCTCAATTTACAATTATTGAAATATAATGTAAAGTAAAAAAGAAAAAAACAGTTTGGCAAACTCCTGTAAATGTGAGCAATGAAGTTATGTTCCAAATGTCTTTTTACATAGTATATATATATATATATATATATATATATATAAGCATGGCTTAAGAGAAAATCGTAGTGTTAACTGACTCTGCTAGTGCAGTAAAGCTGGCATGACAATGAGAAGTTGAGCACAGAACAGGGTAGGCAGGACTTGCAATTTACTTAAGACAGCCTGCTTCTGATCATATGAGGGAAATGGGTGGGGGGCCCTTGTCAAATAATATTCGCTGTTACACTTCATTCCCACCTCATTCCTGGTCTTGGGCACTATTGTCCACATAATACACACAAACATCTCATACATAATTAATATGCAGGCCAGATTAAATGGAGCATGCTCACTATGTGATTGTTGTCAAAGCCCCTTTATCATACCGAGCATGCTCCAGGTAAACAATGTGTGCTGACTTGTCTGAGCAAGAGTGTCCAAGGCAAGGAAGGAGGTGGGGGAGGAGTGCAGCAGCAGCCATGATTGATGGAAACTATATTTTTAACCTACATTTTCTCGCTAAAGCCTTTTTTGCTGCTGTTTGCACATAATTCATTTTTAATGTTGGTTAATAGTAAACTAAAAAAAATAGATTAACTTGAAAAGCCATTACACTAGCCCTGTAATAACAAACTAAAACAAGAAAATATGTCATAAAGAGAAATATTGATTCAATAGACTTCAGTTGATCTTTAAGACCATGAACAGATCATCCCACCAAGGAACGTACCTAGGTCAGACGCAACCATTTCTTCAGCATCCGGTTTCAGGGACGCCATTTCATTGGGTGATCCATTTTCATTGTGACCACTCCTCTCTACCTTCTCGAGACCTTCTCCCGACTCTCTAGAACGGCCATCTCCTAGGCTCCTGCAAAACACATACAGGGGTTGTTGTAATCGCTCTCTTTTATATCAAAGCAATGACAGATATGATTCAATACAAAAACTCTGGCTAAGATGGAGGAGTTTTGTGTAGAGAAGCAGAAGAACCTGACAGTCACTTAAGAGTTATTCTTGGTGTTTGTATTTGACTTCTTTCTAAAAACTGCTTTATAAAAAGATATGGAAGGCGTTTGCACATTTAAACATATTTTTATTAACAAGTGCTTCAAATATCTGTTTTTACTATGGACTCTTGTTTAATGAGAAGAGACAAAAGAAAAGAGAAGAGAAAGAAAAGTGAGAAAAGGGGATCAAGAGAAGAGGTGCCAGAAAGAAAAGCAAGTGTAGTGTGAGAGAGAGAGAGAGAGAGAGAGAGAAGGCGAGAGAAAGAAAGAAAGAAAGAAAGAAAGAAAGAAAGAAAGAAAGAAAGAAAGAAAAGAAAATGGATATAGATGAACTAAGAGAGAGAAAGAAAAAGAAATAGCAAAAAAGAGAGAAAAAGAAAGAAGAGAAAACGAGAAAAAGAAAAAGAAATAGGGGAAAAAAAGAGAGACAATACACGGGTCTGAGAGACAGCACAGATTAAAAATAATTTTAAAAAAGTGAGAATAAGCTATTTGAAGGTCAGCAAAAGACTTGTCAGTGGAGTCAAGACCACAAGAAGAATTAAAAGGTCATTGATGTATATTTTTTTTACTCTGTTGCATCTGAAAGAAGGTATTTGATAATAAACCACTGTGTTTAAAAAAAAATAAAAAAAAAAAATAAAAAAAAACGTGTTAAAATGTATAACATTTCTGGGGGCTTGCCATTGTCAGCCGCAGTAATATAGATGTAGGAGTCACACTATATAACGGTGGCCCTGGATGGAAGGATTGTTCGGGGTAACTGCTCTCCCAGCCCGCTCCTGACAGGAGGATTGTCCAGGGGTAAATGCTCTCCCGGCACACTCTTGTCGGATCGGAGGAGTTTCCAGGGGTAAATGCTCTCCCAACTCACTATTATCAGATCAGAGGATTGTCCAGGGGTAATTGCTCTCCCGGCTCACTCATCGGATAGGAGGATTGTCCAGGGGTAATTTATTTTTTGTTAATACAGAGTGGCCACCTGCAAAGATGCACTGCAACTCAGTGTATATATATATATATATATATATATATATATATATATATATATATATATATATATATATATATATATATATATATATATATATATATATATATAAAACACATAAAATTGATATTTGTTTAATATTAATCACTATTACTTCAATCTCATCATACAGAATGAAAATGATTTGGTGACCAGGCTTGAAATTGCATTTTAGACACCTGGTGCTCTCGGTGCAGCTCCAGAGGGCAGGACATTTTAGTCTCTTCAGTACATTTATGATATATTGCTACTCCCGTTGGTACTGAGACAGAACATTGAGTTTTGCTGTGTTTTTGCTGCTTTAGAAGTAGCAAGAGGACAGCGGATGAGTGATTTAATACCTAAAATACCCCTGTTTTCAGAAGCTCCCTGGCATATTTGGATTGGATTGTGAGCAGTTAAGAGGGCAGCAAGACACAAACCCCAAAGCAGCGAATTGTAATCGAGAAAGGACGGAACCGCAGTCATGTGGGGGAAAAGTCACATTTAACACATGCAGAATTCATTAATATGATAAGAAAGGTAATGGAATGAATAGAAGAAAGCGAGAAAACACAATAGACAGAGAAGATGGAGAGTGATAGATACATGTAGGTAGAAAGGAGAAGAGGAGAAAAGAAAGGAAAGAAAGAAAAACAAAAGAGAAAGAAAGAAAGAAAGGAAGAAAGAAGGAAAGAAAGAAAGAAGGAAAGAAAGAAAGAAAGAAAGAAAGAAGGAAAGAAAGAAAGAAGGAAAGAAAGAAAGAAGGAAAGAAAGAAAGAAGGAAAGAAAAAGGATAGGAAAGGAAAGAGAGAAAGGAAAGACGAAAAGGCCGGAGGGGCGAAAAGGCCGGAGGGGTGAAAAGGCGAAAAGGCCGGAGGGGCGAAAAGGCCGGAGGGGCGAAAAGGCCGGAGGGGCGAAAAGGCCGGAGGGGCGAAAAGGCCGGAGGGGCGAAAAGGCCGGAGGGGGGCGAAAAGGCCTGAGGGGCGAAAAGGCCGGAGGGGCAAAAGGAGGAAAAGAGAGAGTAAATGAAAAAAGAGAAAAAAAGAAAGATGGAAGGAGGGAGGGAAGAAATGAAGGTGGGAGAGAAGAAAGAAAGGAAGGTGGAAGGGAAGAAAGAAAGAAGGTGGGAGGGAAGAAAGGAAGAAAGGAGGGACGAAAGGGAGGAGGGACAAAGGGATGGGAGGAGGGACAAAGGGATGGAAGGAGGGAGAGAAGGATGGAAGGAGGGATGGAAGGAGAGAAGGAAAGACAAAAAAGAAAGAAAAGAAAAAAAGAGAGAAAGAAAGAAAGAGAAAAAGAAATAGGGAAAAAAAGAGAGACAATACACGGGTCTGAGAGACAGAAAGAGAGAGGGGGGGGGGGGAGAGAGAGAGAGAGAGAGAAACAGAAATGAAAAAATAGAGAAAGACAGAGAGAAAAAAGAAAAATAATATGGAATAGAAAAGGAAAGAAAGATAGAAAGAAAGGAGAGACTAAATGATTTGAGACAAAATAAAGAGTAGAATAAAAGATATATGTAGTATCTAAATTTTAGGAAGATGCTATTACTTGGCCTTGAGATCTACACCTATGTGCAAGTTATATTAGAGTCGGAGAGTAGGTCCTTGACATTACAAACACGTCAGGATTTCAGGATTTTTCTGCTGTACACAGGCCAGGCAAGACTTCCTTGCACACAACATGAATATTCGACATTCCTGGCCTGTGATTGGATGTTGCATAGAGAATGGCTCAGTCTTATGAATGGGACATGATAATGAGCAGTTGTTTTCCTGGATATTGCGTTTTTACATAAGTTATTTCCTCTGCTTACCCCAAACTGCCGGCTTTCTTGAATAAATCACCTTCAGAGGAGTCAGACACTAAAACAAACAATTAAAGCAGCAATTAAGGTTCTGGCTAAAACCGACAACACATTAATTATGTTGTGGGATTGAAATGCAAATAAATGCGGCATAAGAAGCAAACAGCTTGTATATGATCATATTAACACTTCACTAGCCGGGACAGAAGAGCAACTGAATAGGCATGACTAGTGTTCTCCCAATAACATTTTTGGGTCGGTGCTTGGCTAGAGGGACAGATGGTGGGCAGGCACACATTTTTTGGGTGGTTTGTGCCTGTCCATATCACCGGCATGCAGCTTCATATCACTATAAGGTCAATGGTGGAGGACGACTTTGTACAGCAAGCAGTGAAACATTTTCAGTCACAAAGTGTAACCAACAAGCTTTTGCTGAGAGGACTCAGCAGTGCTCAGGACAATGAGAGGTGGGGAGGGGTATAGTAGCAGCCATTAATGAGGGAAACCATATTGTTCTATTCCTTAATCAAGCTAAAACTTTGCTTCTGGTTTCAAGTGTATTGTTAATGTTAGTTAATCGTGAACTAAAAAATAGATTTAACATGAAAAGCGCGTAATGGGAGATTCGATCTTAGTCTGTAGTGTGAGGTGGAGGGTTATCAATTTTGAATCTTAAACTTAGTATTAAAGGTTATAAGCCTCCAGTTGTCCTATTTTATCTCCACCCTTGTGAAATCATCAAGAGTGAGGGAGAAAAAAGATTGTCCGGATTAGAGAGACTGAGTAACAGTCTATTAGCTTCTTGAACTTCCTTCTTTCTTCCTCTATTCTCTCCTATAGGCTGCCATCTCTATTTTGTAAAGGACACTCCCACAGGTAAGGGGGTTAACACTAGCAGTGTAATGCTGTGAGACATCAAACTGCGACATGCAGCATGTTAAAAGCTGGGGGGGGGACTGAGAGGATTTTCAATCATAATTGTTATAAGTAATCATTATAATAACTCATTGATGGTATATAATATTTAAAAAAAACAGTTTAAACAGGAAAATTCTATTGGTTAAGTATGATAAAGCTTCCAACACACTGCATGTAGCTGTCTGCTGTCTACCAGCCTGACAAGAATAGTGTGAATGCCCCTAGCACCCAAAATGCAGTGCTGTAGGTCACAGTTGTGAAAGATGGCAGCCTGCAAGACAGAATACATGAAGAAATGGGGGTGGTTCCAGATGTTGAGAAACACGGAAGGAGTGTAAATTTTGTATTTAATTAATTAAACTTCGCTAAAACATTTCTAAAGAGTGCTAACGGAGTCATTTAAACTGGCACGGTGCTACTCACCACATTTAATGAGAACTTGTTTTGTTTCTTGTTTCAGCCGTTTGTTCCTGCTTGAGCACCGTCTCCCCGGGAGGTCTGTGTGTGCGCTGGTTTCCTGCTAATAAATTATAAGGGTGTTAAAACAGGAAGCATTTTATAAGTAGAGGAAGACAAGAAACCCCTCCGACACCAATATATATATATATATATATATATATATATATATATATATATATATATATATATATATATATATATATATATACACACACACACACATACAATCATACAGTGCCCTTTAAGCATTTCTTTTATTGATATTAGAACACAGATTTTGTCAAATTCTTGATTTTGGCTCCATGTGACTCACATACCTTGTCAGATAAAGTCTTAGTTCATGCTTTTTAAAAAATATATATTTTATATCATACAGTGTTCCTGTAAAATTATTTAAAAATAACCCAACTTATTTATAGGGTGACATATATATAGTGCTAACACATTCTGTATGTAATTTGGCAGACTGATACAAAAGGAGGTGACGACCCTGACCTTTTACAAAGACTGAGCATTTGCAAGTTTTAAAGACTGGGGCCCTCATTCAATTGCAATTTGGCCAATTGAATAGGGCTCTAAATAAGCAAATAACATATCTTTTTAAAGAAGTTTTTAGTTAGTAAACATCTATCCAAAAGCAAGTTTTTCACTAACTAAAAACTTCTTTAAAAAAATATGCTATGTGCTTATTTAGAGCACTATTCAATTGGCCAAATTGCAATTGAATGAGGCCCTAAAGGATTAATGAAACAAAAGGTGTCGTAATTAGCCTGGAGAAACAAGGGCTTGGCAAGTGATTGAAAATATAGTAGTGGGTTAATTAACGATTAAGTCTGTGGGTGTAGCAGCTGAGGTGATAGCGCAGAAACCTGCACCATACAGTTACACAAATCATAGGTGGATGTGGACAGGTGAGAGAACACATTAGATAAGCGTTAAGAGAGGCAAAAGAGCTGGTGGTGTGTAAGGTTATATGTCTAGAAGTAAAAGAAACTAAAGGTGAATAAAACTGCAAAAGATGGCAGTTGGCGAGATGGATGGGGGAGCCGGAAAATTTGTTGAGAGCAATTTACCGCCGACTATTCACTGTGACGGCAATTCACCGACATGCAATTCAACAAAAATTGGTTAATCGACGCTACAGTTGATCGCGTAAGCAATTAGTCGGATCTAGAAACAACTCACCGACAGCAATTCTCCGCCCCACACATTACTTTCAGTTTGTGAAGGCATCATGGCAGTGGAGTTTCTTAAATCCAAAAAAGGAAAAGCAAAGCCGTGCTATGATGGCATTTGTTCCATAAGGATAAGAAAATTGAAAACAAAATATATTGGAAGTGCCAAAATTATACAAAAACAAGATGTGCGGCCAGTTACTACAGAGGACAACAACATAGTGAAAGCACTCAGGGAGAACAATCACTGTGCAGATGCAGCACATGTTCTGAATACCATGAGGTTGTGCGGAAACAACAAACGATACTGCGCACAGTATAATTGCCAATGTGTCCAGAACCTGCAGCCAAGGAGCGCCCAAGCTGCAGAGTGTTGCCACGATGTAGCGTGCCATCAGGAACATCAGGAGAAGACAGTTTGATGGTCCAGTTCTCCCAGCACACAGGAGGGACATTGTCTTTACTGATGAGTACAAAAGTACTTGCAATGGAGAAGTGTTTCTTAAGTATGACTCTGGATCTCAGGACAATAGGATGCTAATCTTCTCTACAACTAGGAATCTGTGACTCGTGGCGTAAAGTGAGCATTGGTATGCTGATGGTACTTTAAAAAAAGTTCCATTACTGTTTTTCCAGCTGTACACAATTCATGTATTTAAGGATAACCCCACTAGCCCTTACAATCAATTTCGAATTGGCCATGATGAATGCGTGCAGGCGAGTATTCCCTGACACTTCTCAATGTGGTTGCTTTTTTCATTTCGCACAGTCCATATACCGTTCAGTTCAGGACAATGGCTTAAAGCAACGGTACGAAACGGATGCCAATTTTGCTCGCACTATGACATTTTTGGCAGCGATAGCATTTGTGCCCACTGCTAATGTCACCAATGTTTTAGTTGAGCAACAGAAGCGCAAGAAGTGGTGGATTACTTAGAAGACACGTGGATAGGACAACCAACAAGACGTGAGGTTCGAGGGGCACCTAGGTTCGCGCATACCATCTGGAATGTACATCAACTTGTTCTTCAAGGACTGCCAAGAACAAATAGCTCTGTGGAAGGCTGGCACAGAGGCTTTGAAGAACAAGTTGCTGCGTGTCATCCAAATATATGGAAGTTCATTATGTGCATCAAAAAAGAGCAGAGCCCGAATGAACTACACATAGAACAGTACTTGTGTGGAGCTGACCAAGTCCAAAGAAAAAAATACAGAGATTGTGATGAAAGAATAATAAGGCTAGTGACTGCCTACAATGAAGATGTTGACTATTTAAGAGGCATTGCACATAACATTTCATACTAATGTACATAGTGAACTTGCCCAACCCTGCCATTACACACATTAATGCAGTGCTATGTTTATGACTGTGGTAGTGTGTATTAAATAAACACTGTTTTGTTTAATGTCATGGATTCCTCTCTATTCTATACATATTATTGTCATGGTCTGTACTCCCCACAGGTAGTTTGACATGTATTTGTTACTTTTTACGTTGGATAATTTTTAACTGTGCATTACATATTGGTATTACAGTGCTTCCATGCAAATGGCTTATTCGATGAATTGCTTACGCGATAAGCTGTAGCGGCAAATAGCTGATTTTTGGTGAATTGCTGTTGCGGTGAATAGTCGGCGGTGAATTGTTCTTGGTAAATGTTCCTAGACCCGATGGATGGTATTGTATCCAATGTCACTGTCTGAGCCACTGCTCAGTCCTGATGGTGAATGGGACTAGACACATATACTAATGCACAATAAATATATTAATATATAATGGGACTAGACACACACATATATACATATATTAGCGACTTGCCCGTCAAAAAATGACGGTCAATAAAATTTGAAGCCATGGTAATGCTGCTTGGCACACGATGTTAAGCTTTTTATACTCTAAGGACCTTCGGCGCCCATTGCGAGCCTCGCGCTGGGCCTGAGGAGATTTATGAATGTGTTATGAATGTCCCAACTGTGCATTAGGAATAGGCTGCGTGCGCGAGGGCAAACGGTTGGTTTATTTCTGTAAAGCGCTACTGTAGATGCGTAATGTTGTTAGTGGCAAGTTATGATTGTAAAATAGCGTCGTTTGTCTATGTGCTACGCGGTTTGCTAGCATTTGCCAACCTCTGTAATAATATATTTTGTACCTCGTACATTCCTGGGTGAAAGTGGTACACGGTTGGCGATGTTTTGAGAGGTCCAGGATCTCGTTTTCCTTTTTTTGGGCCGCCATTTTTTTTTTTATCGCTTCGCCAAATTTTGAGTGACGAAACCCTGCAAAATCAACTTAAATTTGCGTTCCACCTCACTCCCAGACGTCCTGGATGTTCCCCCGTGCTGTGCGTGATGTTTTTGTTGTATTTTTTGTTTTTAGTTTTTTAGTGTTTTGTGTTTTTTGCTTTGCACGGTTCGGCCGTTAACTTCGTATTAGTATAAGTCCCGCGTCTCGTATTCATTTTTCTTTTCTAAGTCCAGCGTTCGTCAACTGCTTGCAGCCTAAGGCGATCCGGCGTTTCCTAAGTGTTTGGAGGCTAAGTCCTGCGTGCTTCAGTGCATCCACTGGTTGCCTCGCTTCGCGAGTCTCGCAGGCAATGAGCGCCTTTGGCGCTCATCGCCCAAGTGCTGTGATATTAGTGCCTAAACGGTTCGCCTCGCTACGCCTAAGTGCTCCGAGTTAATGGCTTGGCTCGCAAGTGATGAGATTGTGTGTGTGTGTGTGTGTGTGTATATGTGTATGTATGTGTATGTGTATGTATGTGTATGTGTATGTATGTGTGTATATGTATATGTATGTATATGTATATGTATATGTATATATATATATATATATATATATATATATATATATATATATATATATATATATATATATATATATATATATATATATATATATATATAAATAAAAATTAGAAACCAGTCTGGGTCTTGAAAGGTTAGACATTATTATGGATGCAACACACTGATCCACATAGGAACATTTATTTGCTCTGAAGATCAGGGAAGATGTATTTGAGATATTACAGTTCTGATGTAATCGTTCATAAGAAGCTCTGCAGAGCAGAAACTGTGAAGGAAACGAATACCAGTTTGTGTTACCATCCAGGGCTGGAAAATATTCTACCATTAAATGGGCCATTCACTGCTCAAAAAACAACAGGACTCTGGTCTTGTGGATATTAATCTGCAGCATTATGAAGAGCAGCCAAGATCAAGCGGGGAAGCTTTTATGCTTTGATGCTTTTTTCCAATATATTGTGCTATGGGGAGAAATGCATTTTTATAGAAAAACTTAAAGGCTGTGAATAAAAAGTTTCTATATTATCTGTTGTGAGAAATTCCTGATAGCTTGGACCGTGAGGGCATGTTCTTATCTACAGATCAGTGATGTGACACCCCTTCCCAACACATGCTCAGAAGCAGGCAGCTTCCATATATAACAGCAAGCACTGCTCCTGAAGTAATGTAAACATCCCTCTAGCACAAATAACCTTCACCAAAAGTATTGTGGATGCCTCCACAGACCAGCAAAAGCATCAACTTTTTTCTTTCTGAATGAAAACCAGCTTTGTGACATTTTCTCTCCCTAATTATGTGCTTAGTCAGACTTAAGTTTTTCGAACGCAACATTTAATGACCACTTAACTCACATAAAATTTCAGTTTAATCAATGATCTAGTATTAACATATGTTCTTGTATGACAGCATTATTAAAATACAGGGTAACACTGCTTACTCGTTCTTTAGACCTTTTATATTTCACTATGGGTGCAGCCATTGTATTAATAAAGGTATCTGGCAGTCTGTGGCATATCCTGTATATAAAAGTCTGAAATAATTCTGTATATTTGTAATTCAAGGTACATTTGAAACTCCTTGTGTGCGATACACTCCCAAAGCACCTGTGTAGGCAGAGCGTCCTAACCAATGAGCTGTGTGGCGATGTGTCCTAACCTATTAGCTGTCTGTATCACGGCTGCCTCCAGAGCAGCTTTGTCTCAGCCAGTGAGAAGGAAACAGATACATTGTCGTCACTGCTTTTGATTAGGCACAACTCATTTTCTGCTGCTTTAGCTTGGATTTTCAGGGGCGTTCCTTCTCCAAATGAACTGGCTGAAGAAACTTTGCAAACTTTAGAGTAAGAGTATTAATGTTTATTTTGGTCCTAGGGAATTGCACGTCAAAAATGGCGACAATAAAATGTTAAGCCTGGCAATGCTGTTTGCCATGCAATGTAAGGTTCTCCCACCTGTAACTTGTGGGCCTTGGCGCTCATTGCGAGCCTCTCCCCCCGTCTACTTTACGGGCTGTGTCTTTCTCCCTGCTCTGTGCTCTACGGGTCTGAAACCATTTGTGGGCTTGGGAAATTGATCAATTTCCCCAGCCCGAAATGGTCTTCCGATTTGCAGCCTTGAAAAACAATGATGTATTTACTGGGGCCATTTTTTTCTCTCGCTTAGCCGTTTTCAATCCTCCAAAAAACGCCAATTGAAGATCAAATTAGCTTTCAACCTCACTTACAGACTCCCTGCCAGTATATTAGTGTCTATTCAATACATTGTTATTGCTTTAATGTAATAATATGTTTGGCAGACAGAGGAATATTGATTAAACAGACATTTTATTCTGACTTTAGTGGTCATTTAAAGAGCATGCTCTAAACATTATCAGATATGTGACAAATACAGAAAAGTATACTTTTCACATTGGCCTGAATTTGAGGATTTTCTTTCAGTGCACCGTTGAGTCAATCAGGATGACCGTACACAGCATGCATCTCCTCAAATCCAGGCCTGTGTGGGGCCCTCCACGAACAAACGTGCCCACCCTGTTTTAAAGTGACATGGAAGATTTCCAGATTTCACTACAAATATAATATACCTGTGTAATCCATGTATTTGTTTTTACTTTAATTAAGAAATGCTTGTAAGCTCTGTTTTTTCTGCCTAAAATCATACAACCTGTACCTGTTTGGGTCTGCCATCTGTATTTCACGCAGTTCATGAATATACAGACTGTGTAGTGTTTCAATTTAGCCTGCCAGTGACCTCTCTCAAGTAGCATGTTGCAGAATTGTGTTGCTATGAGACACTGCACACCCTGTACTTAGATGTACACTAGGAACTATTTGTATGATTTAAGGCAATAAAAACAGAACTTTTCGCCATATCATAATAAAATAAAGTACATGTCAGTAAATAGATACACAGGGCTATTATATACCTAGTAATATCCAGGAACCTGCCATATCCCTTTAAGCATTTCTTCTAATGATCTCTTGTTTTTAGCTCCAATAAACCCATATGACATTTATATAATTTGGGATAAAGCCACAGCTCCTCTCCTGCCGGCCTGGGTTATACTCGGTATGTATTTTATTAGAAGATCAGAATTGGTACTCAGAGCCATGCTCTATGTGGATCTGACAGCAGCGTATTGATTGGCTCGCTCGATGCCTCCATAGTTTGCATTGCGTGTGTGTACATGAGATCCTCTGGGTTTATTAAAGATGCGCAATGAAGTACTAATTGCTCGCGGCTTCAGTGTACTTAATGAGTTTTTAGCTGCTAATTGGTTTAACAAACTGGCGGATGGGCAAATAAAGATTTAACCAAACAGCTGCCGGAGACAATTGGCAACGACATAGAAAAGATCAAAAGATTGTATCAAGATAAAGATCGTGGCAAATGGTGTCATTAAAAATCTAAGTGGATGTGACTTAAAATGTGCATAGAAGGGAGTTTTGTTTTTCTGTGTCGTTCAGTCGTGTCCGACTCTCCGTGACCTCATAGACTGTAACACACCAGGCACATCTTTATATCCATGGTCATGCTGATCCACTTTGTTTTCATGACAGAGATACTGGAATGGGTCGCCAGTTCCGTCTCCAGTGGGCCACAGTATTCTTAGGTGATCTCCCATCCAAGTTCTGACCAGGCCCAACCCTGCTCGGCTTCAGGGTGGTGTGACCTCTTGGGTCCCTGACTGGAATCGAAATATATATATAAATAAATATAAATATATATATATATATATATATATATATATATATATATATATAAATATATATATATATATAAATATAAATATATATAAATATATATATATATAAATATATATATATATAAATATATATATATATAAATATAAATATATATAAATATATATATATATAAATATAAATATATATAAATATATATAAATATATATATATAAATATATATAAATATATATATATAAATATATATAAATAAATATAAATAAATATATATATATATATATATATATATATATAAATATATATATAAATATATATATAAATATATATATAAATATATATATATATAAATATATATATATAAATATATATATATATATAAATATAAATATATAAATATATATAAATATATAAATATATATAAATATATAAATAAATATATAAATATATATAAATATATATAAATATATAAATAAATATATATATATATATAAATATATATATATATAAATATATATATATATATATATATATATATATATATATATATATATAAATAAACACATTTCATTTTTTTTTCTATATTATGACATTATTTTTACTGATCAATGCCCAATTGAAGTTATTGAGCTTCTGCTGCCAAGGATAAAGATACGATATAAAATCCGATCTCTATATGTGAATGATTCTGCCATGTCCTCATATCCTGCAGATACACCCCCCGTTCCAGTGACCTATTCTTACAGACTCACAGGCCGTGCGCGGCTAGTTAAATGAGCTGTGCAATCTCTACGGATCAGGAAATCTTCAAATACCAATTTAGATGTTTGAGCAGAAAATTAAACTGTCCGAGGAAGAGAAACAGTCCGAGTCTGCAGATATCCAGCGGCGGGAGTGAGGTGTGTGGAGGACAACGGCGCTATTAACTCATACTATGCCAGAGTTAACCTGCTAAGCTTCAGTTATATAGGAAAAAATAAAAATAAGCCGGGAGGAAATAGCTGCTAGCTCATACAAGATAACTTTATTACAGGACCACTGCGGGGTCTTAACAAGTGTTGTCCCCAAAAACCTTCAGCCGTCAGGCGCCGCAGACATAGAGCCAGCAGACAGCACAACAGACCGGCAGGCCACAAATCCGCAAAACGCATGCCTGCCATCCACCCCTAAATCCAGGCGGCGCTCCAAACCAGGTGGGCACAGCACCTGCCCAAATATCCAGGGGAGAACACTGAAGAGGTAGCTACTTATTAATTACACATTGATCATTAATACGTTTTTGCTGCAATTATTTTAAAAAAGCTACATTCAAAATGTGCATTTAAAGAGTAGGCTGTAATGGTGAAGGGGATTGTACATGTTAATGAAGCTGTGAGCTATATCATGTAGGGTCACCCAGGATGGCAGGTCATAGCAGAGAGGTCAGACAAATGGAGGAGGAACTGGCAACTCACTCCAGGATCTTTGCAAATAAAACCTTATAGATGAGCACAACCAGACATAAGATGTGCCTGGTGTGTTGTGGTCCACAGGGTCACAGAGTGTCAGACATGACTGAACAAGTGAACAACAGCCCCAGTTAGACTGTCCATCTCAACCCTTACACGTCATGATTAGAACTAACGTAAAGGGATATGGAAGGTCTCTGGGCGTTACTAGGTATATAATATATATGTGTATCCATTTACTTTTATGTATTTTAATTTATTAGTGCTTATCAGCTCAGGTTTTACCGCCTAAAATCGGACAAATAGTTCCTGTATGGGTCTGTCTACTGCAGCATATGCAGACACTGACTTATTAGAACAGGCTGTGCCATGTCTCATTATATAAAGGAATTATAGCCAAACATTACCGTTAAACAACCACCGTCGCATTTAGTATGCTCTTATGAACTGCTTGAATTAATGATTTGCTAAATATATTTAATGCTACGTATTCACATTATGTCTCTATTCAGCACGGTTTAAAGACTGCAACTAACAAGTGGTACTTGGCAACAGCATTAAATAGTATACTCATAGCTGATACAGCTAATAGTTTGTTATATACTTCACAAATGTGAAGTTTTTCTAAAACTACAAAGTCTTTTAAGAAAGGCCTGGTGAGTGGATCAGAAAGACTTACTAGTAGATACAAATTGGAAATTCAATGTCATTTTACTATAAGAAAATATATTTCTATTAATAAAGTACTTGTTATCCCATATCTTTATACATTATACCATCTAATTGCCAAAGGCCCGTGATTACCCGGGATCTGTATTTCCAGACTTGGCACTCATCTCCTGCCGTACTTTCATAAGAGAAATCTCAAGTTATTACATTTTTACACATTAAAAGCCGGGAATGGAGTAAAAGCCAAGAAAAATGATAATGGTTTATTACGTGTCGGGAACAATCATTTGTATCAATCACCAAATATGGTGCAACAGCAACTTTACAAAGGTCACTCTGATATATGGCTAAAAAGGACATCGGAAACTAGGCCAGCGGTCAGCAAAAACCCCAAGAAGGATACAAATTGGAAGGAACACTGTACAATGAAAGAAAATAATTATATTTATATATATATATATATATATATATATATATATATATATATATATATATTATGCACTGAATGGTGCAAGGTGTCTGTTTCTGGCCCAGTGAGAGGGAATGGGCTGCTTCAGTCTTATATCTTTAATGGTTATCTGTTCCCTCCATCCCCAGGCCCCTCTCCCACTGACAGCAAAACACACACCCTCATGGTTCAGCTCTGAGGATGTAACAAACGCAAAATGGATTATTGTTCTGATAAACCAAATTTTCAAAAACTCCGATTTTCTCAAATATTGTTAGTATGGTGCATAATTGACAAATAATTGTGTTTTTTCTTAAACTGTAGTGGGCCCTTAAGGACTCAGTCCTGCTAGGCCCAAAGTGTACTAATGACAGTGACATGTTTATGGGCTCAGTCCCTGCTAGGCCCAAAGTGTACTAATGACAGTGACATGTTTATGGGCTCAGTCCTGCTAGGCCCAAAGTGTACTAATGTCAGTGACATGTTTATGGGCTCAGTCCCTGCTAGGCCCAAAGTGTACTAATGGCAGTAACATGTTTATAGGCTCAGTCCCTGCTAGGCCCAAAGTGTACTAATGACAGTGACATGTTTATGGGCTCAGTCCTGCTAGGCCCAAAGTGTACTAATGTCAGTGACATGTTTATGGGCTCAGTCCTGCTAGGCCCAAAGTGTACTAATGACAGTGACATGTTTATGGGCTCAGTCCTGCTAGGCCCAATGTGTACTAATGTCAGTGACATGTTTAAGGGCTCAGTCCTGCTAGGCCCAAAGTGTACTAATGACAGTGACATGTTTATGGGCTCAGTCCTGCTAGGCCCAAAGTGTACTAATGGCAGTGACATGTTTATGGGCTCAGACCCTGCTAGACCCAAAGTGTACTAATGGCAGTGACATGTTTATGGGCTCAGCCCCTGCTGGGCCCAACGTGTACTAATGACAGTGACATGTTTATGGGCTCAGTCCTGCTAGGCCCAAAGTGTACTAATGTCAGTGACATGTTTATGGGCTCAGTCCTGCTAGGCCCAAAGTGTACTAATGACAGTGACATGTTTATGGGCTCAGTCCTGCTAGGCCCAATGTGTACTAATGTCAGTGACATGTTTAAGGGCTCAGTCCTGCTAGGCCCAAAGTGTACTAATGACAGTGACATGTTTATGGGCTCAGTCCTGCTAGGCCCAAAGTGTACTAATGACAGTGACATGTTTATGGGCTCAGTCCCTGCTAGGCCCAAAGTGTACTAATGACAGTGACATGTTTATGGGCTCAGTCCCTGCTAGGCCTAAAGTGTACTAATGGCAGTGACATGTTTATGGGTTCAGGCTCTGCTAGGCCCAAAGTGTACTAATGGCAGTGACATGTTTATGGTCTCAGTCCCTGCTAGGCCCAAAGTGTACTAATGGCAGTGACATGTTTAAGGGCTCAGTCCCTGCTAGGCCTAAAGTGTACTAATGGCAGTGACATGTTTATGGGTTCAGGCTCTGCTAGGCCCAAAGTGTACTAATGGCAGTGACATGTTTATGGTCTCAGTCCCTGCTAGGCCCAAAGTGTACTAATGGCAGTGACATGTTTATGGGCTCAGACCCTGCTAGACCCAAAGTGTACTAATGGCAGTGACATGTTTATGGGCTCAGCCCCTGCTAGGCCCAAAGTGTACTAATGGCAGTGACATGTTTATGGGCTCAGTCCCTGCTAGGCCCAAAGTGTACTAATGGCAGTGACATGTTTATGGGCTCAGCCCCTGCTAGGCCCAAAGTGTACTAATGGCAGTGACATGTTTAAGGGCTCATTCCCTGCTAGGCCCAAAGTGTACTAATGGCAGTGACATGTTTATGGGCTCAGTCCCTGCTAGGCCCAAAGTGTACTAATGGCAGTGACATGTTTATGGGCTCAGTCCCTGCTAGGCCCAAAGTGTACTAATGACAGTGACATGTTTATGGGCTCAGTCCTGCTAGGCCCAAAGTGTACTAATGGCAGTGACATGTTTATGGGCTCAGCCCCTGCTAGGCCCAAAGTGTACTAATGGCAGTGACATGTTTAAGGGCTCATTCCCTGCTAGGCCCAAAGTGTACTAATGGCAGTGACATGTTTATGGGCTCAGTCCCTGCTAGGCCCAAAGTGTACTAATGGCAGTGACATGTTTATGGGCTCAGTCCCTGCTAGGCCCAAAGTGTACTAATGGCAGTGACATGTTTATGGGCTCAGTCCCTGCTTGGCCTAAAGTGTACTAATGGCAGTGACATGTTTATGGGCTCAGTCCCTGCTAGGCCCAAAGTGCACTAATGGCAGTGACATGTTTAAGGCTCAGTCCCTGCTAGGCCCAAAGTGTACTAATGGCAGTGACATGTTTATGGGCTCAGACCCTGCTAGACCCAAAGTGTACTAATGGCAGTGACATGTTTATGTGCTCAGCCCCTGCTAGGCCCAAAGTGTACTAATGGAGGCAGTGACATGTTTATGGGCTCAGTCCTGCTAGGCCCAAAGTGTACTAATGGCAGTGACATGTTTATGGGCTCAGCCCCTGCTAGGCCCAAAGTGTACTAATGACAGTGACATGTTTAAGGGCTCAGTCCCTGCTAGGCCCAAAGTGTACTAATGGCAGTGACATGTTTAAGGGCTCAGTCCCTGCTAGGCCCAAAGTTTACTAATGACAGTGACATGTTTATGGGCTCAGCCCCTGCTAGGCCCAAAGTGTACTAATGGCAGTGACATGTTTATGGGCGTACTCGCTGCTAGGCCCAAAGTGTGCTAATGGCAGTAACATGTTTATAGGCTCAGCCCCTGCTAGGCCCAAAGTGTACTAATGGCAGTGACATGTTTATGGGCTCAGTCCCTGCTAGGCCCAAAGTGTACTAATGACAGTGACATGTTTAAGGGCTCAGTCCCTGCTAGGCCCAAAGTGTACTAATGGCAGTGACATGTTTATGGACTCAGTCCCTGCTAGGCCCAACGTGTACTAATGACAGTGACATGTTTATGGGCTCAGTCCCTGCTAGGACTAAAGTGTACTAATGACAGTGACATGTTTATGGGCTCAGTCCCTGCTAGGACTAAAGTGTACTAATGACAGTGACATGTTTATGGGCTCAGTCCCTGCTAGGACTAAAGTGTACTAATGACAGTGACATGTTTATGGGCTCAGGCTCTGCTAGGCCCAAAGTGTACTAATGGCAGTGACATGTTTATGGTCTCAGTCCCTGCTAGGCCCAAAGTGTACTAATGGCAGTGACATGTTTAAGGGCTCAGTCCCTGCTAGGCCTAAAGTGTACTAATGGCAGTGACATGTTTATGGGTTCAGGCTCTGCTAGGCCCAAAGTGTACTAATGGCAGTGACATGTTTATGGTCTCAGTCCCTGCTAGGCCCAAAGTGTACTAATGGCAGTGACATGTTTATGGGCTCAGACCCTGCTAGACCCAAAGTGTACTAATGGCAGTGACATGTTTATGGGCTCAGCCCCTGCTAGGCCCAAAGTGTACTAATGACAGTGACATGTTTATGGGCTCAGTCCTGCTAGGCCCAAAGTGTACTAATGGCAGTGACATGTTTATGGGCTCAGCCCCTGCTAGGCCCAAAGTGTACTAATGGCAGTGACATGTTTAAGGGCTCATTCCCTGCTAGGCCCAAAGTGTACTAATGGCAGTGACATGTTTATGGGCTCAGTCCCTGCTAGGCCCAAAGTGTACTAATGGCAGTGACATGTTTATGGGCTCAGTCCCTGCAAGGCCCAAAGTGTACTAATGACAGTGACATGTTTATGGGCTCAGTCCTGCTAGGCCCAAAGTGTACTAATGGCAGTGAAATGTTTATGGGCTCAGCCCCTGCTAGGCCCAAAGTGTACTAATGGCAGTGACATGTTTAAGGGCTCATTCCCTGCTAGGCCCAAAGTGTACTAATGGCAGTGACATGTTTATGGGTTCAGTCCCTGCTAGGCCCAAAGTGTACTAATGGCAGTGACATGTTTATGGGCTCAGTCCCTGCTAGGCCCAAAGTGTACTAATGGCAGTGACATGTTTATGGGCTCAGTCCCTGCTTGGCCTAAAGTGTACTAATGGCAGTGACATGTTTATGGGCTCAGTCCCTGCTAGGCCCAAAGTGCACTAATGGCAGTGACATGTTTAAGGCTCAGTCCCTGCTAGGCCCAAAGTGTACTAATGGCAGTGACATGTTTATGGGCTCAGTCCCTGCTAGGCCCAAAGTGCACTAATGGCAGTGACATGTTTAAGGCTCAGTCCCTGCTAGGCCCAAAGTGTACTAATGGAAGTGACATGTTTATGGTCTCAGTCCCTGCTAGGCCCAAAGTGTACTAATGGCAGTGACATGTTTAAGGGCTCAGTCCCTGCTAGGCCCAAAGTGTACTAATGGCAGTGACATGTTTATGGGTTCAGTCCCTGCTAGGACCAAAGTGTACTAATGGCAGTGACATGTTTATGGGCTCAGTCCCTGCTAGGCCCAACGTGTACTAATGGCAGTGACATGTTTATGGGCTCAGTCCCTGCTAGGCCCAAAGTGTACTAATGGAAGTGACATGTTTATGGTCTCAGTCCCTGCTAGGCCCAAAGTGTACTAATGGCAGTGACATGTTTAAGGGCTCAGTCCCTGCTAGGCCCAAAGTGTACTAATGGCAGTGACATGTTTATGGGCTCAGCCCCTGCTAGGCCCAAAGTGTACTAATGGCAGTGACATGTTTAAGGGCTCAGTCCCTGCTAGGCCCAAAGTGTACTAATGACAGTGACATGTTTATGGGCTCAGTCCCTGCTAGGCCCAAAGTGTACTAATGGCAGTGACATGTTTATGGTCTCAGTCCCTGCTAGGCCCAAAGTGTACTAATGGCAGTGACATGTTTATGGGCTCAGACCCTGCTAGACCCAAAGTGTACTAATGGCAGTGACATGTTTATGTGCTCAGCCCCTGCTAGGCCCAAAGTGTACTAATGGAGGCAGTGACATGTTTATGGGCTCAGTCCTGCTAGGCCCAAAGTGTACTAATGGCAGTGACATGTTTATGGGCTCAGCCCCTGCTAGGCCCAAAGTGTACTAATGACAGTGACATGTTTAAGGGCTCAGTCCCTGCTAGGCCCAAAGTGTACTAATGGCAGTGACATGTTTATGGGCTCAGCCCCTGCTAGGCCCAAAGTGTACTAATGGCAGTGACATGTTTAAGGGCTCAGTCCCTGCTAGGCCCAAAGTTTACTAATGACAGTGACATGTTTATGGGCTCAGCCCCTGCTAGGCCCAAAGTGTACTAATGGCAGTGACATGTTTATGGGCGTACTCGCTGCTAGGCCCAAAGTGTACTAATGGCAGTAACATGTTTATAGGCTCAGCCCCTGGTAGGCCCAAAGTGTACTAATGACAGTGACATGTTTATGGGCTCAGTCCCTGCTAGGCCCAAAGTGTACTAATGGCAGTGACATGTTTATGGGCTCAGTCCCTGCTAGGTCCAAAGTGTACTAATGGCAGTGACATGTTTATGTGTTCAGTCCCTACTAGGCCGAAAGTGTACTAATGGCAGTGACATGTTTATGGGCTCAGTCTTTGCTAGGCCCAAAGTGTACTAATGGCAGTGACATGTTTATGTGTTCAGTCCCTGCTAGGCCCAAAGTGTACTAATGGCAGTGACATGTTTATGTGTTCAGTCCCTGCTAGGCCCAAAGTGTACTAATGGCAGTGACATGTTTATGGGCTCAGTCCTGTTAGGCCCAAAGTGTACTAATGGCAGTGACATGTTTATGGGCTCAGTCCCTGCTAGGACCAAAGTGTACTAATGTCAGTGACATGTTTATGGGTTCAGTTCCTGCAAGGTCCAAAGTGTACTAATGGCAGTGACATGTTTATGGGTTCAGTCCCTGCTAGGTCCAAATTTTACTAATGGCAGTGACATGTTTATGGGCTCAGTCCCTGCTAGGCCCAAAGTGTACTAATGGCAGTGACATGTTTATGGGTTCAGTTCCTGCTAGGTCCAAAGTGTACTAATGGCAGTGACATGTTTATGGGCTCAGTTCCTGCTAGGTCCAAAGTGTACTAATGGCAGTGACATGTTTATGGGTTCAGTTCCTGCTAGGTCCAAAGTGTACTAATGGCAGTGACATGTTTTTGGGCTCAGTCCCTGCTAGGTCCAAAGTGTACTAATGGCAGTGACATGTTTATGTGTTCAGTCCCTGCTAGGCCCAAAGTGTACTAATGGCAGTGACATGTTTATGGGCTCAGTCCCTGCTAGGCCCAAAGTGTACTAATGGCAGTGACATGTTTATGGGCTCAGTCCCTGCTAGGCCCAAAGTGTACTAATGGCAGTGACATGTTTATGTGTTCAGTCCCTGCTAGGCCCAAAGTGTACTAATGGTAGTGACATGTTTATGGGCTCAGTCCTGCTAGGCCCAAAGTGTACTAATGGCAGTGACATGTTTATGGGCTCAGTCCCTGCTTGGCCTAAAGTGTACTAATGGCAGTGACATGTTTATGGGCTCAGTCCCTGCTAGGCCCAAAGTGCACTAATGGCAGTGACATGTTTAAGGCTCAGTCCCTGCTAGGCCCAAAGTGTACTAATGGCAGTGACATGTTTATGGGCTCAGTCCCTGCTAGGCCCAAAGTGCACTAATGGCAGTGACATGTTTAAGGCTCAGTCCCTGCTAGGCCCAAAGTGTACTAATGGCAGTGACATGTTTATGGGCTCAGTCCCTGCTAGGACCAAAGTGTACTAATGTCAGTGACATGTTTATGGGTTCAGTTCCTGCAAGGTCCAAAGTGTACTAATGGCAGTGACATGTTTATGGGCTCAGTCCTGTTAGGCCCAAAGTATACTAATGGCAGTGACATGTTTATGGGCTCAGTCCCTGCTAGGACCAAAGTGTACTAATGGCAGTGACATGTTTATGGGTTCAGTTCCTGCTAGGTCCAAAGTGTACTAATGGCAGTGACATGTTTATGGGATCAGTCCCTGCTAGGTCCAAAGTGTACTAATGACAGTGACATGTTTATGGGCTCAGTCCCTGCAAGGTCCAAAGTGTACTAATGGCAGTGACATGTTTAAGGGCTCATTCCCTGCTAGGCCCAAAGTGTACTAATGGCAGTGACATGTTTATGGGCTCAGACCCTGCTAGACCCAAAGTGTACTAATGGCAGTGACATGTTTATGTGCTCAGCCCCTGCTAGGCCCAAAGTGTACTAATGGAGGCAGTGACATGTTTATGGGCTCAGTCCTGCTAGGCCCAAAGTGTACTAATGGCAGTGACATGTTTATGGGCTCAGTCCCTGCTAGGCCCAAAGTGTACTAATGGCAGTGACATGTTTATGGGCTCAGCCCCTGCTAGGCCCAAAGTGTACTAATGGCAGTGACATGTTTAAGGGCTCAGTCCCTGCTAGGCCCAAAGTTTACTAATGACAGTGACATGTTTATGGGCTCAGTCCCTGCTAGGCCCAAAGTGTACTAATGGCAGTGACATGTTTATGGTCTCAGTCCCTGCTAGGCCCAAAGTGTACTAATGGCAGTGACATGTTTATGGGCTCAGACCCTGCTAGACCCAAAGTGTACTAATGTCAGCGACATGTTTAAGGGTTCAGTCCCTGCTAGGCCCAAAGTGTACTAATGGCAGTGACATGTTTATGGGCTCAGCCCCTGCTAGGCCCAAAGTGTACTAATGACAGTGCTATGTTTATGGGCTTACTCGCTGCTAGGCCCAAAGTGTACTAATGGCAGTGACATGTTTATGTGCTCAGCCCCTGCTAGGCCCAAAGTGTACTAATGGAGGCAGTGACATGTTTATGGGCTCAGTCCTGCTAGGCCCAAAGTGTACTAATGGCAGTGACATGTTTATGGGCTCAGCCCCTGCTAGGCCCAAAGTGTACTAATGACAGTGCTATGTTTATGGGCTTGCTCGCTGCTAGGCCCAAAGTGTACTAATGGCAGTAACATGTTTATAGGCTCAGCCCCTGGTAGGCCCAAAGTGTACTAATGACAGTGACATGTTTATGGGCTCAGTCCCTGCTAGGCCCAAAGTGTACTAATGGCAGTGACATGTTTATGGGCTCAGTCTTTGCTAGGCCCAAAGTGTACTAATGGCAGTGACATGTTTATGTGTTCAGTCCCTGCTAGGCCCAAAGTGTACTAATGGCAGTGACATGTTTATGTGTTCAGTCCCTGCTAGGCCCAAAGTGTACTAATGGCAGTGACATGTTTATGGTCTCAGTCCCTGCTAGGCCCAAAGTGTACTAATGGCAGTGACATGTTTATGGGCTCAGTCCCTGCTAGGCCCAAAGTGTACTAATGGCAGTGACATGTTTATGTGTTCAGTCCCTGCTAGGCCCAAAGTGTACTAATGGTAGTGACATGTTTATGGGCTCAGTCCTGCTAGGCCCAAAGTGTACTAATGGCAGTGACATGTTTATGGGCTCAGTCCTGTTAGGCCCAAAGTGAACTAATGGCAGTGACATGTTTATGGGCTCAGTCCCTGCTAGGACCAAAGTGTACTAATGTCAGTGACATGTTTATGGGTTCAGTCCCTGCTAGGTCCAAATTGTACTAATGGCAGTGACATGTTTATGGGCTCAGTCCCTGCTAGGCCCAAAGTGTACTAATGGCAGTGACATGTTTATGGGTTCAGTTCCTGCTAGGTCCAAAGTGTACTAATGGCAGTGACATGTTTATGGGCTCAGTTCCTGCTAGGTCCAAAGTGTACTAATGGCAGTGACATGTTTATGGGTTCAGTTCCTGCTAGGTCCAAAGTGTACTAATGGCAGTGACATGTTTTTGGGCTCAGTCCCTGCTAGGTCCAAAGTGTACTAATGGCAGTGACATGTTTATGTGTTCAGTCCCTGCTAGGCCCAAAGTGTACTAATGGCAGTGATATGTTTATGGTCTCAGTCCCTGCAAGGCCCAAAGTGTACTAATGGCAGTGACATGTTTATGTGTTCAGTCCCTGCTAGGCCCAAAGTGTACTAATGGTAGTGACATGTTTATGGTCTCAGTCCTGCTAGGCCCAAAGTGTACTAATGGCAGTGACATGTTTATGGGCTCAGTCCTGTTAGGCCCAAAGTATACTAATGGCAGTGACATGTTTATGGGCTCAGTCCCTGCTAGGACCAAAGTGTACTAATGACTGTGACATGTTTATGGGCTCAGTCCCTGCTAGGCCCAAAGTGTACTAATGGCAGTGACATGTTTATAGGCTCAGTCCCTGCTAGGTCCAAAGTGTATTAATGGCAGTGACATGTTTATAGGCTCAGTCCCTGCTAGGTCCAAAGTGTACTAATGGCAGTGACATGTTTATAGGCTCAGTCCCTGCTAGGTCCAAAGTGTATTAATGGCAGTGACATGTTTATAGGCTCAGTCCCTGCTAGGTCCAAAGTGTACTAATGGCAGTGACATGTTTATAGGCTCAGTCCCTGCTAGGTCCAAAGTGTACTAATGGCAGTGATATGTTTATAGGCTCAGTCCCTGCTAGGCCCAAAGTGTATTAATGGCAGTGACATGTTTATAGGCTCAGTCCCTGCTAGGTCCAAAGTGTACTAATGGCAGTGACATGTTTATAGGCTCAGTCCCTGCTAGGTCCAAAGTGTATTAATGGCAGTGACATGTTTATAGGCTCAGTCCCTGCTAGGTCCAAAGTGTACTAATGACAGTGACATGTTTAAAGCAGGCTTACGCAAAATGCATGGTGGACCCCCTTCAGGAATTGAGGGATCTTGAAAGAATGTTAAAAATGTAAGAGTGCAAATCATTCTCCATGTTGACAATTGAGAGAAATATGAAAATGTGGATAGAAAAGTCTGGGGGGGGGGTTGGGGTTAGGGGAACATTAGAAAAGCTTTTAGGGGAGATGAAAATTAGAAGTGGCAAATGCTCCTGGAAGGATCTGAAGAAGTTGTGGATTTACCATTTACCCCTTTAAATACAGTTTGGTGTCCCTTAAAAAAAAACATATATGGAAGTGCTAGATAACAGAAAGTTTTGTATTTTAAAGCATAAATGATATGAAAAAGTCTCCAGACTCTCCTAATGGTTATAGTTCATGTGATAAATTACCTCCCACGGTGGGGGTGACAAACTACACAAGCATGCTCACTTAGGTCTACACATTCAGCATAACGATAAGACCTGTATGTTCTTGTAATGTAGAGCAGACGAATGATAACGTCTTACATGAATTGATCAATCAACTGGGAAAGCTCATATGGTTTATCACACACTCATTATGAATGCGGGAGGACTTCTTCCATCTCATTTATCTAACTCTTCCACTGAATGTTTTGAATAGAAATCGATATTGATTGTTTTTATTTCCACTCATATTTTCTATTTTTCTTATCACTATATATTATTACTATTTATCTTGTAAATTAGCAGACAGAATAATTACCAGCAAGGCCAAGTGTTCATCCCCACTCAGTGTCCTCTTTTTCCTGTTTCTGTATCCCGTACATTGGACCATGGGCTGCTCCTCCTTCCCCATTTGCTCCTCAATCGTCTTTGCGTAATCTTGACTTGGAAAAACTACAACAAAAGGAAAAGCAAGATTTAGAAGAGCTGGAATTATATATAATATCTATAAAATGACTATGCATTGGTTTTGTACTATGATGGATTATAGATAGACAAGCTTTCGAGAGTACCATCTTTGTCCTATAAAAAAGGTATCACTATATACTGCAATACTCTGATTATTCATCTGGATTACTGGACACTCACAGCTACCTCACTTTATAGATAGATAGATCTGAAAAAAAAGCTGTATAATACATTTGGCATATGCTTAAAGGCAGCCATGTTTCAAAGTGTTATGGATTACAAGAGCGAAGCCTTTGTGGGGACATTTGCATGTTCCTGTCCAGGTTCCCAGAATGCAGTGTAATAACTGTATTTCTCAGAATTCTGAGCAGGAAACAAGTTTTTTTAACATGCGTTCAAATGTGAACACAAATTATAATATATATATATACACTGTATATACTCGAGTATAAACCTAGTTTTTCAACCCTTTTTTTAAGGCTGAAAAGGGCCCCCCTCGGCTTATACTCGAGTCACCACCCCCGTGTCTCTCTTTCCCCCTGTGTCTTTCCATCCCCGTGGCTCTCTCCACCCCCGTGGCTCTTTGAGGAGGGGGGTTGAGGAGAGAGGATGAGGAGGGAGGATGAGGAGGGAGGATGAGGAGGGAGGATGAGGAGGGAGGATGAGGAGGGAGGATGAGGAGGGAGGATGAGGAGGGAGGATGAGGAGGGAGGATGAGGAGGGAGGATGAGGAGGGGGGATGAGGAGGGGGGTTGAGGAGGCTGATACGGGAGGGGGAGGGAAAGAGACACAGGGAAGGGAGGGGGGGGGGGAGAGACACAGGGAAGGGAGTGGGGGGAGAGACCCAGGGGACGGAGAGGAGGGTGAAGAGACACATGGGAGGGAGAGGAGGGGAAGAGACACATGGGAGGGAGAGGAGGGGAAGAGACACATGGGAGGGAGAGTCACAGGGGAGGGAGAGGGGGGAAGAGTCACATGGGAGGGAGAGGGGGGGAAGAGACACAGGGGAGGGAGAGGGGGAAAGAGACACAGGGGACTGAGAGGGGGGGAGAGACACAGTGGAGAGGGGGGGGGGCCCAGAGGGCACACAAGAAGGGGACACAGAGGGCACAAGAGGGACACAGGGGTCAGCACATTTCCCACCCTCAGCTTATACTCGAGCCACTAGGTTTTCCCAGTATTTTGTGGTAAAATAGGTGTCTGGGCTTATTGTATTACCATAAGCAGACCGGCCTGGGAGACTGTTCTGATCACTATTCATGATGAAGCAAGACTTTAGCACACAGTAGATTTAGCAGAGTGCAATGTAAACTACTGGTGTCTGGAAAAATCTAACTATAATCCATCATCGTACAAAAAGAACACAGTAAAGTAACTTTACAGATATGCTGTCAGCATAATGCAATACACTGTACCTTAAAAGTAGACCTTTTTATATACTCAGTGTAGAAATATATAAAACGCTGGATCATTTAAAAGCTATTTAATTTATACAGTGAGAAAGTAGTTAATATGACACAAATATGGTACAATGTTAAAGAATATGTAATAAGAGACAGAAGTTAGAAGTTGTATTTTCCTGCAGGAAAGCTACATTAAAGCTTGCCATTTTTATCGGTCAGTCAAGCTTTCTTATCCACCCTCTAAAAACTCTGCAATGTTATGGCTTAGCTCTAAATATATTGGGCATATTGTTCATTATGTGCAAAAGAAAAGACTGGGGGTAGATACATTTGGATCTGAAGGCCAGTGTTTGGGGATTTCCTTTCTGTGCACACGTGAGCCAATCAGTATGACTGAAGTCTCTGTGCACATCAGGGATATCCTCAAATTATTGCCTGTGTGTGGATCTACAGGAGCAAACTTGTCCACCCCTGAACTAGGCCCATTAGATAAATTACTGCTTAGGGTCTAACATGGACGGATCGTTTCTTGTTTTGCAAATTGCTTTACACTGAAAATAGACATTTAGAAGACCAGGAATAATCAGCAACTATTGGCAATGATCTCTCCATTAGCAACAAGTATCAGTCATGGGAAGATCAGAAAAGCTGACGGACTAGTAAAGATTGCAAACTTCCATGTAAATGTAGATAATGTAATCAATGGATAAATTGCTTGTTATTGCCTAGAATGTTAAATTATATCATATTTGGAAACTTAACAAAACTAAAACATTCAAGAATTGAACGACTATTCTACTCATTTGAAAATGTGCAACCAGCTTAAATATTTTGGCACCAAGTCTTAGCCCTGTCATTGGGTTTGATGTATATGTTAGGGGTCAGCCGGTTACAGAATTCAATCTCGATTAAGGTCCTTGATGAGAACGGTCTCAAAAAATGTTATTTTTGAGATTTTCAGTAAACACCTTTTTTTTGCAAGTTTTGCCGTTTTTCTTTCTTATAGTCAGCATTTTTTTTTTTTTTGGTAATTTGTGCATTTTTATGCTTTGTAGTTTGTTTTCCATTTACTGCAGTGCTGTCAAGTCTGAATCAACCATTAAAAAGGAAAGAGAAAGGCAGACTAATTAAAGGGCCTCGGTAGACCGAGAAATTACATCATGCATTTAAAAGATCATATATTAAGCATCAGAAAAAAGGATTTTTATAAGGAAAGTTAGTGGTCTGTAGTGTAGATAAATTACATTACAGACCTGAAAGGATTATATCTCCTCCTCTGTCCTGACATATTACAAGAAACAAAAGACAAGGAGCATAATGGGTGGCAGAACTGCATCATACTATGCCTTATTCTCATTAAGGTTAGATAAGAAAACACAATTACCATTAGATGTCATTTACACTTCCTCTCAATTCACAAAGATAAAGGGGTGTTCCTGTGATGCGTATATGTTTTTATATATATATATATATATATATATATATATATATATATATATATATATATATATATATATATATATATATATATATTTATAATTATTATATAATTACACAGAGACACGTAGATTATATAAATAGTATATATATATAATAAATAAACAGTACATCTGTGTTCGCATTTGAATGTCTAAAACAAGTTAAAAAAACCTGCTTCCAACTCAGAATTATTACACTGCATTCTGGGAAGCTGAGCTGGGACATGCAAACGCCTCGCTCTTCAATCCATAGCCATTATATATCTACTAGCGACTTGCCCGTCAAAAAATGACGGTCAAAAAAATTGTAAGGCTGGGAATGCTGTTTGACACACAATGTAAGGCTTTTAGTCCTCTGAGTACCTTCGGCGCTCATTGCGAGCCTCTCCCCTTGCGTAATTTTGTTCCTCTTAGCACCTTTGGCGCTGATTGTGAGCTCCGCGCTGAGCGCCTTTAGCAAAGCGAGTCTCTCCTCTGTTCATTTATTTTTTATAAAAAAATGTTTTATAACAATTAATTATTTAATTAATTAAATAATAAATTAATATACTTTACCTATTTCTAATGAATATATCCAGGAATGAATATGCTGTTGTTTTCCTGCAGCATGTTATTAGTTGTAAGGTAGTGTTGTAAAATGGCGGCGAGCGTGTATGTGTTAGGTAGCTCTCGAGCATTTTCCGTCCTTCCTAATATTGTATTTTGTACCTTGTACGTTCCTGGCTAAAAGTCATATTTGCCTGGCGTTGTTTTGCGTGTTTAGGGTTGGTGTAGCCTCGTTTTAATATTTATGGGCAGCCATTTTTTCTCAGGCATAGACGATTTTCGAGTGATGAAACTGCTGTCCCCCCTCTGCTGTATGTGATGTTTTGGGTATTTTTTTTTTACGGGCAATAATTTTTCACGGGTCTTGCACTGTGAATTGTGTATTTGAGCTTTCTGTTGTTCTGTAGTCCTGCGGGTCATAGTTATGATGCGTAATGCGTGTGGGGTCAGAGGGATGAGCGCCTATGGCGCTCATCTTCACTAGCGCAGTGAGCGACTTCAGCGCTCCCTGCCAAAGTTGTGCAGGGTCGTAGGGATGAGCGCCTATGACGCTCATCCCCACCAGCACAGTGAGCACCTTCGGCACTCCCTGCCTAAATCGATCGGGGTCTTAGGGATTAGCGCATATGGTGCTCACCTCCACCAGCGCAAGGACAGCCTTTGACACTCCTTGCCAGCAACTGCAGCGGGCTCACTACGAGAGCCCGCAAGCGTTAGCAACAACCCATATTGCTCACAACTATATATGTGATTTATCTATTTACTAGCGAATTGCACGTCAAAAAATGACGGCAATGAAATTGTAAGGTAGCTAATGCTGTTTGGTGTGTAATAATGAAATATATAATACATTAATAAATGAATATAATTTACCTATTTTAAAGCATTGTGTTGAAGAGCTGTCAATGTGTTTTGATGTTGCTGCAGCATTAGTGGTGTGGAGCTGCTGTGTAAGCGTGCTGAATGTGTGCAGTGTAATAGTGTGCGTGCGCGAGAAGAAACCGTTAGCATAGTTGTGTACTTCCGCATTGTTGTAAAATGGCGGGTAATCTGTGGTATGCGTCTTAGCGGAATATCCGTAGGTGTTTTGTGGTGTTTTGCGAGTTTCTTGTTGTGTTTTGCGAGTTTCTTCTGGTGTTTTGCGTGTTTAGAGTGATGTAGCCTCGTTTTCGTTTTGTTCGGTGGCCATTTTTTCTCTCGCTTAGAAATTTTTTTGGTGTCTAAACTCTTTTATTTTGAGTGAAATGAAGGTGTAAGTTGCATTTTTGAGGTCCTGGATGCTCCCTCTTGCTGTAGGTAAGCTTTTTATGTATGTGGTGTGTGTATTTATTGTGTTTTGAATTTTGTAATGTTCGCGAGTTGCGTCCGATTGTTGCGAGGTCGTAATGAGTGTTAACGTGTCTCGTATGTTGTTTGCGTTGCGAGGTAAAGTTTGAGAGGGTCGTAGTTGATGTGTTGTGTTGTTTGCGTGGTCGCGGTTGTTGTGTGGTTGTTTGAGTTTGAACGTAAATTTTGCGAGGGTCGCAGTTGCTGGCAAGAAGCGCCGAAAAGCAACTGAAGCCCTCGCCCGCAGCCCTCGCTACGCGTTAGCAACAACTCGTACGCTCACAACTATATATGTGATCTCTATCTATATATATATATATATATATATATATATATATATATATATATGCATCCTAAGCCCTTTATCTGAACAGTCACATTGCTATATCTGGCACTCACATCTACTCAGACCTACGTCATCTCTGCATCTTTACCTCCTATGATCTCAGACACTTCAAACCTTGCTCTTCCCACTGTCTCGTTATCCGACAATCTCCTTCTTGCTTGTTTTTAGTCTTTAAAATCCCATCACAAATGTCATCTTCTAAAAACAGCCCATCCTACGAATTTTCTTATCTACGCAAAAGGCTGCCATTTACTTTGGCCCCAGACCTGGTCTCTGTAAATATTGCTCTTCTGTTCCTATTATAACTTCTTCTGCTGGATTGTACGTTCCTCTGGCCAAAGTCTGCCCTTTATGCTTTGTTTTGATTGTTCCAAAAATAGAGGCTTATTTAAAGTACAATAAATAAAGGTTATATTTGAGTTACCATTTGAATGTCTAAAAATAATTAAACTTATTATCAGCTCAGAATTCCAGAAATACAGTTGTTGCACTGTACTCTGGGAGACTGGACAAACAAGATCACAGTGTGTGTAAAAAAAAAAATATATATATATATATGAGCATAAATACTTACATTTATATCCAGAGTCCAACTCAAAAGCATTGATGATTTTCAGTAAGCCTTCAGTCAGGAGTTTGAATCTGGGACTTTCCTGCAGACTTCTATAAAGTAAATAAAAGCAAAAGTTCATATTAACTGTAGGGAGGGGCTACAGAAGAAAAGCATTCAGGTGAAGGCAAGAAAATTCATGCCCGCAGCAATTTCACATTAAAACTATAGGTGATAATAAGAACGTTATAAACTGAAGAAGTTCCTGACGCATTGCTTCTATCGTCTTCTGCGCGGTCACATGGGTCCGAGCATGCCTTGTAATTCTCAGTGCAGCCAACTGCATAGAAGACAACAAGCAAGGGGTACTCAAGTAAATAAGTCATTGATGTCTCATTAACCAAAGACTACAATCTTATCTTACAAATCAGAAAGGATAACCGACAGCTAAATATTGCACATTGTCTGTTACTTTGCTGTAGAAAATGTATTTTAATAATATTTAATGATAAAATCCTTGTTATTACGTATAGTTTTAAATGTAATATTTTGAATCTGCAGTGTCACTTTAAGCATCCCACAAGAACAAGTCTCCTCTTTTTTCCTTTAACACAATATTGTTCACAACTTGTTAAATCTCTTATGTTGTTTGGTTATGAAAAGCATTTAGCTTTCTCTTGGAATGACAGAAATAATAATAAATTATAATAATAAACATTTCACTAATTACAAGGATCATAGGAGATACAAAAAAGGTTGATCCTGTTTTCAACCTCAATATATATAGCCTCCATTCCATGTAAGGCTGACTCACTCTAGTTCTGAAAAGCAATTTTGCAGAGCTATTTTATGGCTCCTGCTAAAAAGAATACCATAAAACTTACTGACTCGAACTCATGGGGGTTTGCTCTAGCCCTAATATGTCCTCCCAGCCTGATCGCAGGAGGTGGAGTCTGCGTCTGCATCTCTGTAATCTCCATAGCAACGATACGAAATGGTACCTACTATCGTGATCAGACTACACTAGGCACTAACATCCTTCCTTATAAGGATCTAGTTCTATAAACCCCTTTGTAGGGAAGGGTTTAAATAATAATACAAATGAATACAGGAGATTTATGAACTCTCTGCCTAAGACTCGCTGCCCTAGGTGGGTATCACCCAGGATTGAGGACCCCCATGGTGACAGAGTTAATTATAAGTGCCATGGGGGTCCATAAGGACAACCATGGTTACAGTATAGTATACTAGCATAATAGACCACAAGGGACTTTAGGGAACCCCATGGTACAGGGGATATTATTAGGTGCATGGGGGTAATTAGAGACCCCCATGAATATACATTTAGATCATGAAGGGGAACTGTGTGTGAACCAATAGTCCCCTCCCAGGTCCACCCACTAGGCGAGGCCAACTAATTCATTTGGGCTCTGAATCTCCAGGGCAAAGCATGCCTTGGCTATCCTGTGCCCATGCTATGAAGGCTGAGAAGCCTCAGGGCATCCCATTGTTTCTGGGTGCCTGTCTGTCTGCTCTCCAGCTGTGTGCTCCCCATTGTGTAGTTCTCTGCTGGACACTTAGCTAATGGGATTAACAGGCCTTTGGGAACAAAGGAGGTTTGGTTGTATTCAATGGGTTTCCCCTCTACAATATAATAACATACTAATATAATAACATACATTCATATTTACAAATACTACATACAATGTTTCACCCACATACAACCAATATATCCCATTAGATCCCTCACAGGATACCCATTACAATGAGCCTAAACATGGAAGGGATGGGAATATACTAAGGGATAAACTTATAATACTTTATCCCCTAGACCACAACATAACAATATATCCATTATACAATATACAATATAATACTAACATATTATAACCCATAACACAATATACAGTGGGTCTCCTAAACCCAGAACTCTTGCTCTCCATATGGCATCAACTGTGGATGATATACCAGCCCCAATATGGCGGCTATTGGTATATAACAGTCCAGTCCCAATATAGGCCACTGCTGATTCAGGGCATAGGATATTGGGGACAATTCAAGCACTCGGATGACATTTCTCCGAGGTTAGATTTACGTGTGATGCGATAGCGCTGTGGGGATTTATGAATGAAATTAATTCTGTTCTTTTCTTATGAGAACCATGGAATGGAGACCTATGTTACATAAATCTACAGAGAAATAGACAGGCAAAATGAAATAGAGATTATGATATTTTGAAAACCACAACAGAAGAGGAAAGGGGTGGCTTAAATGTAAAAAAAAAACAAGACAATAAACTTCAGGAATGTAATGGAAGAGGAATTAGCAGAAAAAGGTTGGTACTAATGCCACAGTATAGAGCTCAGTTAGAAAGAGGTACTAATGTCACTCTATAAAACCCTAGTCAGAAATAGAGAGGAACTAATGTCACTCTATAAAACCCTAGTCAGAAATAGAGAGGAACTAATGTCACTCTATAAAACCCTAGTCAGATATAGAGAGGTACTAATGTCACTCTATAGACCCCCAGTCAGACATAGAGAGGTACTAATGTAACTGTATAGACCCCCAGTCAGACATAGAGAGGTACTAATGTCACTCTGTAGACCCCCAGTCAGACATAGAGAGGTACTAATGTCACTCTATAGACTCCCAGTCAGAAATAGAGAGTTACTAATGTCACTCTATAGAACCCCAGTCAGGAATAGAGAGGTACTAATGTCACTCTATAGACCCCCAGTCAGTAATAGAGAGGTACTAATGTCACTCTATAGACCCTCAGTCAGAAATAGAGAGGTACTAATGTCACTCTATAGACCCCAGTCAGAAATAGAAAGGTACTAATGTCACTCTATACACACCGAGTAAGACATAGAGAGGTACTAATGTCACTCTATAGACCCCCAGTCAGAAATAGAGAGGTACTAATATCACTCTATAGACCCCCAGTCAGACATAGAGAGGTACTAATGTCACTCTATAGACCCCCAGTCAGACATAGAGAGGTACTAATGTCACTCTATAGACCCTAGTCAGACATAGAGAGGTACTAATGTCACTCTATAGACCTCCAGTCTGAAATCGAGAGGAACTAATGTCACTCTATAGACCTCCAGTCAGAAATAGAGAGGAACTAATGTCACTCTATAGACCCCCAGTCAGAAATAGAGAGGTACTAATGTCACTCTATAGACCCTAGTCAGACATAGAGAGGTACTAATATCACTCTATAGACCCCCAGTCAGTAATAGAGAGGAACTAATGTCACTCTATAGACCACCAGTCAGTAATAGAGAGGAACTAATGTCACTCTATAGACCACCAGTCAGTAATAGAGAGGAACTAATGTCACTCTATAGACCCCTGGTCAGATATAGAGAGGTACTAGAGAGGGAGAGGGAGAGGGAGAGAGAGAGTGTGTGTCTTAATAAAGTGCAGGAGAGAAGTATCCTTTAGCAAAAGTAGAATACAAACATATTTAGCAGCTTCTCACATAATAAGAGAGAACATTTTTACAGAACATCTTCCCATGGCAGGTAATCAGTGATACAAATAGACTGGCCAAATTATCTGCTGTCAAATCTGTATTTCTATGTAAATTATATAAATATATATAGGTGTGACAGACAAAAGGGCAGATTTAGACCCCTTTAAATAAGCCTCTATTTTTGGAGCAATCAAAACAAAGCATAGAGGGCAGACTTTGGCCAGAGGAACGTACAATCCAGCAGAAGAAGTTATAATAGGAACAGAAGAGCAATAATTACAGACACCAGGTCTGGGGCCAAAGTAAATGGCAGCCTTTTGCGTAGATAAGAAAATTCTTAGGATGGGCTGTTTTTAGAAGATGACATTTGTGATGGGATTTTAAAGACTAAAAACAAGCAAGAAGGAGATTGTTGGATAACGAGACAGTGGGACGAGCAAGGTTTGAAGTGTCTGAGATCATAGGAGGTAAAGATGCAGAGATGACGTATGTTCGAGTAGATGCGAGTGCCAGATATAGCAATGTGACTGTTCAGATAAAGGGCTTATATATATATATATTATAATACACTCTTTCAACAGCATGTTTTAAAATGCTGCTGAGAGAATCTGTGATTGGTTAATATATCTAGTGGTTCAGAGACACTGTGGGCATGACTTATAGGGGGTGGGCCTTTGTAGGGACTATATGGAAGGTATTAGTGAGTAAAAACAGTGCTTGTAAGCACTTCTTAAAGGATCTTAAGACCTGCAACTAAACACTCAGGTAGTTTATTTTAATGTTAGAAAGATGGAGCCTTCCAGGTCTCTTTACAGATACACTTAAGTGATCACATGTGCCTTATATAGGGAGGAAAAGAATATGAAAAGGTGATTTCTTTATAAAAACTGCTGCTACACTGAGATACAAGCTTTTGAAGTTAGTGTTTTTCGGCTGCTTCTATCTTCCACATAATAAGCTGCACCAGCCAGTGGCACTAATAAGAACCAGCAGCTCCGGCTGAGTAGAAACATGTGACATGTCTACTATTAGTACTACATTAGATATATTGTTCTTTTTCACCCACTGCAAAGAATGTAGAGGAATAGCCTAGTGATGAAATGAACTGACACTAGTAATTTCAAATTCCATCCCTTCCGTTTGTTTTTAACTATTTTTTTTTTATTATTTTGGTCTTAAGAAAAAACAGAATGTATATAACTATAAAGGGAGACAAACTGCAAACGTCAATGCAAGTTTACAAAATCAAATTATATAATAGAAATGTTAATTCTTCTGATAAAGTAAGTTGTTATCTATAGTTTACAATTCTACTACATTTGCTGATCCTTTTCAAAGCCAAAGCATTTTAGGTAGAGCAAAAGAGCAGAGTAGTTGGGCCTATTGTTTTCCGTTTCAGTAAAACCTACATTACCTTTTAGTTACTTCACATTTGCACATTGGGCACTGAGCACGATTTTTCTTCTTTTTGCTTAAAAGCTGCAACATGCAGAATCTGTAAAAATAAAGATAGAAAACGGTTTATAACAAGCAATAATAAGCCATTTTTAGAAGACAGACAAAATCCATTCATAGAAAACTTAAAGGGATATGGAAGGTTCATGGATGTTACTAGGTATATAATATCCCTGGGTATCGATTTACTTTTATGTACTTTATATTATTAAGAAATGCATATACGCTCTGTTTTTAATTCATATAAACATACAAATAGTGCCTGTACGGGTCTGCCCTCTGCAGCTCATTGGCAGTATTGCGGAAATAAAATGCTAGATCTTCAAGCTTTTTTTTCTAAGAAGCCCTAGTGAGCTAACTTAGGGCAACAAATGTGTTTGATTAAAATAAATTCAAAGTATATACAGGACAAACCTATAAATAAAGGGAATAAATAAAGGACCACAAGGGGCACATTCTTTGGGCTTCTAAATAACAACATGATAATGGGCAAAATAAATAAAAATAATCTTTACATGTTTAACTTTTAGAAGCATTTATTAATTATAGCAGATGTTTTCCGAGCTGATGCCACTTTCTCATGATGGCGTGTCCATCTAATATAACATGCTTTCCATTAGCCCTGTTGAACCTGCTGGCAGTTTTAGCTGCCACATCCTATTTTGCAGAAGGAAACTTCCTCTGCATTCTACACAAAGTTGAGCTGCAGAAACCAAAATGGTAAATTCCACTGCAGCCTAATTGCATACAAAAAGCAGGACAATTAAGAACAAATGCTTATTTTTAGTTGTAGTTCTCCAAAAAGATGATATTATAAGAAAGGATTAGAGTGGTTCATTAAAATGAAAATGAGCGAGATATGGTGCAAGAGGAATGCTGCACAGAAATATAGTGATAAGATGATGTCATAAGTGACATCACTGCTACAAAATGCACACAATGACCTAGAAGTGCATAAATGGTTCTCTAAAAAAAATATCAAATTACAGATTTGCAGCATTTTATTCAAATATTTAGTTTTTACATCAGTTTTTCCTTCCAAATACAATGGTATAATGCAAAACTCTAGGTAATAATTGAATGTCATTAAAAAAAAAAAGATTACATTTTCTTTACATAACTTACATTCACATTTCCAGGTTGAACCATCAAGCAGCTTAATTAAACCATAAAATACTGTCTGTTATCTCTTTCTTATAGGTGATTATTTCCATGAAACCGACAAAAATGAGCGTGTGCATACTCCATAGAATAAATAGCCCAATCATTATTGTTATTTCCAGGACTTGGCACACTATCACTAAATTTAATACAGCTTTACACTGAAAATAATGCAGTTAGACCTCCAGAAGTCATTAGCAATTATTGATAATAAGCAAGAATGCATTGTTATAAAATATTTGGCTGATAAAGTACTTTTTATTGCCTATAAGTTTAAATTACATCACATCTGGTATCTCTAATGTTTCACTTAAATTAACAAAAGGATGCACTGACCTGCAGAATATGTGGTCACATTTTGTGGCGACGGGCTCTTTCATGAGTTCCAGGCTGCAAGGAAAATAAAGAAATATATTAATGACAAGATGTATTTCACAATCACCACCTTCCTGCTGGAAAAATGCCCATCTGCTAATAGAAATGGTGGGTTTTATTTGCTTTATAAAGGTTTAAAGGGATATGGAAGGTGCCTGGAAGTTACTAGTGTAAGACATTTTACTCTAGGTAAAGAGTTCCTAGTTGATTTGTCCCATCTGCAGCTCATGAAGATAGTGTCACTAAGTATAAGGGATGCACTGTTTTATAATAAACAAACAATGGCAACATTCTGCAATATGCTGCCTGAGAGAGGTCACTGACCGGCTAATTTGAAACACTGCACTTCAGTCTTCATGTATTCATTAGCACACACACATATACACACACACATATACATATACTAGTAACTTGTCGGTCAACAATGACGGGAATACAATTTTAAGGCTGGCAATAGTTTTGGTGCACTGAGCGCCACTCATGAGCGCCCATGTGTCCCTTTCCATCCTCTCCCCCCTGTCCCTTCCCTGTGTGTGTGTGCTGAATGTTTGCGTGTTACATGCTGTATGCAGTAGTTTTATTAAGTCCTGCGTGCCTGGCGTTGTTCGTGTAAGTGTTACCATCTTCAGCGTAGTGTGTTTTGTAAGTTTTGCGCGCTCATTGTAGCCTAAGTACTACATCGCTGCTTCGCCTCGCATTCAGGAGCCGCCCGTTAGCATGCACGAGCCGCCCGTTAGCATGCACGAGCCGCCCGTTAGCATGCACGAGCCGCCCGTTAGCATGCACGAGCCGCCCGTTAGCATGCACGAGCCGCCCGTTAGCATGCACGAGCCGCCCGTTAGCATGCACGAGCCGCCCGTTAGCATGCACGAGCCGCCCGTTAGCATGCACGAGCCGCCCGTTAGCATGCACGAGCCGCCCGTTAGCATGCACGAGCCGCCCGTTAGCATGCACGAGCCGCCCGTTAGCATGCACGAGCCGCCCGTTAGCATGCACGAGCCGCCCGTTAGCATGCACGAGCCGCCCGTTAGCATGCACGAGCCGCCCGTTAGCATGCACGAGCCGCCCGTTAGCATGCACGAGCCGCCCGTTAGCATGCACGAGCCGCCCGTTAGCATGCACGAGCCGCCCGTTAGCATGCACGAGCCGCCCGTTAGCATGCACGAGCCGCCCGTTAGCATGCACGAGCCGCCCGTTAGCATGCACGAGCCGCCCGTTAGCATGCACGAGCCGCCCGTTAGCATGCACGAGCCGCCCGTTAGCATGCACGAGCCGCCCGTTAGCATGCACGAGCCGCCCGTTAGCATGCACGAGCCGCCCGTTAGCATGCACGAGCCGCCCGTTAGCATGCACGAGCCGCCCGTTAGCATGCACGAGCCGCCCGTTAGCATGCACGAGCCGCCCGTTAGCATGCACGAGCCGCCCGTTAGCATGCACGAGCCGCCCGTTAGCATGCACGAGCCGCCCGTTAGCATGCACGAGCCGCCCGTTAGCATGCACGAGCCGCCCGTTAGCATGCACGAGCCGCCCGTTAGCATGCACGAGCCGCCCGTTAGCATGCACGAGCCGCCCGTTAGCATGCACGAGCCGCCCGTTAGCATGCACGAGCCGCCCGTTAGCATGCACGAGCCGCCCGTTAGCATGCACGAGCCGCCCGTTAGCATGCACGAGCCGCCCGTTAGCATGCACGAGCCGCCCGTTAGCATGCACGAGCCGCCCGTTAGCATGCACGAGCCGCCCGTTAGCATGCACGAGCCGCCCGTTAGCATGCACGAGCCGCCCGTTAGCATGCACGAGCCGCCCGTTAGCATGCACGAGCCGCCCGTTAGCATGCACGAGCCGCCCGTTAGCATGCACGAGCCGCCCGTTAGCATGCACGAGCCGCCCGTTAGCATGCACGAGCCGCCCGTTAGCATGCACGAGCCGCCCGTTAGCATGCACGAGCCGCCCGTTAGCATGCACGAGCCGCCCGTTAGCATGCACGAGCCGCCCGTTAGCATGCACGAGCCGCCCGTTAGCATGCACGAGCCGCCCGTTAGCATGCACGAGCCGCCCGTTCGCATGCACGAGCCGCCCGTTCGCATGCACGAGCCGCCCGTTAGCATGCACGAGCCGCCCGTTAGCATGCACGAGCCGCATAACCAATTCTAAATATTTCCGAAAATATTTACTGTAAAGATAAAGTGTTAATACAATGTGTAGCCATTTTTAATGCTTCTTAAAATGAAATCAGCTTTTTATTGGATGAGATAAAATTGTCCCAAACCTAAATCCTCTTAGTTTGTAACGGAGCACAATTCCTTTGCTCAATCTATAAAGAAATCCACCATCCGGGTGCTCAGTCACAGAGCTGTTATATTAGCCGCCTACTCAGCCGCTATGTGAAGCAAACAACCCAATTTAACTTTCAAAAATCAATCACACCTCGGGAACCTTTACATGGCCCTCTCTGATAGTATCTGAAAAATAGGCAGACAAAATAATCTCTCCTCGGCTTTCTGACAAAATGTTGGCTCTGGGAAACATCTCATAAGTAAATGCCATTTCATCGATACATGTTCCTAAGAGATTGTGCTGGAGAACTATTTGTCTTGTACATAAGCTGCAACCGGCCAGGAAACGGGGGCAGAATATCAAGGAGACGAGACCACCAGGCACAGCAAATTAAGGGAAGGGAGTGGGGGCAAAGAGAGACAGGGAGGGAGAGGGGAGGCAAAGAGACACAGGGGAGGGGGGCAAAGAGACACAGGGAGGGAGAGGGGAGGCAAAGAGGCAGGAGAGGGAGAGAGGGGGCAATGAGACACAGGGGAAAGAGAGAGGGGCCAATGAGACACAGGGGAAAGAGAGAGGGGCCAATGAGACACAGGGGAAAGAGAGAGGGGCCAATGAGACACAGGGGAAAGAGAGAGGGGCCAATGAGACACAGGGGAAAGAGAGAGGGGCCAATGAGACACAGAGGAAAGAGAGAGGGGCCAATGAGACACAGGGGAAAGAGAGAGGGGCCAATGAGACACAGGGGAAAGAGAGAGGGGCCAATGAGACACAGGGGAAAGAGAGAGGGGCCAATGAGACACAGGGGAAAGAGAGAGGGGCCAATGAGACACAGAGGAAAGAGAGAGGGGCCAATGAGACACAGGGGAAAGAGAGAGGGACCAATGAGACACAGGGGAAAGAGAGAGGGGCCAATGAGACACAGGGGAAAGAGAGAGGGGACAATGAGACACAGGGGAAAGAGAGAGGGGACAATGAGACACAGGGGAAAGAGAGAGGGGACAATGAGACACAGGGGAAAGAGAGAGGGGACAATGAGACACAGGGGAAAGAGAGAGGGGACCAAAGAGACACAGGGGAGGGGGGGCAAAGAGACACCGGGGAGGGGGGGCAAAGAGACACAGGCGAGGGGGGTCAAATAGACACAGGCGAGGGGGGTCAAATAGACACAGGCGAGGGGGGTCAATTAGACACAGGCGAGGGGGGTCAAAGAGACACAGGCGAGGGGGGTCAAAGAGACACAGGCGAGGGGGCCAAATAGACACAGGCGAGGGGGGCCAAAGAGACACAGGCGAGGGGGCCAAAGAGACACAGGCGAGGGGGCCAAAGAGACACAGGCGAGGGGGCCAAAGAGACACAGGCGAGGGGGCCAAAGAGACACAGGCGAGGTGGCCAAAGAGACACGGGGGAGGGGGGGGGGCAAAGAGACACAGGCGAGGGGGGGGCAAAGAGACACAGGCGAGGGGGGGGGCAAAGAGACACAGGCGAGGGGGGGGCAAAGAGACACAGGCGAGGGGGGGTCAAAGAGACACAGGCGAGGGGGGGTCAAAGAGACACAGGCGAGGGGGGGGCAAAGAGACACAGGCGAGGGGGGGGCAAAGAGACACAGGCGAGGGGGGTCAAAGAGACACAGGCGAGGGGGATCAAAGAGACACAGGCGAGGGGGCCAAAGAGACACAGGCGAGGGGGGGGGCAAAGAGACACCGGGAAAGGGGGGGGCAAAGAGACACAGGCGGGGGGGAGGGGCAAAGAGACACAGGCGAGGGGGGTCAAATAGACACAAGCGAGGGGCGTCAAATAGACACAGGCGAGGGCGGCCAAAGAGACACAGGCGAGGGCGGCCAAAGAGACACGGGGGAGGGGGGGCCAAAGAGACACGGGGGAGGGGGGGCCAAAGAGACACGGGGGAGGGGGGGCCAAAGAGACACGGGGGAGGGGGGGCCAAAGAGACACGGGGGAGGGGGGGCCAAAGAGACACGGGGGAGGGGGGGCCAAAGAGACACGGGGGAGGGGGGGCCAAAGAGACACGGGGGAGGGGGGGCAAAGAGACACAGGGGGGGGGCAAAGAGACACGGGGGAGGGGGGGCAAAGAGACACGGGGGAGGGGGGGCAAAGAGACACGGGGGAGGGGGGGGGCAAAGAGACACATGCGAGGGGGGGGGCAAAGAGACACAGGCGAGGGGGGGGGGAAAGAGACACAGGCGAGGGGGGGGGGGGGCAAAGAGACACAGGCGAGGGGGGGGCAAAGAGACACAGGCGAGGGGGGGGGCAAAGAGACACAGGCGAGGGGGGGGGCAAAGAGACACAGGCGAGGGGGGGCAAAGAGACACAGGCGAGGGGGGGGGCAAAGAGACACAGGCGAGGGGGGGGGGCAAAGAGACACAGGCGAGGGGGGGGCAAAGAGACACAGGCGAGGGGGGTCAAAGAGACACAGGCGAGGGGGGTCAAAGAGACACAGGCGAGGGGGGTCAAAGAGACACAGGCGAGGGGGCCAAAGAGACACAGGCGAGGGGGCCAAAGAGACACCGGGAAAGGGGGGGGCAAAGAGACACCGGGAAAGGGGGGGGCAAAGAGACACAGGCGGGGGGGAGGGGCAAAGAGACACAGGCGAGGGGCGTCAAATAGACACAGGCGAGGGGCGTCAAATAGACACAGGCGAGGGGCGTCAAATAGACACAGGCGAGGGGCGTCAAATAGACACAGGCGAGGGGCGTCAAATAGACACAGGCGAGGGCGGCCAAAGAGACACAGGCGAGGGCGGCCAAAGAGACACAGGCGAGGGCGGCCAAAGAGACACAGGCGAGGGGGCCAAAGAGACACAGGCGAGGTGGGCAAAGAGACACAGGGGAGGGGGGCAAAGAGACACATAGGGGAGGGGGGCAAAGAGACACACAGGGGAGGGGGCAAAGAGACACAGGGGAGGGGGCAAAGAGACACAGGGGAGGGGGCAAAGAGACACAGGGGAGGGGGCAAAGAGACACAGGGGAGGGGTTCAAGAGACACAGGGGAGGGGATCAAGAGACACAGGGGAGAAGCTCAAGAGACACAGGGGAGGGGCTCAAGAGACACAGGGGAGGGGGGCATAGAGACACAGGGGAGGGGGGCATAGAGACACAGGGGAGAGGGGGGCAAAGAGACCCAGGGGAGAGGGGGGCAAAGAGACCCAGGGGAGAGGGGGGCAAAGAGACCCAGGGGAGGGGGGCATAGGGACACAGGGGAGGGGGGGGCAAAGAAACTCAGGGGAGAGGGAGAGGGGGGCAAAGAAACTCAGAGGAGGGGGAGATGGGGGCCAAAGAGACTCAGGGGAGGGGGAGAGGGGGGCCAAAGAGACTCAGGGGAGGGGGAGAGGGGGGCCAAAGAGACTCAGGGGAGGGGTAGAGGGGGGCCAAAGAGACTCAGGGGAGGGGTAGAGGGGGGCCAAAGAGACTCAGTGCAGGGGGAGAGGGGGGCCAAAGAGACTCAGGGGAGGGGGGCCAAAGAGACTCAGGGGAGGGGGGCCAAAGAGACTCAGGGGAGGGGGAGAGGGGGGCCAAAGAGACTCAGGGGAGGGGGAGAGGGGGGCCAAAGAGACTCAGGGGAGGGGTAGAGGGGGGCCAAAGAGACTCAGGGGAGGGGTAGAGGGGGGCCAAAGAGACTCAGTGGAGGGGTAGAGGGGGGCCAAAGAGACTCAGGGGAGGGGGAGAGGGGGGCCAAGAGACTCAGGGGAGAGGGAGAGGGGGGCCAAGAGACTCAGGGGAGGGGGAGAGGGGGGGGGGCAAGATACTCCGGGGACGGCGGGGCAAGTAATTCAGGGGAGGGAGAGGAGGAAGTTACTGGCTTGCGCATACAGCGGCCTGCCAAAGGCGCTCCTTGCAAGGCCGGCAAGTTAGAGGGGGGAGAGCCTCGCATTGTGTGGCGAATAACAGCATTGCTTCAAATTTTTATGCCGTCATTTATGACAGGCAAGTTGCTAGATTTATAATAAACTACCAAAGTGTTTGTTTTTATGTTATTAACACGTTCTTAAAAAGCTGTTTTACTCACTGAGACCTTCCAAGTAGTCCCTATAAAGCTCCGCCCATGTAGGTCATGCACACATTTCTCTGTAGTACTAGATGCACTAACCAATCAGATTGTCTCAGCTGCAATAACAAAAATGCTATTGAGAAACAGTCTGCGATTGTTTAGTGCATCTAGTAGCAATAGAAAAATGGTGTGCATGAGCTGCTCAGGGTGGAGGTGCTGGGGGGGGGGAGCTATTTTGGGACTGTTTTAAAGGTTTTAGTGAGTAGAAAAAGAGCTTTTAACCACTTGTTAATAAAATAATGTTTAGATATGCAAATAAACACTTAGGTGATTTATTATAATATTAAAACAGGCTACCTTCCATATCCTTTTAAGATATTTGGACACAACAAGGCTCCTTGGACTCTTCTTCTCTGATCTAGACGCAGGGAAGGGGTTAAAAATAGCCCCAGATTGCGGCAGCCACATTAAGCTGTGAGTTATCTCGCCTCATCTCTCCAAACGCTCATGTGGAAAGACAAAAGCAGTGATTACTTTTACAGTCGCAGCACAGTGTCAGAAAGGCCGCTCTGAGACTTAAAGGATTTGTAGCTGGAGGCCATGATTAGTCGGGATCACTAAACAAGAGGTTTTAATCAAAGTCATAAATTCCAGCAGAGGGCTGGTGGTGTTTGAGTGCTTGTTACGTGTCCTGTCCCATCAAGCTGCGCGCAGATTAATAAAGAGAAACATGTCTGTGCCAGTCTGAGTATTGCTGGCAAACGGGCGTCCTGGGAATATACCCGGCCAGACGGCTGAGGAAATGAAAATAAACGTAAGCCGTGAATTTGTAGTGATAGAAGAAGCCGGCACAGATCCAGTCTGTGGATCAGCCCAAAAAAAAACATACCCTTTGCCTCGGCTGCAGAGTATATGGAAGTTTCTTGGATTATAAATGAATTTAATAGGCAAAATCCCATAATATATTAATAAACTTAACCAAAAGCTTGCACTATTCCTTCCGTTTTCAGGCAGTTGATGAAGGAATGCGGATGGTAATCCATGCTAAATTAGCACAAAATTCAGAATTAGTTGTGGCCAATCAGATTCAGGTACTACAACAAAGCTGTTCAGGAGGCAGCCGTGATACTGACAGCTGATTGGCTAGGACATAGCTCAGACCAGCTCATTGGCTAGGACGCTCTGCCTACATAGGTGCCTTGGGGTGTAGAGCACACAAAAAAATTAAAATGTACTTTGAATTACAAATGTACAGAATTCCTCAATAAGATTATTTGATGTGAGTAACAAAAGCTTAATAGGTAAACCTTAATAGGTTATTTCTATGGGCGCAACCCACTCTGAGAGCAGCCTCTTGGAAATATTCTGTAGTATATCAGTCTGGCCTCAGAGTGATCCAGCCCCGAAATACCAGGCAATTCTACCCTGAAAACCCAGAACTATGTTTCAGCCTTAGTTGGGCCTCACCAGGAGGGTGTAGCTGAACCTCCTAAGGAACAGTGAGCAAGGAGTCCACATATGGAGCCCCATCACCCTTAAGGTGACTAGGCCCTAATTACATAAACTTAAAGGATATCCCATAAATCTTTAAAGGTAGCTGTCCAGGGTCCTGTTAAAGCTGAGAACATCCCTATAGCAGGGATAAACATCATTTATAACAGAGATGCATTTAAAAAGAGGGGGCATATTGCTAATATTTTAACACACAATGAACCAGAGAACAAATTAAAATAAAGGTTTGTCAATATCATGGTTTAAAAGTAGGCACAGCAGAGCATTCAGATGTAGTATAATAAGAAGTAATTTACATAGAGATTTTCTCCAAGAAAGGACTTAAAGCTCTTATAATCTGATAGACCTTAATTAGATACATTTATGAAAACTCTGATTTTAAGAACTTAACTGGGCAGAAAAAAGGACATAAAAACTGTTCTGAATTAGAAAAAAAAATGTGGATGCATCTATTGGTCCCTGGAGGCATCCATAAAGCCCTGGTGAAGTTAAGGGGCAGCAGTAAGTTCTTAGGAGTCATGGCACGCTAGCTCCTGCAGTACATTTTGTAAAAACTGTATAACATTTATCATACTATAAATATGACACCTTGGTGGTCCTTTAATAAACTCACACCAAAAAACAAGATTTATAGCAATTCTAACCTGCTACTAATGTCTAGGATTCTACATTTATATTAGGATCAAGTATGTAAGATATTAAAGGGATATGGAAGGTTACTGGAATTTACTAGGTATATAATATCCATGTGTATCTATTTACTTTTATGTACTTTATTTTATGAAGAAGTGCTTATAAGCTCTGTTTTTACTACCTATAAACAAACAAATAGTCCCTGTATGGGTTTGCCCGCTGCACCGTATGCAGACACAAACTCTGTAGGGCTGGATGTGCAGTGTAGTGTCTTAGCCTATCAGGGACCGCACCACATATCAGATGCATGTTACGGAGAGATGGTCACCGATTGGTTAGTATGAGACAATGCACATACAGCCCTACAGAGTCTTTATCTGTATTCACAGCAATGGGCAGACCCATACAGGGAATATTTGTTTGATTTTAGGCAGTAAGAAACAGAGCTTATAAGCACTTTTTAATAAAATACATAAAAGAAAGAGACACTGGAAAGGGAGATGGGACAAAGAGAAACATGGGAGAGAGAGAAGGGGAAAGAGACACCGGGGAGGGAGAGGGGGGGAAAGAGACACCGGGGAGGGAGAGGGGGGGAAAGAGACACCGGGGAGGGAGAGGGGGGGAAAGAGACACCGGGGAGGGAGAGGGGGGAAAGAGACACCGGGGAGGGAGAGGGGGGGAAAGAGACACCGGGGAGGGAGAGGGGGGGAAAGAGACACCGGGGAGGGAGAGGGGGGAAAGAGACACAGGGGAGGGAGAGGGGGGAAAGAGACACCGGGGAGGGAGAGGGGGGGAAAGAGACACCGGGGAGGGAGAGGGGGGGAAAGAGACACCGGGGAGGGAGAGGGGGGGAAAGAGACACCGGGGAGGGAGAGGGGGGAAAGAGACACCGGGGAGGGAGAGGGGGGAAAGAGACACAGGGGAGGGAGAGGGGGGGAAAGAGACACCGGGGAGGGAGAGGGGGGGAAAGAGACACCGGGGAGGGAGAGGGGGGAAAGAGACACCGGGGAGGGAGAGGGGGGGAAGAGACACCGGGGAGGGAGAGGGGGGGGGAAGAGACACCGGGGAGGGAGAGGGGGGGGAAGAGACACCGGGGAGGGAGAGGGGGGGAAAGAGACACCGGGGGAGGGAGAGGGGGGGGAAAGAGACACCGGGGAGGGAGAGGGGGGGAAAGAGACACCGGGGAGGGAGAGGGGGGGAAAGAGACACCGGGGAGGGAGAGGGGGGGGAAAGAGACACCGGGGAGGGAGAGGGGGGGAAAGAGACACCGGGGAGGGAGAGGGGGGGAAAGAGACACCGGGGAGGGAGAGGGGGGGAAAGAGATACCGGGGAGGGGGGGAAAGAGACACCGGGGAGGGGGGAAAGAGACACCGGGGAGGGGGGGAAAAGAGACACCGGGGAGGGGGGGAAAGAGACACCGGGGAGGGGGGGAAAGAGAAACCGGGGAGGGAGAGGGGGGGGAAGAGACACCGGGGAGGGAGAGGGGGGGGAAGAGACACCGGGGAGGGAGAGGGGGGAAAGAGACACAGGACATGGAGAGGGGGGAAAGAGACACAGGGGTGAGAGAGGGGGGAAAGAGACACAGGGGTGAGAGAGTTTGTCTGTAACGATCGCAAAGTTACAGGCATGCGCATGCACATAAAAGTAGAGGGGGTGAGACTCGCAATGAGCACCAAAGGAGCTCATTGTGAAGCCCGTAAAGTAGAGGGGGGGGGGGAAGGCTCACATTGTGTGGCAAACAACAACATTGAGAGGCTTCAAATTTTTATGACGTCATTGTTGACAAGCAAGTCGCTAGTATATATATATATATATATATATATATATATATATATATATATATATTTAAACACATACACACATACAATAAAAATATATATAACATAATAATAATAATAATAATAATTAATAGAAAAAGAAAAAGAAATGCAACAATATATTTGAATCATGCCCGTGTGCTGTAACAAATCTAAGGTAAGGAAGGCTGCAGGATGATTATGTCCTTGACAGCTGTCTCAGCTCATCAGAGTGCTCCAGATAAGTGCTGGGCATGCAGCGCTAATCCACAAGCAGACTGCTAATTGACATCAGATGGAGCGACAAGCTGCTACACACTGCGGGGAGCAGCACCCTCTACTGGTTGTATCATAGAATTACACTGGAAGTATTTCTCATACCCCTTTCTGGATCGCTACCTTGTCGTTTTTTACTTCAATGAAGCTATGAGCTATACCATGTAGGGTCACCCGAGATGGGCAGGTCATAGCAGAGAAGGAACTGGCAACCCACTTTAGGATGTTTGCCAAGAAAACCTTATTGATAAGCACAACCATAAACACGACTGAACAACAGGATTTCTGATACAGACTATTATTACTATCCATTTATAGACTACTGCACATCTAGTTTTTATCTGCTACTGAACAGTTAAATGCCAATCATAGGCAACCATTGATAAGTCAGGTAACCCAGGTTGCAGTGGTGAAAGCACCGAATCCTAACCACTAGATCGCCAGGGAACCCTCTTTTCTGCTTAGTTCTGTGATATTACTAAGGTGAGTGTCTTCTTGTAAACTAATGAGCCTCTCTTTAGTCCTGCTGAGAGCACTGGCATATGTAACTGCCCTATTCCCATTGTCAGTGGTGGAAAAAAACATCTACTTTGCAAAAAATAACTTGCTATTGACCCTCTCCTCACTAATGTGCTTCACATAGCAACTTCATCAGAGTATGGTGGCTAATGTTTTGGCTCGTTACATACTTCACATTGTGACGGATTTCCCAAACAGTAGCTAAAAGAGGACATTTAAGCCAGCTTTCAACCTCATTATCTAACACCTTTACTCAAAATTTTTAATAAGAACCAATAAAATCCATGTGTATTTTTCTGCAATAACGGCTGTCTTTTTAAATACTGCAAATTGTGCAGAAAGTCAGAAGCAGCTTTCCATTGTTAGTACAGATTTAATATAAATGTGGTGATGTTCCTGGCCGCCGCATCATCTGATAGAGTTATATCAATGGGAGCAGACACTTCCTTGGATGGAAATGAACCTTGCAATCGATTTTAGGCTGATGAGCCGCTTTGGCTTGCAAGATAGTCATTTGGCTCCTGGGCGCACATTGAAGGAAAGAGAAAAAATAAAGTCTACCTGCCTACAATGATAATTTCATTACTATGGATAGTTTGCAGACCTGATAAACAAAGGAAATAACAATATTATATATATATATATATATATATATATATATATATATATATATATATACACACACACACACTAGTCGTTTACCCATCATAAATGACAGTATAATACTACATGTCTCTCCCCTCTCCCTCCCCGGTGTCTCTTTTCCCCCCCTCCTCCCTCCCCTGGGTCTCTTTAGCCCCTTTGTCTCTTTCTCCCCCTCCTCCCTCCCCTGTGTCCCCTTTTCCCCTTTTCTTCTTTCCCTCCTCCTCCCCCCTTCCCTGGGTCTCTTTCCCCCTTTGTCTCCCCCCCCCCTCCCCTGGGTCTCTTTAGCCCCTTTGTCTCTTTCTCCCCTCCTCCCTCCCCTGTGTCCCTTTTCCCCTTTTCTTCTTTCCCTCCTCCTCCCACCCCTGTGTCTCTTTCCCCCTTTGTCTCTTCCCCCCTCCTCCCACCCCTGTGTCCCTTTCCCCATTTTCTTCTTTCCCCCCTCCTCCCACCCCTGTGTCTCTTTATTCCTTTTTCTCTTTCCCACCCCTCCGTCCCGTGTCTCTTTCCCCTTTCCCCCTGTCTCTTCCTTCCTAATCCACCCTGTGTCTCTTCCCCCCTCCTCCTTCCCCTGTGTCTCGTCCCCCCCTCCCCTGTGTCTCGTCCCCCCTCCTCCCTCCCGTGTATCTTTACCCCTTTTTCCCTTAACCCGCCCCTCCCTCCCCTGTGTCTCTTTCCCCTTTCCCCCTGTCTCTTCCCCCCTAATCCACCCCTGTGTCTTTTCCCCCTCCTCCGTCCCCTGTGTCTCGTACCCCCTCCTTCCTCCCTCGTCCCCCCTCCTCCCTCCCCTGTGTCTCTTTCCCCTTTCCTGCATACAAAAATGTCCTATGGATCCCATTTAGGAATCCTTGAACAACCAACCAAGGTTGTACAGAAACACATTTTATGCAGCCTTTATTGTAATTATTATCTTTCCCCTTTCCCCCTCTGTCTCTTCCCCCCACCCCTGTGTCTCTTCCCCCCCCCCCCCCCCCGCCACACTATGCGCATGTACGGAATCCATACAAATAGTTTCTATAGTGCACATGTGCTCCCACTGGGGCGTTACGCACTTTTTAGAAACTATATTAGGGTTTGTTTTAGAGTTCACAAGGCTATTAAGGGGTAGTTTTTCTGTAAAAGTCGATGTGCAATTGGGGCCTGAAAAAAATACCATATAAGAATTATGTTGTTAAAGGGACAACTGTACAATAAAAATAAATATATTTGTTTGAAAACCTGAGTCTGACTAAGAGCATAATTAAGCAGGAAAAAAGTCATAGTTAGTTTTTAAATTATAATATTTTTTTATGGCTTTGCAGGACCCTGGAGGGATCCATGATACTTGATGGTATCCGATGTGTGAGTGCGGCGTTTACATTTTTGACAGCTGTGGTTGCATCTATTGGTGCAACTTTCTGCATCTGCTCCTGTGGGGTGAAAGGGGTGTTGTGTAAGTTTCAATCTTATCCTATTATCATACAAAGGCTTTGGACTTCTGCCTGTTTCCTCCACTACAAGCACACACCTACATCATTCAGCTCTTAGGATGTGATGTAACAAACAAAATATGTTACACTCATTAAGAGTCTTCAAAGTTTTAGGTTTCCCAAATAAATAATTTATGTCCATGACATACACAGCTGTTGACATTGTTAGCTTGGTACATACTTGACAAAGAGGTGTCTTTTTGTGTGACTATAATGGTCCTTTAAGCAAACTCTTAACTGGTTTGTGGTCACTTGACAAGACAACATTTACATCCCAACTTTTTCATTGAAGTCGGGCATGAGGTGTAAACATGTTCCTTAATAGCTATTTTTGTGGTACTTTAAAGTGACACGACACAAGTTCCAAGTTCAGTACAATTTAAAATAATAAGGAATAAAATTACTTTATCAGTTGAATAATATTAATACATTTCCTTACTATAAACGTGATATTTGTCATTTTTTCACGCTAATCATAGTTTCTGATCCACCACCAAGCATGGGTTGTTATCCGTACAAATGATAATTACTCCAAGAGGTATAAACATATCCATTGTTCTCAACATTATATGGCATTAAACTGAAAACAGCGTGGGAAGAACATAGTGATTAGCGCTATGTCCATGCTTGAGAGGAGGATCAAAAAAAGGCTGCCATATTACAGAACACAGAAATGCAATATAAGTTTATTGTAAGAAAATGCATTAAAAAAACAAAAAAATTACGGCAATAAAATTTGAAGCCTGGCAATGCTGTTTGCCACACAATGCGAGGCGAGGCCCCTCTGAGAACCTTCGGCGCTCATCGCAAGCCGCAACTTTCCTGCTTTGCAATTATCCCCTTCAGCGCTCATTGCAAGCCTCTCCCCCTGTGTACTTTATAGGCCTCTCGCTTGAGCACCTTCAGCGCTTATCGCGAGCCCCGCGATGAGCGACTTTGGGATTCTTTGCCAGCCTATGGGCCTCGCAATGAGTGTTACTGCCTTGGATAAAATGTTTTTTTATTATTATTTTTTTGGCAGACATTTTTTTTTTCTCGCTTTGGAAATTTTAGATTTAAAAAAAAACAACAACAAATATGCCTCCAATTAACTTGCAACCTCACTCACATGCTCCCCCTGTGCTGTGTGCGAGTGTGGAAGTTAATTGGAGGCATATTTGGGAGGTTTTGTTTGTCTTTTGTGTTCCCCGGTTCGGCCGTTAAATTAGTGATTTTTGCAAGATCCTGCAATTTTTCCAAGGCCTGCAATTTCCTACGGGCCTCACGACGAACGCCTGCGGTGCTCACTGTGAGCCCTGCAATGAGCGCCTTTGGCACTCATTGCAGCTAAGTCCCGCGGGCCTCACGATGAGCGCCTGTGGCGCTCATCTCCCCCCCTGCAATGAGTGCCTTCGGTGTTCATTGAAGCTAAGTGCTGCGGACCTCGCTCATCTTCACCCCTGCAATGAGAGCCTTTAGCGCTCTTTGCAGCCAAGTCCCGCATGCCTCCACACCCACAGCTGCGTACCTTGCCTAGCGAGGCCCGCTGTTGCGGGGCTCGCATAATATGACGACAACTCACAGTACAACAACTATATTAGTGATATACACACGCAGTAGACCAACAACCAGAACTCTCAAGCAATCACAAATAAAATGTAATACTGTACTTAAAAAAAAAAAAAAAAAAAAAAAACAGGGCTCAACAAATGCCAGGAGCCACGTTGTCGGGCCACAAAATGCTTACAGGTATCTAGATTTCATCCTCTGTACGTCTCTGCTATTCAATGTTACCTGGAAGCAGATAGGCATGAGTGACGGAGTCAGTGCAGTGTTGGTGTTACATTCCCCAGGATCAGCACCGCACCCTCCAGCAGAACGTACCTGTGTGTAAGTGAGGGGTGAAAGCTGCTGCTAGAACAGCCCTCACTGACAAATATACTTCCCAGAGGATCCTATCTGCAGCAAATCTAGGACTATTTTATTAGTAATGCTCAAGCAACCAGAAACTATATTTATCCGAAATCGACCAATCCCCATGCCGTTAACTTAACAGTCTACGGTATATACACACATATATATATATATATATATATATATATACACACACACACATACATACATAAATGTATTTGAAATATGTAAGTAGAATTAGTTTCTGTTGTTGTACAATAATATATATTACACAGTATTTAATAAAGTGCCCCAACCATGATTAGGGAATGAATCAGTAGCTATAGTGGCTCCCCATGGATCCTGCGCAGCTATGTTGGCTCCACCCTTAACAGTGACATCATATTTGCATATTCTATTGCAAGCATTGGCTATTAAAAATAAAAAAAAAGGGAGTACATGACTCGCTGGCACCACGACCACCCCTGGGAATCCCCCATCTCTGCCGATATCAGTATCCTAGGCTTGGAGCCTTGGTTAATTAGTGGACAATGGGAGAGACTCAAGAGGAAAGAGGATTAAGTTGGGTATGTAGATGTGTTGTTTGTTTCATATTTAATGTCGGACTGGTCTTTTGTTCAGCCATCCCCAATAAAGTCACTTCAGGTGATTACAAGCACCAGAAGCATGTGAGCCGTTAGTTCAGGGAAGCTATTTATAAGGCATTATGCTATTCTCCAAAGAGAATCTCTGTACTTTGCCTGCGGTCACTGAGGATAGTTAAAGCCATCCTATACAAGGACCTAACTGCTCGTCCTGTGTTGTGACACAAGCCAAGGATCAAACACAGGTAAGTAATCCTAAGAGCAGAGTAGCACAGGTTGCAGAATAAAAAAAGCCAAACAAAATGTTCACGGCTGTTCAGTAGCTATTGTCGTATAAAAAGGCGCAAGACTTGCACTGCCTAAATCCGGCAAAAAACAATTACCTGACCGGATCAGTGCAACAATCTGAATGGAGTGTAATTTATGTAACCTGGATCTCCAGGAACAGGATGCTGCGCGTACCAATGACACAATCGCTTCTCATAGTGTGGCTGCATCTAAGGCACTGCTCCAAAGGAGAGGAAAAGTGTCACGGGGTGGCAACCGCAGGAGGGATTAGGACAGTTAGTTAGATGCAATATTATAAATATAAAAGGCCATCATTTATTTTACCGGTTTTAAAACTACAAGAGCAGCTAGAACAGGTCCTCACCATATGGGACACTCCAGATTCTTCTGCATGACAGACAGCACATTCTGAATCTCCTCAACATCCAACGCTGAAGATGACATTTTCACAGTCCACCTTAAACATGAAAAACAAATGCTGTTATTTTAATTGACATAAAACAGAGCTCATATGGTTATGTTTTCAAATAATAGTAACATCAGTAATAAACATATTTTTCAAACAAAGTTAAGCTTATCCATGAATTATTTAATGATGACAAATGTTACCCTAGAATCAATAAAGTGACCACAATATTCATCAATTAAACTTGCGGCTGGCTATTGATGTGACAGTCCTGCTAGACAGGCAGCATAGCCATATATCAGTGAGGGTAGATATACCCGTCCATAAACCTGTTAAAGGGCCAGTACTGCTCATACAATAGGGTTTAATGTGTTTTATTTCATAAAATCAGTATCTGAGGAATATAAATTCAGTGTAGTTTTTAAAACTTACTTTTAAACTTTGTGTTACAGACTCCAGCATAGCTGCTTCTCTCAACACTATGAGATGTCCAGGTCTTGGAGAGAATATCCCAAGGAGGCTGAATTATAACGTATACTAAGCCAGACTAGACTTGTCAACTAGGCTACAACAGACTCCTATCAGGTCAGCCTCTTGGGCACATTCTCTCCTCCCTCCGGACACCTGAAAGGGATAAAAAAGAATAAGCTAGATCTTGATATGCAAAAGTTAAATTAAGTATAATCCACACTGATTAGTTTTTTTTTCGAATTCCAATATTATTCCTAATCAGTTGTTAAGCAAAACAAATGAAATCCTGCAAAATGTACTTAAAGCTCATACTGTAGGGTTTCATTTGTTTTGTTTAACAATGTTTTGTGTGGAAATGTCAGGTAAATCAAGCTGGGAAACTTGTCCTCCAAGAAATTCTGAATTATGTAGAAATATTGAAATAATATTATGTCAGGTTCTGCTGAAGCCGTCAGACATTATTACACACCTCCTAGCTGCGAGCATCTCCAGAGACGGTTCATTGTGGTTGGATTTGAAATGCTGGCTGATAAGAGACAAGGCTATATTAACTATATGTTGAGGTTTCTCGCTAGATATGTGAGACTTCTCCAATTTATATGGTTATTCACTAAAGCCATTTTCACACTTATGTATATTGATACCATAGAAAAAATGGCTACCGTACTATGAAGAAAAGAATATAAGTGATTGTTCACACTTATTGTATACTAGTCAGTTACCCGTCATAAATGACGGTACAATATTACATGTGCCTCCCCCTCTCCCTGCCCTGTGTCTCCCCCCTCCCTTCTCCCTCCTCTTTGTCTCCCCCCCCCACCCTTTCCCCTTTGCCTCATCCCTCCCCTGTGCCCCTTTCCCCCTCTGTATCTTCCCCCCTTTGCCCTGTGTCTCTTTCCCCCTCCTCCCTCCCCTGTATCCATTCCCTCCTTGCCTGTGTCCCTTGCCCCACCCCTGTCTCTTTTTCCACCCCATCTCCCTCCCCTGGCTGGCACCACGCATGCACACTGCGCCTTGTATGTAAATCTGTACAAATAGCTACTAAAGCGTTACACACGCTCTAAAAAACTACATTAGTGATTGGTACCATGAAATTAAAAGGATACTATATAATGAAAAAGGAATATATTCCTGTAAATAATAGCACAATTAGGCAAGAAAACATAATAATGCTCTTTCATTAAAGTAAATAATAATTATGTCTTTGTAGGACCCTGGATGCATCCATAATACTTTGGTGAAGACTTCATGTGTGGAAGAGGCATTTACATTTCTGGAGAGCAGGGCTGGCATTTATTGATACAAGCTATCTGCATTGTAAGCATGTGAGGAAGGGGTTCATATTAATTTTAATGAGATCCAACTATCAAACAAATCAGCCTCACTTTACCCTGTTCTCCAACGCCTACCTGCACTGATAAATAAAAAAACATACCCATCATGATTAAGGAACTGACAAAATAAAGACAAGAAGTAATATATGAGTAAATGAAAATATGTATGCTATGGTTGTTATTATGATTTATTTGTAATGCGCCAACATATTTTGTAAGGATATACAGGGGTTAAGTTCAAGGCAAAAACTAATAGCAATAATGACACATTAGAGAGGATGGAGGGCCCCGCGTTTGAGCTTAGGATCCTGTGTCCATAGAGCTTTCCCTAAACCAACTTGCAAGATTGAAAACTCGCAAACTTGCAGTCTAAAGGTTGTTTGTTGGTTACACGCTTCACAAATACGGGTCGGTTTTCTTGATTTACAGCGGTCCTTTAAAGACCCACAGAAGACCCATATTTCAATATGCTCTTTTAAAGAACTAGACTTGATAAAAGTGTTTGTAGAGAGATAAATAAATAAATAAATACAGCATCTAATTTATTAAAAATGTTCAGGGTATTGGTTCCAAACTTGGATTAATGAAAATATTTAGATAGTAAAAAGGGCATTCCCCTTCTAGATCGCTCGCTTGTGGTGTTAAAGTTGCTTGTATATCTAAGTGAAGCTGTGAGCTACACCATGTAAGGTCACCGATGATGGGCAGGTCACAGGAGAGACCTGTGCAACCTCTAAGGGGTAATCAGAAACAATTATTCTTCAGCACAAAGCTAAAAGGTACAGCTAAAGGGAAGTATATGAAAAGCTGACAAAAATAATGTGATTTTCCTCCAGGAAAAAGCTTTTTTTGAAAAAAAAAAAAAACACTGAATATTACATTATTACAGATGACAGACCACTTGAACAGAACGTGACAAAGGAAGGTGAAAGAAGTAAACCAATGCTAATTTATTAAGACATTCATAATTTTTATGTTTCGCTATATCAAACCTTAAATGGTTTCTGGATTTAGGTAGTGAGTAATTGAGTTTGAAAAAAGAAAGGCTTTTAATCCATCGAGTTTAACATTTTTGATCTACTCTTGATAAGATATGGAATAAGTCATGTCCGCAATTAACTTCAAGGCTATAGTAGTACAAATGATGTGACTTGGGTGATAAGACATGTACATAACAGGATGTAAAATTAGACAGAATGGGGGATTTGCAACTGTGTGGAATATACTACAACATCAGCCCACCATATGGTAACCATGACTATACTGATAAGGTTTTGACTCATGTCACAATCTGCTTCTTCAAGGGGGCCTGATATGAACCTAGTTCAAACCTACCCCAGCAGAATCGTGTAGTTCATGTTCTCTGTGGCACAACGATGGCTTCTGAAGAGGACAAGTCCCAAAGGTACAGACAGAGAATACTGGTTACTAGTGGCCTATGGCAAGACCACTCCCCCATTCAGGATACAAACACAGAAACAGAATCACACCATAGATATGTGAAACTAGAACTGAACTTGCATTGAATCATAGAACCAATATATTTTTACTTCTCCCATACCACGCCCGTGTGTACCTTTGTGTATGTGTGTGATGAAACACATCTGCCTTGTAACTTTGATTGCTATAGAGCACTTGAGATAAAACTCACCAGATGTCTAACAACCTGACAGATGTTTAGAGTTAGCTAGGGTAAGAAACCTTGATTTTAATCTCAAGTGTTTGCTCAGGACTCCTAAGGAGCAGTCATCTGCCTTGTATCAATACCTGTATGTGTGCGGATGCAATGTTCTGCAGTTGACCTACTGTGCAGAGCATTTTCGCCATTTCCACATATATTCTCCTGTTCTATAACATTTTATAACTAGTATCACATATATAGTTGTGAGCGTACGAGTTGTTGCTAACGCCGCGGGCTCGCATAGCGAGTCGCGGCCCTCGCAAAGCGAGGGCCGCGGCTCGCGCAGCGAGCCAAGGCCCTCGCGAATCGAGGGCACTGCCCGAGGGTCTCAGTTGCTGGCATGGAGCGCCGTAGGCGCTCCATGCCAGCACCTGAGGACCTCGCAAAGCGAGGGCCGCAGTTGCTGGCATGGAGCGCCGAAGGCGCTCCATGCCAGCAACTGCGACCCTCGCAAACTTCACGTTGCAACCCAAACAGCACGACACACACATTACGACACTCGCAAACAACATACGACACACATTACGGCCTCGCAACACTCGGACGCAACTCGCGAACATTACAAAATGTAAAACACAATACATACACACAGCACATACATAAAAAACCTTACCTACACCAAGAGGGAGCACCCAGGACCTCAAAAATGCAACTTAGACCTCGATTTTACTCGAAATAAAAGAGTTTAGAGACTAAAAAAAAATCTAAGCGAGAGAAAAAATGGGCGCCGAACAAAACGAAAACGAGGCTACAGCACTCTAAACTCGCAAAACACCACAAGAAACTCGCAAAACGCCACAAACGACATACGGATATTCATACCACACAGTGCACACATTCAGCATGCTTACACAGCAGCTCCACACCACTAATGCTGCAGCAACATCAACACACATTGCCAGCTCTTCATCACAATGCTTCAAAATAGGTACAGTATATTCATTTAGTAATGTATTACATATTTATTATACACCAAACAGCATTAGCTACCTTACAATTTCATTGCCGTCATTTTTTGACGGGCAATTCGCTAGTACATGATAATGTACAGACAACATATAACCACACACAATAAATCATAATCACAACTGAACAATGTCCCTTATCCATAATTACTGGTCATATTATAGTCACCAAATAATGTAATCATGACAACGCACATAGTGGTAGACAGCCCAGAAAGTTAGTTTTTAAGATGATCATATAAAGACACCAGTATTAACTTTAGAAAAGTTTTACAAGTAAATGTCCAAATATATGACTAATTGCAGATGTATCTGCCAAAAGTGTCAAGGACGTTTAGTCATTAGAGTGTATGCAAGGTAAGCAGTAATGTGTCTCTACGAATAACAAATATGGCTTATTATACAAATCAGCATTGCTACATAACAGAAATACAAAACAGATGATTTTCTACTACATTACAGAACACAATTTGTCTCTATAGCTTCCATTCTCCGATTGGTGGGACCCTAATACTCATCCACCAATAAACAAGTGGTTGGTCAACGTCATGCAAGGGAGGGAAATTCAACTTTTGCAATATTTGCTTTTCTGTTACATTATGTATTGTGAGCGACTACTAGTTCTACTGATTGTGTGACAATAATGTGTTAAACAAGCAAAATTAATGTAGTGCATTATTAGGGAAAAATAAGGAAATTAATAGACCAAGCCTGCCCCTAACATTCATCCACCCCCGCTGGATCGCTACCTTGTCAGGGTGAAGGGGCTTGTGTACCTCAATGAAGCTGGAAGATAAATCATGTAGGGTCACCCAAGATATGCCGGTCATAGTAGAGAGTTCAGACAACGGGAGAAGAAACTGGTAACCCACTCCAGTATCTTTGCCAAGAAAGCTTTCTGGATAAGCACAGCCAGAGACATAACAATAGACGTGCTTGGCGGGATGCTGTCCATAGGGTCAAGGAGAGTCGGACATGACTGAATGACTATACAACAACATTCGCCCCAATCACTGCTTGGTCTAGTTCAGCAGTTTGACTGTCAATCAACTTCTTCTAGATCCAAAACAGCCTAACATTAAAGATGCCTCCTATTGGCTGGTTTCCTTTTGGATATACCATCCATGGTGGTCAAACATTTTCTATACCGTCTTTTGAATAATTCAGCCTGATAATAGGAATATTTTTTATTGAAAATAAAAATAATAAATACAACCATTACATGTTTAACTTTGAATGTAATTATTATTTACTGGTTACATTTTCTTTTCTGAACTAATTATGTATGCTACTCCCTCAGAAGGGTGTGTCCTCTCTGTCCCTTTCCCCCTATCTGTTCCTTTCCCCCCCTCCTCCTTCCTGTGTCTCTTTCCCCCTCCCTGTCCCTTCACCCCTTGTTCCTTGCGCCACACTTTGCACAGTGCGGCATGTATGGAATCTGTACAATAGTTTCCGTAGTGCGCATGCGCCCCCTCTGGAGCGTTACGCACTTACGGAAACGATATTAGTGATTCTTACTTAAAAGGTACAAGGTCGAAAAGAAACACAGAAATGAAGAATCAAACATTCAAGTAACAGCTGAAATGCGAAAGTACAGGTTTGGAGACACCTGTTGTCATATAGTGAAGGCTTCATCTCTCATTTCTGTTGCCTATAAAGGGGTCCGCACGTTGCCAACTGAGGAATGATAAAAGCACAGCCCAGCTGTAGAGAAAATCTTTTGTCCCCAACTACAAAGAAGTATTTGTGTGTTTGTAAAATATCACAAACTAAATGTGGGCCACAAACAAAATATATAGATTAAATAACACTGACTAAAATCAAACAAATAGTGCCTGTATGGGTGTGGCCTCTGCAGACACAGACCCTGTAGTACTGGGTGTTTAGTGTCTCATACTAACCAATCAGTTGTTGAAGAAAAACATTTTCACAGACACGAATAAGATAGGACACGAAAACTCTGTATTTTCGGGTTAATACAATCTTGGAGGTGAACAGAGTAGCAACAGTTCATCTCCAAGCTTCAACACAGTGACAACTTCTCAGCAACATTCTGCAAGTCGTGATCCCTGATAGGCTAGGATGGGATCTATCCTGTTATAGTGCCGGGACAGGTCTGCCGCTGTAGTGCTATCTCTCTCTCTCTAGCTATATATCTCTCTCTCTATCTCTCTCCCTAGCTACCTATCCATCCATCTCTCTCTCTGGCCATCCATCTCTCTCTCTGGCCATCTATCCATCTCTCTCTCTGGCCATCTATCCATCTCTCTCTCTGGCCATCTATCCATCTCTCTCTCTGGCCATCTATCCATCTCTCTCTCTCTGGCCATCTATCCATCTCTCTCTCTGGCCATCTATCCATCTCTCTCTCTGGCCATCTATCCATCTCTCTCTCTGGCCATCTATCCATCTCTCTCTCTGGCCATCTATCCATCTCTCTCTCTGGCCATCTATCCATCTCTCTCTCTGGCCATCTATCCATCTCTCTCTCTGGCCATTTATCCATCTCTAGCTACCTCTCCCTCTCTAGCTACCTCTCCCTCTCCAGCCACCTCTCCCTCTCCAGCCACCTCTCCCTCTCCAGCCACCTCTCCCTCTCCAGCCACCTCTCCCTCTCCAGCCACCTCTCCCTCTCCAGCCACCTCTCCCTCTCCAGCCACCTCTCCCTCTCCAGCCACCTCTCCCTCTCCAGCCACCTCTCCCTCTCCAGCCACCTCTCCCTCTCCAGCCACCTCTCCCTCTCCAGCCACCTCTCCCTCTCCAGCCACCTCTCCCTCTCCAGCCACCTCTCCCTCTCCAGCCACCTCTCCCTCTCCAGCCACCTCTCCCTCTCCAGCCACCTCTCCCTCTCCAGCCACCTCTCCCTCTCCAGCCACCTCTCCCTCTCCAGCCACCTCTCCCTCTCCAGCCACCTCTCCCTCTCCAGCCACCTCTCCCTCTCCAGCCACCTCTCCCTCTCCAGCCACCTCTCCCTCTCCAGCCACCTCTCCCTCTCCAGCCACCTCTCCCTCTCCAGCCACCTCTCCCTCTCCAGCCACCTCTCCCTCTCCAGCCACCTCTCCCTCTCCAGCCACCTCTCCCTCTCCAGCCACCTCTCCCTCTCCAGCCACCTCTCCCTCTCCAGCCACCTCTCCCTCTCCAGCCACCTCTCCCTCTCCAGCCACCTCTCCCTCTCCAGCCACCTCTCCCTCTCCAGCCACCTCTCCCTCTCCAGCCACCTCTCCCTCTCTAGCCACCTCTCCCTCTCTAGCCACCTCTCCCTCTCTAGCCACCTCTCCCTCTCTAGCCACCTCTCCTTCTCTAGCCACCTCTCCCTCTCTAGCTACCTCTCCTTCTCCCTCTCTAGCTACCTCTACCTCTCTAGCTATCTCTCCCTCTCTCTAGCTATCTCTCCCTCTCTCTAGCTATCTCTCCCTCTCTCTAGCTATCTCTCCCTCTCTCTAGCTATCTCTCCCTCTCTCTAGCTATCTCTCCCTCTCTCTAGCTATCTCTCCCTCTCTCTAGCTAGCTATCTATTTATGTATCTATCTCCTTCTCTCTAGCTAGCTATCTCTCCTTCTCTCTAGCTAGCTATCTCTCCTTCTCTCTAGCTAGCTATCTCTCCTTCTCTCTAGCTAGCTATCTCTCCTTCTCTCTAGCTAGCTATCTCTCCTTCTCTCTAGCTAGCTATCTCTCCTTCTCTCTAGCTAGCTATCTCTCCTTCTCTCTAGCTATCTCTCCTTCTCTCTAGCTATCTCTCCTTCTCTCTAGCTATCTCTCCTTCTCTCTAGCTATCTCTCCTTCTCTCTAGCTATCTCTCCCTCTCTCTAGCTATCTCTCCCTCTCTCTAGCTATCTCTCCCTCTCTCTAGCTATCTCTCCCTCTCTCTAGCTATCTATCTATTTATGTATCTATCTCTCTCTCTAGCTAGCTATCTATTTATGTATCTCTCTCTCTCTCTAGCTAGCTAGCTATTTATCTATCTCTCTCTCTAGCTAGCTAGCTATTTATCTCTCTCTCTCTCTAGCTAGCTATCTATTTATTCATCTCTCTCTCTCTCTCTCTAGCTAGCTATTTATCTCTCTCGTGATCCCTGATAGGCTAGAATAGGATCTATCCTGTTATGGTATCGGGACAGGTCAGCCGCTGCAGTGCTATCTCTCTCTAGCTATCTATCTCTCTAGCTCTCTCTAGCTACCTATCTCTCTCTCACGCTCTCTCTCTCTGGCTATCTATCCCTCTCACTCCCTCTCTCTAGCTATCTAGCTAGCTATCTGGCTAACTATCTCTCCCTCTAGCTATCTAGCTAGCTATCTTTCCCTCTCTATCTAGCTATCTCTCCCTCTCTAGCTATCTATCTAGCTATCTCTCCCTCTCTAGCTATCTCTCCCTCTCTAGCTATCTATCTAGCTATCTCTCTCTCTCTAGCTATCTCTCCCTCTCTAGCTATCTCTCCCTCTCTAGCTATCTCTCTCTCTCTCTAGCTATCTCTCTCTCTAGCTATCTCTCCCTCTCTAGCTATCTCTCCCTCTCTAGCTATCTCTCCCTCTCTAGCTATCTCTCCCTCTCTAGCTATCTCTCCCTCTCTAGCTATCTCTCCCTCTCTAGCTATCTCTCCCTCTCTAGCTATCTCTCCCTCTCTAGCTATCTCTCCCTCTCTAGCTATCTAGCTATCTCTCCCTCTCTAGCTATCTCTCCCTCTCTAGCTAGCAAGCTATTTATTTCTCTCTCTAGCTAGCTATCTATTTATCTATCTCTCTCTCTAGCTAGCTATTTATTTCTCTCTCTCTCTAGCTAATTATCTATTTATTTATATATCTCCCTCTCTAGCTAGCTATCTATTTATCTATCTCTCTCTCTCTCTAGCTGCTATATATTTATCTCTCTCTCTCTATTTATCTATCTCTCTAGCTATCTATGTATCTATCTCTCTAGCTATCTATGTATCTATCTCTCTAGCTATCTAATTATCTATCTCTCTAACTATCTAATTATCTATCTCTCTAGCTATCTAATTATCTATCTCTCTAGCTATCTAATTATCTATCTCTCTAGCTATCTAATTATCTATCTCTCTAGCTATCTAATTATCTATCTCTCTAGCTATCTAATTACCTATCTCTCTAGCTATCTAATTATATATCTCTCTAGCTATCTAATTATATATCTCTCTAGCTATCTATTTATCTATCTCTCTAGCTATCTAATTATATATCTCTCTAGCTATCTAATTATATATCTCTCTAGCTATCTAATTATATATCTCTCTAGCTATCTATTTATCTATCTCTCTAGCTATCTATTTATCTATCTCTCTAGCTATCTATTTATCTATCTCTCTAGCTATCTATTTATCCATCTCTCTAGCTATCTATCTATCTCTCTAGCTACCTATTTATCTCTCTAGCTATCTATTTATCTATCTCTCTAGCTATCTATTTATCTATCTCTCTAGCTATCGATTTATCCATCTCTCTAGCTATCGATTTATCCATCTCTCTAGCTATCGATTTATCCATCTCTCTAGCTATCGATTTATCCATCTCTCTAGCTTTCTATTTATCTACCTCTCTATCTATCGATCTACCTCACTAGCTAGCTATTTATTTACTTATCTAACTCGCTCATATATGTCCATCCATCTATCTACCACTAGTCATTATCGATCTATCTATATCACTAGCTTATTGTAGTGAGGGGGCTTGTGCACCTCATTGAAGCTGTGAGCTCTACCATGTAGGGTCACCTAAGATGAGCAGGTCATAGCAGAGAGATCAGAAAAAATGCAGTCCTGTGGAGAAGGAACTGGTGGCAGTATCTTTGCCAAGAAATCTTTATGGATGAGCCCAACCAGACACAATGTGTGCCTGGCGTGCTGCGGTCCTAAAGAGTCACAGAGGCAGACACGACGAACAACAATATATATTTGTAACGCACCAACATATTCCATACAATATTATTATTAACCTGTATTTGTAATGCACCAACATATTATGTAGCACTAAATTGGGTAGATACAATCAAAAACCAACTTAAATTACTAAAGAATGGAGGGCCCGGTAATTGAGTTTAAAATCAAGCAAAGTGTCTTCTTTAAAGCACCCAGTAAGATTGAAAACTCGCACATTTACAGTCTAAAAGGGTATAGGTGAGGTACAAATTATTGAGTACACTTATTATACTAAAGCTTTTCAGGTAGATAGAATGGGCATACTAGATGACCCTTTTATTGCTTATCAGAATAAAATATGTATTACTATACTCTGATTATTCATATATATGATAGACAGTATTATATGTTATGATTATGTCCTTATCCATCATGAGGAGACTCTCTTCTGTCAGCCCCAGAATGAGACAACTAATAACCCTGTCACTGCCATGTTGTACCTCAGCAGTCCCTACACCCTGTCACTGCCATGTTATACCTCAGCAATCCCTACACCCTGTCACTGCCATGTTATATCTCAGCAATCCCTACACCCTGTCACTGCCATGTTATACCTCAGCAATCCCTACACCCTGTCACTGCCATGTTATACCTCAGCAATCCCTACACCCTGTCACTGCCATGTTGTACCTCAGCAGTCCCTACACCCTGTCACTGCCATGTTATACCTAAGCAATACCTACACCCTGTCACTGCCATGTTATACCTCAGCAATCCCTACACCCTGTCACTGCCATGTTATACCTCAGCAGTCCCTACAGCCTGTCACTGCCATTTTATACCTCAGCAGCCTCTGTACCCTGTCACTGCCATGTTATACCTCAGCAGCCCCTGTACCCTGGCACTGCCATGTTATACCTCAGCAGTCCCTACACCCTGTCACTGCCATGTTATACCTCAGCAGTCCCTACAGCCTGTCACTGCCATGTTATACCTCAGCAGTCCCTACACCCTGTCACTGCCATGTTATACCTCAGCAGTCCCTACACCCTGTCACTGCCATGTTATACCTCAGCAGTCCCTACACCCTGTCACTGCCATGTTATACCTCAGCAGTCCCTACACCCTGTCACTGCCATGTTATACCTCAGCAGTCCCTACACCCTGTCACTGCCATGTTATACCTCAGCAATCCCTGTACCCTGTCACTGCCATGTTATACCTCAGCAGCCCCTGTACCCTGTCACTGCCATGTTATACCTCAGCAATCCCAACACCCTGTCACTGTCATGTTATACCTCAGCAATCCCTACACCCTGTCACTGCCATGTTATACCTCAGCAATCCCTACACCGTCACTGCCATGTTGTACCTCAGCAGTCCCTACACCCTGTCACTGCCATGTTATACCTCAGCAATCCCTACACCCTGTCACTGCCATGTTATACCTCAGCAGCCCCTGTACCCTGTCACTGCCATGTTATACCTCAGCAGCCCCTGTACCCTGGCACTGCCATGTTATACCTCAGCAGTCCCTACACCCTGTCACTGCCATGTTATACCTCAGCAGTCCCTACAGCCTGTCACTGCCATGTTGTACCTCAGCAGCCCCTGTACCCTGGCACTGCCATGTTGTACCTCAGCAGCCCCTACACCCTGTCACTGCCATGTTATACCTCAGCAACCCCTACACCCTGTCACTGCCATGTTATACCTCAGCAGCCCCTACACCCTGACACTGCCATGTTATACCTCAGCAGTCCCTACAACCTGTCACTGCCATGTTATACCTCAGCAGCCCCTGTACCCTGTCACTGCCATGTTATACCTCAGCAGCCCCTGTACCCTGTCACTGCCATGTTATACCTCAGCAGCCCCTGTACCCTGTCACTGCCATGTTATACCTCAGCAGTCCCTACACCCTGTTACTGCCATGTTATACCTCAGCAGCCCCTGTACCCTGTCACTGCCATGTTATACCTCAGCAGCCCCTGTACCCTGTCACTGCCATGTTATACCTCAGCAGCCCCTGTACCCTGTCACTGCCATGTTGTACCTCAGCAGCCCAAATACCCTGTCACTGCCATGTTGTACCTCAGCAGCCCCTGTACCCTGTCACTGCCATGTTATACCTACCTCAGCAGCCCCTACACCCTGTCACTGCCATGTTATACCTCAGCAGCCCCTGTACCCGGTCACTGCCATGTTATACCTCAGCAGCCCCTACACCCTGACACTGCCATGTTATACCTCAGCAGCCCCTACACCCTGACACTGCCATGTTATACCTCAGCAGCCCCTACACCCTGATACTGCCATGTTATACCTCAGCAACCCCTACACCCTGTCACTGCCATGTTATACCTCAGCAACCCCTGTACCCTGTCACTGCCATGTTATACCTCAGCAACCCCTACACCCTGTCACTGCCATGTTATACCTCAGCAACCCCTGTACCCTGTCACTGCCATGTTATACCTCAGCAGCCCCTACACCCTGTCACTGCCATGTTATACCTCAGCAGCCCCTACACCCTGACACTGAAATGTCATATGAGGGTCCTCAGATAGCTCAGCCGGTCTAAGCTGCTCTATCCCGATTACCACACACTGTGGGGCCCCTCTACTACACATACACTATCCCCAGGTTCCTCATACACACAGCCCCTCAATACCTGAACCTCCAGCTCCCGCTCTTTGAAGACTGGCGCGCTTTTCCTGTACACGCCCCTTCACCTTAACAAGCCCCGCCCCAAGTCACACCCACCAGTGCCTGGTTACTAAGGCAACATAGCCCTACAGGCAAAGATGGCGTGGCCTTGACTTGGAAACACTCTTTCAGTCACGCCCACCACAAATAACCGCCTACTGCCCGTGGCTAACTAATTAAGAGGCGGGGCTAAACCAGGAAGTTGCAATGAACGTGGTTGTTGTTTTTTTTTCTTCAATAAACTTTATTGAATGCAATAACAAAGACAATGGACACAAAAACAACATAGCTAATGAAGGATGTTAGTTAATAAGTTACAAAGAGCTATTTGCTTTGCAGCTCATTATTTCCATACTGTAATATGATATAAAAGTGCATGTTTTAAAGGGACATGGATTTTCAGGCATTTACATATACATTTTAAACATTACAAACGTTTTGTTTTTTTACATTAAAAAATATTACGTAAAACTGGTTAAACTTCATTAAAACAAATGCAGAGAGTATACTTTAGTGTGTAGATCTTATTGGCTGACAGAGAATAAACTTCTAAATATGTTTGTGTGCTCTGAGACTTATTTAAAAAAAGAAAACACACTGTGACGCATTATCAATGTTTCTGATTCAATAAATATTTTTTTAATTTAAATGGCTATTAGAGCCTTGTAAGAAACTCTATGAAGGGAGTCTGTCACCCCGACAGGAGGTCAGCTTAATCTTAAAGAGCATCCAGAACTGTCTATACATGGTATTAGCCGTTTTTTTTATACAGTAAGCCATTCCTGAGATATCCAAGAATGTTCTTGCGGCGCTTTTGTGCTAATATGGAGCTCAGAGTGCTTTATAAGAGTGGTAACATCCGGGGGCACTGTTTCGTGTTACAAAAACAGATAAGCAGACCGTGACTTTATTAGCACGGTAAAGCAGCTCAGAAGTATTTAGCAGCTCTTAATTTGCATAAAAATGCAGCACGAACTATACCAAATGTCTCAGGAATGATTCAGTGTAGCAATAAATGACCAATACTATGCAAAGCCAGAGCAAACCACTTGATTTTAGCACAGACTTTAAATGAGTTTCCTGCTTTTGTTAGATTTTCAGTGTTGTTTAAAAAGGCATTTGCTGATGTAACATAGAATTGTCCTCTAATAAGCAATACAAGGATCATCTAGTATGCCCATTCTATCTACCTGAAAAGCATTAGCATAATAAATCACCAGGATGCCATTGCACACACTTGAATGTCTTTACTGTATGTGCCCCTTCCACTGCCAGGCTGTTCCACTTATCTGCCACTCTATTATATATCTAATTTATTTAAAATAAAGTATGGTTATATTTAAAGGGATAGGTAAGGTTCCTGGATTTTACTAGGTATATGATACTAGTCTTTTACCCATCATAAATGAGTGTATATTATTACGTGTCTCTCCTCCCCCTCCCCGGTGTCTCTTTCCCCCATCTCCCTCCCCTGTGTCTCTTCCCCATCTCCCTCCCCTGTGTCTCTTCCCCCTCTCCCTCCTCTGTGTCCCCTATCCCCTGTGTCTCTCCCCCCTCTCCCTTCCCTGTGTCTCTTTCCCCTCTCCTCCCTCCTCTGTGTCTCTTTCCCCCTCTCACTTCCCTGTGTCTCTTTCCCCCCTCTCCCTCCACTGTGTCTCTCTATCCTCCTCCCTCCCCTGTTTCTCTTTCCCCCTTCCTCCCTCCCCTGTGTCTCTTTCTCCATTTCCCCCTCTGTCTCTTTCCCCCTCCTACCTCCCCTGTGTTTGGAAGCTAAGACGAACAGGAGGATTTCCCAAAAAGAGAGTCAGTCCCTCCAAACAAAAGACAGCAGAAACATTTATTGAGACAAGATACTGCTATAGAACGGGTTGATAAATTTAGGAGCCAGCCAGCTTATTTAGGAGACAATTCTCAGGAGCCAGGTTATGCATTATATATAGTAATATAAGTATATTAAGGGGACATGGAAGGTTTCTGTATTTCACTAGGAATATAATATACCTGTGTATCTATTATTTTTCATATATTATATCGTGCTTATAAGCTGTTTGTCTGCCTAAAATCATACAATTTGTCCCTGTTTGGGTCTGCCCTCGGCTGCTCATGAATACACAGTACAGAGTGTAAAGTGTATTGTTTCAAATTAGCCTGTCAGTGACCTCTCTCAAGTGGCATGTTGCAGAATGATGCTAACGATTGGTTACTATGAGACACTGTACACAGTCTTCATGAGCTGCAGAGGGGAGAAACCCCTTAGAAACTATTTGTAAGATTTAAGGCAGAAACAAAACAGAGGTTTTAAGTACTTCTTAATAAAATAAAGTATATAAAAGAAAATATTCACATAAGCATCCCTACCCCCTCTCATTGCCCTAAGCACTACTGAATGCAGAAGATTTAATTGATTAGGATGTCTTGTTAAGGCTTGAATTATGTTAGCGCAGTTGAAATATTCCACTTCCTTTCAGTACTGCTTAGGACAATAAAGAGGTGGGGAGGGGGTAGCACAAGTGCACTTAATGAGGTAATCTGTGTTTTAAATTATATTTACCTACTCCATTAAAATACTCTAATTACCAAAGTATATTCCTTAAAAAAAACATTTACTTCTGCTTCATAGACTATTCTAAAGCCTTTGACTGTGTGGATCACAACACAATGTGGCATGTCCTTCAAGAGATGGGAGTACCAGATCATCTCATCCTCCTCCTATAGAATCTGTATCTGGACCATGAAGCCACGGTCAGAACCGAATAGGGCACAACTGAATGGTTCAAGATGGGAAAAGGAGTGCGACAAGGTTGTATATTGTCACCTTATTTATTCATCCTTTATGCAGAGTACATCATGTGTAAGGCTGGACTGGATGAGTCCAAAGACGGAATCAATATTGCTGGAAGGAATATCAACAACCTCAGATACGCCGATGATACTATTCTGATGGCTGAAAGTGAGGAGGAACTAAAGGACTTACTGAAAGAAAAGTTGGCCTTTTGCTCAACGTTGAAAACACAAGGATCATGGCAAACGGCAATCTCACTTCCTGGCAAATAGACGGGGAAGAAGTGGAGGCAGTGCCAGATTTTATTTTTCTTGGATCCAAGATCTCAGTAGATGGTAACTGTAATCATCAAATTAAAAGACGTTTACTTCTGGGGAGGAAAGCTACGGCAAGCTTGGACAAGCTAGAAAAAAGTAAAGATATTACATTATCAACAAAGGTCCACATAGTTCGAACTATGGTATTCCCAGTAGTAGCTGGACCATAAAGAAGTCTGAGCGCCATAGAATTTACACCTTTGAATAGTGGTGTTGGAGATGACTGCTTAGAGTCCCTTGGACTGCAAGAAGATCCAATAAATCAACACTTCAGGTAATCAAGACAAACTGTTCACTAGAAGGTATGATCATGAGGCTGAAGCTCAAATATTTTGGCCATATCATGAGAGGGTAGGATTCCCCAGAAAAGACTCTGATGCTGGGAAAGATTGAAGGCACAAGAAGAATGGGACGACAGAGGCGGAGATGGGTAGATGAGGTCACTGAAGCAATGAACATGAACTTGATGGAGCTCAGAGGGGCAGTGACTGAGAGATGCACGTGGCATGCGGTGGTCTATAGAGTCATGGAGAGTCGGACGCAACTGGACGACTAAACAACAACAATTCCTTTAAATGATCATATCTTCATATATAAACTTTACAGCTTTTAAATCCTCTAGTTTAACCCCTGAAAGTCTGAAATCCACAAAACTATAAATTGTTCATGCGCTTTAAAAACAAAAACATCTTCATTTTGGGGGACAGGGTAATTTTAAGGAATTAAAGCATGCATGGGATACCTATAGGTTCATCCTGACATTTTTTATTAAGACAATGGTATTGGTAAATAAAATGGGCAGACTAGATGTGTCTATGTTGATGTTTCAGTGCCAGCTCCTTGTGACATACCACATGACTTTATGACGTCACAGAGACAGCTGACCAGCCTGTAATTGGCTGTACTAACAAGACCAATAACTGGGTGCACCCCAGGGCCCCCGTGTGTGAGGGCCCCCATTATATAGAGTATATTAGACCCCTGCTAGTGACATTTACAGTAGTCTCAGAAGGACACGCCCCCTTGTTTACAGGAAGAGTCATGGGGCGGGCTCTATTGTGTGGCAGGACCCGCTCTTTCTCCAATCCGCTGGTGCCATTGGGTGAGTGACATCAAGCGCGGCCAATCAGCGCGCGCACTGCCTTTACTGCAGGGACGTCAGCTCGCCATGTTGTAACACAACAAGATCTGCGGAGTGGAGGCCGGAGGTGAGAGAGGGGAGGAAGTGGGATACAAGGGAGAGAAAAAGCCCAAGGGGAAGAGGGGATACATGGGAGAGAGGAGGCAGGGGGTGAGAGAGGTAAAGAGGTGGGGATGTGATACTGAGGGACAGAGGGGGTACATGGGAGAGAGAAGGCCGGAGGTGATACTGAGGGAAAGAGGGGGTGCATGGAGAGATAAGGCCGGAGGTGATACTGAGGGACAGAGGGGGTGCATGGAGAGAGAAGGCCAGAGGTGATACTGAGGCAAAGAGGAGGTACATGAAGAGAGAGAAGGCTGGAGGTGATACTGAGGGAAAGAGGGGGTACCTGGAGAGAGAAGGCCGGAGGTGATACTGAGGAAAAGAGGGGGTACATGGGAGAGAGAAGGCCGGAGGAGATACTGAGGGAAAGAGGGGGTACATGGGAGAGAGAAGGCCGGAGGTGATACTGAGGGAAAGAGGGGGTACATGGGAGAGAGAAGGCCGGAGGTGATACTGAGGCAAAGAGGGGGTACATGGGAGAGAGAAGGCCGGAGGTGATACTGAGGGAAAGAGGGGGTACATGTGAGAGAGAAGGCCGGAGGTGATACTGAGGGAAAGAGGGGGTGCATGGAGAGAGAAGGCCGGAGGTGATACTGAGGGAAAGAGGGGGTACATGGGAGAGAGAAGGCCGGAGGAGATACTGAGGGAAAGAGGGGGTACATGGAGAGAGAAGGCCGGAGGTGATACTGAGGGAAAGAGGGGGTACATGGGAGAGAGAAGGCCGGAGGTGATACTGTGGGGAAAGAGGGGGTACATGGAGAGAGAAGGCCAGAGGTGATACTGAGGGGAAGAGGGGGTACATGGGAGAGAGAAGGCCGGAGGAGATACTGAGGGAAAGAGGGGGTACATGGAGAGAGAAGGCCGGAGGTGATACTGAGGGAAAGAGGGGGTACATGGGAGAGAGAAGGCCGGAGGTGATACTGTGGGGAAAGAGGGGGTACATGGAGAGAGAAGGCCAGAGGTGATACTGAGGGGAAGAGGGGGTACATGGAGATAGAAGGCCGGAGGTGATACTGAGTGAAAGAGGGGGTACATGGAGAGAGAAGGCCGGAGGTGATACTGAGTGAAAGAGGGGGTACATGGAGAGAGAAGGCCGGAGGTGATACTGAGGCAAAGAGGGGGTACATGGAGAGAGAAGGCCGGAGGTGATACTGAGGGAAAGAGGGGGTACATGGAGAGAGAAGGCCGGAGGTGATACTGTGGGGAAAGAGGGGGTACATGGAGAGAGAAGGCCGGAGGTGATACTGTGGGGAAAGAGGGGGTACATGGAGAGAGAAGGCCGGAGGTGATACTGTGGGGAAAGAGGGGGTACATGGAGAGAGAAGGCCGGAGGTGATACTGTGGGGAAAGAGGGGGTACATGGGAGAGAGAAGGCCGGAGGTGATACTGAGGCAAAGAGGGGGTACATGGAGAGAGAAGGCCGGAGGTGATACTGAGGGAAAGAGGGGGTACATGGAGAGAGAAGGCCGGAGGTGATACTGTGGGGAAAGAGGGGGTACATGGAGAGAGAAGGCCGGAGGTGATACTGAGGGAAAGAGGGGGTACATGGGAGAGAGAAGGCCGGAGGTGATACTGAGGCAAAGAGGGGGTACATGGGAGAGAGAAGGCCGGAGGTGATACTGAGGCAAATAGGGGGTACATGGAGAGAGAAGGCCGGAGGTGATACTGAGGCAAAGAGGGGGTACATGGAGAGAGAAGGCCGGAGGTGATACTGAGGGAAAGAGGGGGTACATGGGAGAGAGAAGGCCGGAGGAGATACTGAGGGAAAGAGGGGGTACATGGGAGAGAGAAGGCCGGAGGTGATACTGAGGGAAAGAGGGGGTACATGGGAGAGAGAAGGCCGGAGGTGATACTGAGGCAAAGAGGGGGTACATGGGAGAGAGAAGGCCGGAGGTGATACTGAGGGAAAGAGGGGGTACATGTGAGAGAGAAGGCCGGAGGTGATACTGAGGGAAAGAGGGGGTGCATGGAGAGAGAAGGCCGGAGGTGATACTGAGGGAAAGAGGGGGTACATGGGAGAGAGAAGGCCGGAGGAGATACTGAGGGAAAGAGGGGGTACATGGAGAGAGAAGGCCGGAGGTGATACTGAGGGAAAGAGGGGGTACATGGGAGAGAGAAGGCCGGAGGTGATACTGTGGGGAAAGAGGGGGTACATGGAGAGAGAAGGCCAGAGGTGATACTGAGGGGAAGAGGGGGTACATGGAGATAGAAGGCCGGAGGTGATACTGAGTGAAAGAGGGGGTACATGGAGAGAGAAGGCCGGAGGTGATACTGAGTGAAAGAGGGGGTACATGGAGAGAGAAGGCCGGAGGTGATACTGAGACAAAGAGGGGGTACATGGGAGAGAGAAGGCCGGAGGTGATACTGAGACAAAGAGGGGGTACATGGGAGAGAGAAGGCCGGAGGTGATACTGAGGCAAAGAGGGGTACATGGGAGAGAGAAGGCCGGAGGTGATACTGAGACAAAGAGGGGGTACATGGGAGAGAGAAGGCCGGAGGTGATACTGAGGCAAAGAGGGGTACATGGGAGAGAGAAGGCCGGAGGTGATACTGAGGCAAAGAGGGGGTACATGGGAGAAAGAAGGCCGGAGGTGATACTGAGGGAAAGAGGAGGTACATGGGAGAGAGAAGGCCGGAGGAGATACTGAGGGAAAGAGGGGGTACATGGGAGAGAGAAGGCTGGAGGTGATACTGAGGGAAAGAGGGGTACATGGGAGACAGAAGGCCGGAGGTGATACTGAGGGAAAGAGGGGGTACATGGGAGAGAGAAGGCCGGAGGTGATACTGAGGGAAAGAGGGGGTACATGGAGAGAGAAGGCCGGAGGTGATGCTGAGGGAAAGAGGGGGTACATGGGAGAGAGAAGGCCGGAGGTGATACTGAGGCAAAGAGGGGGTACATGGGAGAGAGAAGGCCGGAGGTGATACTGAGGGAAAGAGGGGGTACATGGGAGAGAGAAGGCCGGAGGTGATACTGAGGGAAAGAGGAGGTACATGGGAGAGAGAAGGCCGGAGGAGATACTGAGGGAAAGAGGGGGTACATGGGAGAGAGAAGGCCGGAGGTGATGCTGAGGGAAAGAGGGGGTACATGGGAGAGAGAAGGCCGGAGGTGATACTGAGGGAAAGAGGGGGTACATGGGAGAGAGAAGGCCGGAGGTGATACTGAGGGAAAGAGGAGGTACATGGGAGAGAGAAGGCCGGAGGTGATACTGATGCAAAGAGGAGGTACATGGGAGAGAGAAGGCCTGAGGTGATACTGAGGGAAAGAGGGGGTGCATGGGAGAGAGAAGGCCGGAGGTGATACTGAGGGAAAGAGGGGGTACATGGGAGAGAGAAGGCCGGAGGTGATACTGAGGCAAAGAGGGGGTACATGGAGAGAGAAGGCCGGAGGTGATACTGTGGGAAAGAGGGGGTACATGGGAGAGAGAAGGCTGGAGGTGATACTGTGGGGAAAGAGGGGGTACACGGGAGAGAGAAGGCCGGAGGTGATACTGAGGCAAAGAGGGGGTACATGGAGAGAGAAGGCCGGAGGTGATACTGAGGGAAAGAGGGGGTACATGGAGAGAGAAGGCCGGAGGTGATACTGTGGGGAAAGAGGGGGTACATGGAGAGAGAAGGCCGGAGGTGATACTGTGGGGAAAGAGGGGGGTACATAGGAGAGAGAAGGCCGGAGGTGATACTGAGGCAAAGAGGGGGTACATGGAGAGAGAAGGCCAGAGGTGATACTGAGACAAAGAGGGGGTACATGGGAGAGAGAAGGCCGGAGGTGATACTGAGGCAAAGAGGGGGTACATGGAGAGAGAAGGCCGGAGGTGATACTGAGGGAAAGAGGGGGTACTTAGGGAGAGAGAAGGCCAGAGGTGATACTGAGGCAAAGAGGGGGTACATGGAGAGAGAAGGCCGGAGGTGATACTGAGGGAAAGAGGGGGTACATGGGAGAGAGAAGGCCGGAGGTGATACTGAGGCAAAGAGGGGGTACATGGGAGAGAGAAGGCCGGAGGTGATACTGAGGCAAAGAGGGGCTAGATGGGAGAGAGAAGGCCGGAGGTGATACTGAGGCAAAGAGGGGGTACATGGGAGAAAGAAGGCCGGAGGTGATACTGAGGGAAAGAGGGGGTACATGGGAGAGAGAAGGCCGGAGGAGATACTGAAGGGAAGAGGGGGTACATGTGAGAGAGAAGGCCGGAGGTGATACTGAGGGAAAGAGGGGGTACATGGGAGAGAGAAGGCCGGAGGGGATACTGAGGGAAAGAGGGGGTACATGGAGAGAGAAGGCCAGAGGTGATACTGAGGGAAAGAGGGGGTACATGGAGATAGAAGGCCAAGGTGATACTGAGGGAAAGAGGGGGTACATGGGAGAAAGAAGGCCGGAGGTGATACTGAGGGAAAGAGGGGGTACATGGGAGAGAGAAGGCCGGAGGTGATACTGAGACAAAGAGGGGGTACATGGGAGAGAGAAGGCCGGAGGTGATACTGAGGCAAAGAGGGGGTACATGGGAGAGAGAAGGCCGGAGGTGATACTGAGGCAAAGAGGGGGTACATGGGAGAGAGAAGGCCGGAGGTGATACTGAGGCAAAGAGGGGGTACATGGAGAGAGAAGGCCAGAGGTGATACTGAGGCAAAGAGGGGGTGCATGGAGAGAGAAGGCCAGAGGAGATATTGAGGCAAAGAGGGGGTACATGGGAGAGAGAAGGCCGGAGGTGATACTGAGGCAAAGAGGGGCTAGATGGGAGAGAGAAGGCCGGAGGTGATACTGAGGCAAAGAGGGGGTACATGGGAGAAAGAAGGCCGGAGGTGATACTGAGGGAAAGAGGGGGTACATGGGAGAGAGAAGGCCGGAGGAGATACTGAAGGGAAGAGGGGGTACATGTGAGAGAGAAGGCCGGAGGAGATACTGAAGGGAAGAGGGGGTACATGTGAGAGAGAAGGCCGGAGGTGATACTGAGGGAAAGAGGGGGTACATGGGAGAGAGAAGGCCGGAGGTGATACTGAGGGAAAGAGGGGGTACATGGAGATAGAAGGCCAAGGTGATACTGAGGGAAAGAGGGGGTACATGGGAGAGAGAAGGCCGGAGGTGATACTGAGGGAAAGAGGGGGTACATGGGAGAGAGAAGGCCGGAGGAGATACTGAGGGAAAGAGGGGGGTACATGGGAGAGAGAAGGCCGGAGGTGATACTGAGGCAAAGAGGGGGTACATGGGAGAGAGAGGCCGGAGGAGGTACTGAGGGAAAGAGGGGGTACATGGAGAGAGAAGGCCGGAACTGATACTGAGGGAAATAGGGGGTACATGGGAGAGAGAAGAGGTGGGGGGGGGGGGGTTACAGGCAAGAGAGGAATTATATATAAAGTTATACAGAGGGAGAAAGAGGAGGCTGGGGGTTAGAGTGTGGAAGAGGTGGGGAGGTGAGAGAGTAGTACAGGGGGCTAGATAAAGAGTGGAGTACAGGTGGTAAGAGAGAGATAAGAGGGAATATAGGGGGAGAGACTGAGGGGTAAATTGGGTGTACAAGGGAGAGACTGAGGGGTGTACAGATAGAGAGAAATATGGAGACCCAGGGGAGGGGGTCGGACTGAGGGGCTACAGGGGGGAGAGACTGAGGGGAAAGAGGGGGACACATGGGGGAGAGACTGAGGTAAAGAGGGGCTCAAGGGGGAGAGACAGAGAAAGAGGGGGTACAGGGGAGATAGTCTGTCAGGGATACATGGGCGAAGTGGGGAGGTAATAGATACAGGGGAGAGAGACTGAGGGAAAGGGGGATACAAGGGGGAGATAATGAGGTGAAATGGGGAATATAAGGGGGAAAGGGGGGACACAATGGGGAGATAAGTGGAAATGAGGGGACACAAGTGGGAGATGAGTTGAAATGGGAGGATACAAGGGGAGATAATGAGGGAAAGAGGGGGGAGACTGGGGGAAAGGGGTATACAGGGGGGAGAGACTGAGAGAAAGAGGAGGTGTGCCCAGGGCCCCCTGGCCTCTGTGACGTGCCCAGGGCCCCCTGGCCTCTGTGACGTGCCCCCTGGCCTCTGTGACGTGCCCAGGGCCCCCTGGCCTCTGTGACGTGCCCAGGGCCCCCTGGCCTCTGTGACGTGCCCAGGGCCCCCTGGCCTCTGTGACGTGCCTGTGTACCCTTTGTTCTGTGTGCCCAGGGCCCATTGTTATCTGTGCTTAGGCCCCCTTGGTCTCTGTGCCCTCCCTACGTGCCAAAGCCCCCTTGGCCTCTGTGCCCTCCCTACGTGCCCAGGCCCCCTTGGCCTCTGTGCCCTCCCTACGTGCCCAGGCCCCCTTGGTCTCTGTGCCCACCCTACGTGCCAAAGCCCCCTTGGTCTCTGTGCCCTCCCTACGTGCCAAAGCCCCCTTGGTCTCTGTGCCCTCCCTACGTGCCCAGGCCCCCTTGGTCTCTGTGCCCACCCTACGTGCCAAAGCCCCCTTGGTCTCTGTGCCCTCCCTACGTGCCAAAGCCCCCTTGGTCTCTGTGCCCTCCCTACGTGCCCAGGCCCCCTTGGTCTCTGTGCCCTCCCTACGTGCCCAGGCCCCCTTGGTCTCTGTGCCCTCCCTACGTGCCCAGGCCCCCTTGGTCTCTGTGCCCTCCCTACGTGCCCAGGCCCCCTTGGTCTCTGTGCCCTCCCTACGTGCCCAGGCCCCTTTGGTCTATGTGCCCTACCTACGTGTGCCCATGGTCTGTTTGTTGCTATGCCCTTCTTACCCTTTCCCAGCCCCCTTTGCACCTACCTAGATATGTCATCACACCACATATATTCTGACTGCTATAATGTTATTTTCCACCTGGAACTGCAGTGTATATTATAAAGTGCATACACATATATAATAAAGCTTCCATCTAGACGAGGAGTATTTTGACATACACCAGCAGTATAATGTTCAGTGTTTGTGTCCAGACATCAGGGTTATACCAGCCCCTCCTTAGCATGTGATTGTTTACATTTATTGTGTCAATAATTCCTTTCTGAGAATCCTTGTCCCTACTTCCTGAATTGCTTCATTCTTTCAAATACAGAGATGACCGACCTGCAGCCTCTCCCACGACCAAAGTGTACAGATAGCTGTGATATGCTTAGTGGGGGAAGGTGTCATAGTCACCGTGAGTCTGCCATCAGACCCTCATCCTAGTCTAGTGCTTCTCAAGGTGAATATTTTTTTAAATTCACCCTTAATGTTAAATATACATTTGCAAATGGCATCAAAGAAAAGCTTTAGCAAGAAACTCTATTTTAAAAACATATCATGGCCGCTATTGCAATCTGCCCTCACCTCCCTCCTTGTCTTGGTAGCTGTTGTCCAGATAATAAACAGTGTTCCTAGATTTCATTAATTATGCAGGCCAGATTACCAGGAACATGCTCTGTAGGAGAAGGGGCGGTGGTTTCCATCTTAGAATCCTGCCTCTCCAGGGTCTAAGGAGCTGTTTCTTTAAAGTGACACGGTGGAGGTACCAAACAAGATATAATTTAAAACTCTGCAAAAGCTGTTCCACTTGAATGTTATTTAAAACATTGCATTTCCTTAAATAGAAACTAGCACTGATGTTTGCAATATTTAGTTGTACATCAGCCTTTCTGATCCACCCACACACCAAGATAGTAATCTTATTAGTGAGATATTATTAAATGATTAGCCCCCGAGATATTGATTCTATTGTCTGCTTCACAGAGAAAGACTAGGCATGCTCAGACCCACATGACTGCACAAAAGACAATAAAAGCGATGCCTTAGGAGCTTATCAAATAATAGACAATTATGTCAAATGAACAAAAAAGTCAAATGTTTGTTTGTGGGTGGATCAGAAAGACTGACCGCTAAATACTGTAAACTTCAATGCTATTTTAATGTAAGAATCTGCATTTGTTTTAAAATAACATTTAATGGACAAATTATTTATTACATATACATTTTAATTCATCCCATATTTGGAACGTCTGCTGTGTCACTTTGATCTTTTAAGGCCCCCATGTCAGACAGGCCTGCTCCTGATTGCAATGTCCCAGTACCAATTTTATTTACATTTTGTAATTATAATTGATAAATTACCTGCTATACAGATTTTTGACCCTTGTAACTTAATGTGCTTCTTGCAGATCCTACAGAATGGAGCCTCCTGTGAACTTGTGTGTGACTCATAAGGGAGAATCCCAGAGCTTTTTGGTGTCCGATTCCAAAAAGACAACATGGGCTGACGTGGAGGCCATGGTGAGTGCTGGGAAGGAAAAAAGAGTCACGATTAAAGGGCCATTCCCCTTCTTGATCATTACCTTGTCATGGTGAAGGGGCATGTGTACTGTACCATGTAGGGTTACCCAAGATGGGCAGGTCATAGCAAAGAGGTCAGATAAATTGAGGTCCACTGGTGAAAGAACTGGCACTTACTCCAGTATCTTTGCCAAGACAACCTTATGGATAAGCACAATCAGACACAAGATGTGCCAGGCATAGGGTCAAGGAGAGGCAGACACGACTAACCGACTAAACAACAAATGACCATTGTAGTGCATATATAATGGAGTTTAATAACTGGTTACTCTGAAGAACTCAATGTATCTACCAGCCATAGACAGTGTCTCAGCAGCATGTTGATGAATGTCAGTATGTCATTGGCTAGTACATTTAGTATTACAGAAACATGCATGCACGAGCTACAGAGGGTGGACCTTAGTAGGGACTGTTTGGACAGTTTCACGGAGTAAAATTAGCTTTGCTAATAAAAATATGTTTAAACAGGCAAATAAACAAGTAGTTTATTTTAATATTAAATATAGGGAACCTTCCATGTTGCTTTTCAATTAGTTTGTATATACACTACAAAGCTCCGATTGACAAATAACAGTAATTAACCAGTACAAATTATTTCACTATTTGTTGGTTTCACATAAAAACTGTGGATTTGGTGAGAGGTTTCTCCAAGATGTGCCTATTACACATTTAAAAAAGTAAGTTTTAATAAATGTGCTTGTTCTTTATTTACATATAAACATTTTAAATACGTTGATTAATTGTATCCTCCTTGATTTAATTGTCATATAGAACTTGCACTTCACTTCTAAGCAACAGATTATCAGTTTGGATACCCTGTTCCTGTTCATTCTCATGCAGGTTGCCATCTTTGACGAATGGTCATGCCCACAGAGAAGAAGTTTCACACTATGTGTCATGCTGCTAGCAAACTATCAGTGACATGCTGTGTGTCTGAACACCATGATGCAATAGTAGTGTTATTTTGAAAACAAAGTATATGTGTTCTGTTTGTTAATGGAAAATAATGTTTTTGAGAGAGTAAAAATTGATTTTGTTTTGTTTTAATGGGTGGAACCATTAGCTTTTTCTTAACAGGATTAGTGATCCTGAGCTTGAATGCAGATAACATTTTTTTATTCAGTTCTATTGAAAGACTGCTATAATGTTGTGGAAATTATAGGCACATTTTAATGCCCTAACGAGAAGCTAGTTAATTTTAAGTATGCAGTGATCATTAATAAAATTTATATTTAGTCATTTATAATAGCCATATTCAATATTAAAGTATATGGAAGTTTCATGGATTATGAATGCATCTGAAAGAGGAGAATCAATAGTGTATGAAAACATTATTTTTTGGCATGAAAAAAATCCGAAAATAAACTAAACTAAACTTCGCAAGTTTTCTCCAGTTTTCAGGCGGTTGATTTTTTAGGGGGGAGGAACACCCCTAAAAATCCACGCTAAGTTAACATACAATTCATAATTAGTCATATCCAATCAGAGGCAGCCACAACAATGTATCTGTTCCCTCTCACTGGCTGAGATGAAGCTGCTAAGCTGTGATACTGATAGCTAATTTGCTAGGACACAACTCCACACTGCTCATTGGCTAGGACGATCAGCCTACATAGATTCCTTGGGGGTGGAGCTCACACAAGAAATTGTAAATGTACTTTAAATTACAATATACAAAATTCTTCAATAACGTTATTTGATACGAGACCTGCACAATCACACAGACTTACATATGATATCCCACAAACTGCCATATAACTTTAAATTCATTTTCAAAGATTAGCCTATTGGCCTCTACTCTGATAAGGTCATTAGGGGGAATGTGAACTGGTTTAAACAGTCAGATATAACCGAGTAAACAATCATTGATAGGCTGCCCCCACAGCAAAAGATTCATTGCCAAAAAAAACTTACATGCAAATATCCAGCTAATGGAAATGTGGTAAACATGATCCGTGTTCTCCCCAGACTGCTTTAGGCAGGCGCTCCACCCCTCTAATTAGAAGCACCACTCGGCTTATTAAGCAATTAAGACACATTGTAGAATTGTATACCCAGCTGGTAAAACATTTCTGGGCAGAACACAGATTATGTCTGAAAATTTAGCATCTTCCTAGTAGAGTAAGCCGCCTCCTCCCATTGACCTTATAGCGGGGTGGATACCAGCAGCAGCTGAGTCAGAATTTTGACTGTAAGTTTAAAATTGAATATTTTTTTTTTTTTTTTTTTTTCATTAAATATGAATTTTATTAATGATCAATGCCTAATTAAAACATCTAGCTCCTGTTGTTAGGTCACTACTGTGGTTCTTCAGAGAGAGAGACTTTCCATGACCTCATGGACCCTAACACCCCTTTATGAACATCTTTATGTCCCTGGTCATGCTGATCCACTTGGCTTTCATGGCAGAGATACCGGAGTGGGATGCCAGTTCCTTCCCTAGTAGGCCACAGCATACAGTTCCTAATATTCCTAGGTGGTCTCTCATCCTAGCACTGACCAGGCCCAACCCTGCTTGGCTTCAGGGTGGTGTGTCCTCTTGGTTGCCTGGCTGGAATCATCAAGCACAGGTCACAGGCGTGAAAGCACTGAATCCTAACAGCTGTAATGAATATATGTATGTGTGTATATATATATATATATATATATATATATATATATATATATATATATATATATATATATATATATATATATATATATATATATATATATATATATATATATATATATATATATATATATTATTTATCAGTGCATCCTGTTGAACGCACTGGCATTTTTAGCTGCCACTGTAGAGATAGGTTCTACATGTGCATTCACGTCTTAGGAAGTATATCTGTGGAAACTAAAATAGCTGCTTACAGTGCCGGATACTGGCATACAAAATGTAATTGGCTGTAATGAACCTTTTCTGTGTCCCTTCATTCACACACCAATGTGGGACACCCTGATGCACTGTCACGGATGATATCTGCCCATCCTATCAGCTGACATGTGAAGCTTGTGGCTCCAGGGCTAGTGACTCAGCCCCGCATCCATTCCATTAAATCTATGTGCGCTCTAGTAACAGAGCTATGAGTCACACAATCCACTGTTCTTCTTCAATGACTCTGCAAAGGCCATGAACAAAGTACACACTGGGAGGAAAGAGCAGGTGACGGATCTATTTATAACAGGGAATCTTCTTCGTCCTCCAAAATGTAAAGGGCCTCTGAACAATGACTGTATGTTTGAAACATAATTAGGCAGGAAAAAATCATACAGCTAGTTTTAATGAGAAAAAAATAAATAAATATGATGCCTCTGCAGGACGCTGGAAGCATCTGTGATACTTATGTGAAGATTATGTATGTAAGAGGGGCGTTTACATTACTGCGGGACAGGGCTTGAATTTATTGATGGCAGCTGCCTGCTTCTAAACGTATGTGACAAGAGGGTTGGCGTTGGATTCCTCCAGATCGAACAGCCCCCTGTAGCACATTTAGCATTATAGTTTCAAGTGCAACAAAGCAAAGCTTCCATGTCCCCTGTAGTAGCCAGTGCTATTGCAGCTTTCGATTGGCTGCTAGAATATGTCTGATCTGGAGCCATGAGCTCACCTAAAGACGATCAAATATATGTGTAAAGGTTTTCGATTTATTGCAGAGGGCACACAAAGGGAGCAAGGAGAGACACGGAACGGACAATTAAACATAACATATAACACCATAATTTATGATGGGCAAGTTACTAGTTCTAAATATATCAGAAATTATTTACTGTAAAGAAAAACTGCTAGTACAACATATAGCCAGTTTTTAACACTCTTTAAAATATACAAATAATTAAGATATACAAATAATTAGTGGAATTGTATTTATGCATAAGACTCTACCGCACGTTATAAAGGAAAAAACATTTTTACCTTGGGGGGAGAACTTCACAAATAGTGTCCCCTTTATTTGGAATATTTGAGAATCCAATTCCCAAACCCCAGTAACAAATGGATGGATATGCTTATTAAAAATAAGTGAATAAAAAAGAAAATCAAACAATCTAAGGGACTTTTGTATGCTTTGACTTGCTGTTCCCCTATAATTGCAGGCTGTAACAATCGATCCTAGTCTACCCAGGACTACAGGAATGCCCTATGGGAACCTCACAGTATTTGGACAAAAAATATGGACCGTTTAATTGGAAATTCAAGCTTTGTAATGTAACAGCCGTTTCACTGCTATACGTAGCTTTCTCAAAGGCTGCGAATATAAGACGACGTGACAGAGTCCCTTTAACAAACACATTATCTGATATGCAAGTCATGAGCATGGAAACATTTAATAGAAAATTATAATTTTATCAGTGATTTAAAAAAATGTTTGTTTTTGCTGGGCATCTCTAGTAATGTCTCTCTTGTTTTCAGGTGTTGGTGTCGTTTGATCTGAGCAATATTCAGATTAAATACATGGATGAGGAAAATGAAGAGGTGAGTTATATACTGCGCTTTATTACAGTTCCCTATATAGTAAATAAATAGTACATTTGTGCTCACTTTTCAATATGAAAAAATAAATGAACGTATTTCCTGCTCGGGGACATGCAAATGTGTCCACAATGTATTTAATTTTTTAATCCAATACTACTTAATACATGGCTCCTTTTAGCATATGCCTGCTGTATTACACCGCTATGAGCCATAGCATAGGGTGGATTATGCATACATTAGGAGTTCCCTATATGGACACACAGGGGGTTTCCATTATCCAGCCATTTAATGAAGAATTTAAAAGGTATGTGGAAGTTTCCCTGCATTTAATATTCAAATAATATAATCTTAGTGTTTATTTGCACATCTAAACATCATTTTTAACAACTGCTTAAGAAACTGAAACATTTCAAATAGTCCTAGCAAAGATCCGTCTGTAACTCCTACACAAGTGTCTCTGCAGTACTAGATGTACTAGCCAATCACTGACAGTCTCTCGCAGCTTGCTGTGATTGGCTAATACATCTGGTACCAATATAATCACTGTGTGCATGAGCTACAGGTGCAAGTGTTTGCAGGGACTATTTGGAAGGTTTCAGTGAGTGAAAACGGAGCTTTTAAGCACTTATTAATAAGATATAGATAGATGGATAGATAGATATGCAAATAAATGCCTAGTGTATTGTTTTACTATCTAAAAACTGGGACCCTTCCGTATCCCTTTAAATACTGATAGCAAGGCCAGTCTGATTGGAGGATCTCTTGGGCTCGGTGACCGATGGAGCGATAATTTCCTACTGACAACCTAAAAATCTTTTGTTTTTGCTTTAGTACTCTGACTCCTCCACTTCACAACCAGCTGTGCCGATTCCACAGAGATAGAGAGAGAAAAAAAAGATTACAGGGACCACTTAAAAAAGTTTACTGGCAAATATAGGAACCGTTGTAACTTAAAAATTATTCGTTTTTACATTATTATTTTTTTTCTGTGCTGATTTCCCCCCCCAAGCTTTCTATTTTTTTCTGTTGTAAAGATAAAACCTACAGACAGTACTATGTGATTATTATTATTATTATTATTTTCAAATAATCCATTGATGTTAAATCCTTTGCTCTGTCAGATTATTCATGTGTGACTGTCTTCTTATTCATTACAGGTGTCTGTGAACAGCCAAGGTGAGATCTGCAGATCCTTATATTGCAGCTTCTGTGTGTAAACGTAAATCACCATAAGATGGAAAAAATGAAACCTGAACATGTACATGTGTGTGACCACTGTTTATTGTCACACTAATGGAGATTCACACACTTGTGTGTGTGTATAAATATATTTATTTATTTATTTGTGTGTGTGTGTGTGTATAAATATATTTATTTATGTGTGTGTGTGTGTATATATATATATATATATGTATATATATATATATTGTTATCAAAAATAAGGAAAAACTTTATTTAATCATTTTTATTAGTATCTGCACAAATTTAACTAAGCTGTTAACTATTTTTTTAGATTGTTTCAGTTCTACCTCCAGCAAAGGAGGTAAAGAAAATAATGATGTGGGAATCACAATACTGTAGTATAATAAACCATTTAATATTTCAAAATATAAAATATACACACAATAAAATAACCCGACGCGTTTCGTCCAAGTAACAGACTTCTTCATGGGTGCTTCATCCAGCTCTACAGACTCTTCTTATATATAATGTACTATAGTGTGTGCTGTCACTCACGTGCATGTGGTTAAAGTCTTTTCTTTCTATTGTAGAGGAATATGAAGAAGCGTTAAAGGTAATATTATATTTTATCTTTTAATATGTATTAGAACTTTTCAGATTTGTGCTACAATTACCTAAAATATATCTATTAAAAATATAAATAGTCTTGACATTTTTAGATGGCAGTTGTAACGGCCTCGCTTTTCCTGTCCATACTATGCAATATAATTGTTTTGTATGTTTTCTTATAAACCATTGTTGTGCAAATCATTATTAGGACATTTCAGAAGATAAGATACAATTTACATTTCGTCCCTATAATGATCTGTAGTGAAATTGTTTGTAGATTGTTCCATAAATCAATTTTATTAAACATTCTTAAAGGGATATAGCAGTTTCTGGATTTTAATTGGTATGTAATATGGATGGGGTACAGAGGGCACACTTAATCAAGTAAAATTTGCATAATTTTAGGCAGTAAAAACAGAGCTTATAAGCACTATATGCTGTTTGCTACAGAATGTAAAGCTTTTGCTCCTCTGAGGAGCTTCGGCGCTCATTCCGAGCCTTGCGCTAAGCGCCTTTGGCGCTCATCGCCTGGCTTGCAATGAGCGCCATTGGCGCTCATTGCGAGCCGCTCCCCTCGTGTACTTTTGCTCCTCTGAGCACATTCGGCGCACATTGCTAGCCTCTGCCCTTGTGTCCTTCAAGTTGTGTGGTTTGCAACAATCATCCTCGGCGTTTATCGCAAAGACAGATCGATAAGTACAGTGTTAAATATACAATTTTTTCAGTGCAGTGTAAATTATTAAATGTTTTTCAGTCTCAGAGCATAATGAAGTGACTTAAATATGTAACTGCTTTGAGAGTGCTATCACTGGCAGCCAATGAGCAGTAATCCAGATATATAAGTACAGTGTAAAATGTGTAAAAAATTTGATTGCAGTGGAAAGTATACATTTTTATTTTCCATTACTAATTATTAAATTAATGGACGTTAATAATTATTTAGGAATGAATAAATATATTAGGAAGTGTGAAGCGTTAATGTATTCATAAAGTAACGGCAGTGTAAAATATGCTATTTAGGTTTTAGTTTTTTTTTTTTTTAATATATATATATATATATATATATATATATATAGTTTTTTAATAATAATTAATTAATTAGTAAATTAATATACTTTACCTATTTGTAATTAACATATCCATCAATCAATATCTTAAAGAGCTAACAATTTATTTAGATTTTCCTGCAGCATACAATGTACATTTGGACTGTTGCTGCCCTGAGGTGTGTCAGCAATGTGCCAAGTGTGCAGTTTTAAAGTTTAATTAGTTTATTTTTTTTTTAATTCCCGCGTCCCTCATCTGCTTGCAGCTTAAGGCAATCCCGCATTTCCTAGCTGCTTGGAGGCTAAGTCCCGCGTACTTCAATGCCTGAACTGCTCGCCTCACATTACTGCCTAAGTCCAGCGTGTTTCAATGCCTCAACTGCTCGCCTCGCTTTGCGAAGCTTGCAGGCGATGAGCGCCCGAAAGCGCTCTTCGCCTAAGTGCTCCGAGCTCGGAAGACTTCTGTGCTTCAACGGCGCGTCTCGCTATGTGAGGCTCGCAAACGTGACAACGAATCGCAGTTTGACAATTATATGTGACTATATACCTAGTCAAATCCAGAAACCTTTCATGTTTATTTAAAACTCCACCTTCCCCCCCGCACATGCTCAGAACACTGCATTTCCTTCTTCTGCACTCACTCTAGGCAGGAAGTATTACTGTCATGTCGGCTTCTATGCATCAATGGAACTTGTTAAAATTAGATTTTGATTTAAAAAATAAATAATAATACATTAATGATCTTTGCTCACAGAGCTGCTAATGTTAGTTTGTTCCATGCATCACAAAAGGGATTTTTCCCACTAAACTACAGTGGGCCTTTACTATAATATTACCTATATTTTTCATGATGGAAAATGCTGTTTTGTTCCCAAAATAATCCTGCATTATACTCATAATCTGTTGCCCTCAGATTGCAATAAAACAGGGAGGTCTCCTGCAGATGAATGTCTACGAGAAACCCCAGCAGCAGCCCGGCCAGACCCCCAGACAACCAGGACGCAAGCAGCCGCGAGATAATGCAGAGCAGGGAGACCACCTGCTGCCAGCGAGGAGCGGCAAGAGGCCTCTGGGGCATTACTCCTTACTGGCAAGGGCAGTGGGGCAGGAGATGCCAAGAGTAGAGACTCCCAGCAATAAGGTAATGATGATATCCTAGATATTTTAAGGCTGGTTTCGTAAATAGTTATTTACATATGCATATCATTTGATAAAATAGCTCATGAAAGCACACTGACATAATAATTGTATATAAAATGTAATAAAAGCTAAAAAGTCTAAAAATATTTAGGGGCCTGGCCTGCAGCTTACTTTTGGGCCAATACGGTATTTACTTTTATGTACTTTATATTATTAAGTGCTTAAAAGCTCTGTAATTACTGCCTAAAATCAAACAAATCTTACCTGATTGTGTCTGCCCTCTGCAGTTCATGAGGATGCAGACTCGGATGTACATGCTGTGCTGTGTCTAATACTTACCAATCTCTCAGTGACATACTGCCGAGACCTGGTCTCTGATAGGCTAGGGCACTACACTGCACATCCAGCCCTACAGAGTCTGTGTCTGCATATGCTACAGTGGGAAGACCAATACGGGTACTAATTGGTTAATTCTAGGCAGTAAAAACAGAGCTTATAAGCTCTTCTTAATAAAATAAAAAGAATGTAAAAGTAAATAGATACAAAGTGATATAATATATACCTAGTAATATCCAGATAAATGGCTGTTCCGCTATATAAAAATATTTACATTATTATCAACTTTTTTAATATAAGTATATTGCAGATATTGGAGGACAGTGATCCTTTAAACATATCTTTACTGAGAGTTGTTTTCTTGCCCTTCCAATGTGTTGTTGCACCTCTACATTTGTTAGCGCAACATCCCCAGCACGGGGTCAGTAAGGTTGGGTTTTATGTAAGGTTATTGCACTTTATTTTTCACAAACAAGATCTTTGGACTGACGTCATGCTCAGATTAAAGCAGGACTTTCATTTCCTGCACTGTGTAAATGTTACTGTACAGGCCGCTTAGGGACAGGCAGAGAGGAAACCGTAAACCATAAACTTCAGGGTCAGTTTGTTGATGATGTTTTTTTATAATAAATAAATATATATATATATATATATATATATATATATATATATATATATATATATATATATACACATATACACACACACTACTGTACTTTGTACGGTGGAGGGCTTCTATCAATCTTAGCCCACCATATGTGAAACAATTGCTGTATAGAACTACTCTCTACAACAATCACCACACAAACCAGACCCGCACACCATACTGAGGATCGTCCGTAACCGTGAAACAGTACTGTACGTGGTTAAGTGACCTGGTTTGTGAAAACTCCATCTGTTGCTATGCCTAAAACTGAAATACAGTAAGCATACGCTTAAAAGGAGCCATGTTTAAAATGGTTTGGATTGACAGAGTGATGGTGCATTATGTGGCCTCATTTGCATGCCCCGCCCAGTTTTCCCAGACTGCAGTGCATATACTGTATTTCTGAGAAATTTGAGTAGGAAATAAGTTTTCATCAACTTATTTTTAGACATTCAAATAGATATTCCTTATTTGTACTACTATATATATATATATATATATATATATATATATATATATATATATATATATATATATACTAGCGTATTGCCCGTCAAAAAATGACGGCAATCAGATGTGTATGTTTTAAAAGTTGTTTAGTTATTAATATACACATGGAACTGTAAGGTAGCTAATGTTTTTTTTTGTGTACTACTGAAATATAGAATTCTAATTAATAAATGAATTTACATATTTTTATGCATTGTGTTGAAGAGCTGGCAATCTGTGTTGATGTTGCTGCAGCATTAGTGGTGTGGAGGTGCTGTGTAAGCGTGATGAACGTGTGCAGTGTAATAGTGTGCGTGCGCGAGCCGAAACCGTTAACGTAGCTGTGTACTTCCGCATTATCCTAAAATGGCGGATAATGTGTTTTATGCGTCTTCGCAGATTATCGGTACGTGTTTTGCGTGGTTATAGTGCTGTAGCCTGGTTTTTGTTTTGTTCGTCCGTCATTTTTTCTGCGTCGCTCATTGCCAAAGTACTACGGTTTAACGGCTCGCCTCGCTGCGCGAGGCTCGCCAGGCGATGATCGCCTGCGGCGCTCATCGCTAAGCCCGCTAAAGTACTACGGTTTAACATTAAATTTGTTTGCCACACAACATGACGCTACATTTGTCCCTTTTTTTTTTTCTTCAAATAAATACAATTTTTTTTTAATAAAATTAATATTTTTGTAATTTGCAACTTATATTTCATTAAATGCGTTGGTTTAGGCGGGAAATCCGATGTTGCGCGAGACAAAGTCGTTAAATCTGTGTTAATGCGTAAATCTGTAATTTCTGATCGTAAAATGTAGTCGCTACTGTCTTTTTACTCATTGCGCGGTTAATCCGCATCCTTTATCTCGTATTTTTTCTAACACCTACGTCTATGGCTGTGTTTTACGCAGTTCGTAGTAGTATAGCCTCGTTTTCATTTTTTTCAGCGGCCATTTTTTTCTCGCTTAGCCGATTTTCGATCTTTGTAACTCGGCAAAATCGCTGTAAATTGGAGTTCCAACTCACTTCCAGACGTCCTGCCTGCTTCCCCATGCTGTAAGTGACCTTTATTTTATTTTTTAGTGTGTATTTAGTGTTTTTTTTTTAGTGTTTTGTTTCCGCCGCTTATGTCGTAATTTTTTTCAGCTCGTATTTTTTTTGTAAGTGCTACGAAGTAACGGCTCACCTCGCTACGCGAGGCTCGCCGGGCGATGAGCGCCTGCGGCGCTCATCGCTAAGTCGTACGCACTACGCAACAGAGCAGTTTAACGGCTCGCCGGGCGAAGAGCGCCTGACGCGCTCATCGCAAAGTCGTACGCACTGCGCAACGGAGCGTGACGACGTCTCGTAGTTAGACAATTATAATATGTGATATATATATATACAAAAAAATGTTGGCATACACTGCCGATTTTCTTTTCTATCGGGAACCTTAAATATGCCTTTAAGGCATATGTGCGTATTTATATATATATATATATATATATATATATATATATATATATATATATATATATATATATATATATATATAGAAGAAATATATATAGAAGAAATATATATAGAAGAAATATGAAAGAAGGGGAAGGATGAGATGGTGCAAAAGGTTTAGGGAGAGCAGAAGACACAATAGGTAAAGGGAGAGGTAAATATTGAATAAATATATATTTTTAGAAGTTCTAAGGATTGCAGGAAGTGCTATTTTCTCAACACTGTAACTAAGTGACTTGAAAAGTGAGAAATAAACGGGGCATTTTTTCCAGTTTACATGCTCAAATCATTTTTTTTTTCTCAAAGCAATTACCGCGAAGCAATCTTCCCTTGTATAAGAGTAATTAATGTGAAACTTTATTGATGCCACTTTTACACATTCCCACTTGTCATCAGAACGTGACTGGAGCCAGAGTATGACAGGACCCGGCTCTTATCATGAGCAGGGACAGAACATTAAATATTAACAGCACATGTTCCTGAGAAGTGCGTGACTGGCCCTTTTATGTACAAACGGTTGTGTAATGAATAGATCACATCATGATGCAAGGGCCAGTAATCTGGAGGCCAGTAATCATATCTCAGAATGGAGCATGAACTCAATCACGGCTATTGCAGAAAAGAAACTACAGATATAAATAAATACATTTTCCATTGGTTGTGAATAAAAAAATTGAGTGCCAGTATTAGATAATTGAGCATGAAAGTTTAGGTATTTTTAAAGCCGTGGTAGTGAACCTGGTCCCTACCACCCACTAGTGGGCAATTCAAGCTTTCATGGTGGGGTAATCGCATCACATGACGGAGACCCGCAGCAACACACTTGGTTAGAGAGCTGGTGAGAGAGCCTAGGGACACCAGTCAGGATCCGATCACTATCTAGTAAGTACAGGGTGATGCATAGCTAGGGTCATATGATTTATGTAACCAGAAATAAGATAAATTGAGTAAATTAGTAAATTCAGACCGGTCAGAAAATGCTTCTGTATGCTCATGAACGGTTAAGGAAGCTAGTGGGTGGAGCTTGAAGTCTGTTCTCTTTTTAAAGATTTCCATTTTTTTTTATTTAAAATTCAGGTTAAAATATTGTTTTTTAAGAAAAATAAACCGCAAACATGCACTTCATTAAGGCGGCGCACTGAGGCCCGGGTTTCCATATATATGACATTTTTAATAGACCGTTATATTTTCAATAGACATTTAAAATGAAATTCTCCTTGCAGGAGCAGCCAGGCCCGGGCGAGATTACAGAAACTGTACAACCTGATTGGTTCACCAACTACATTGATATGGTATGTGTGTGTGTATATTTATTTTCTTTATGTAATCACAAATCATTACCAATAATTGCTTATTAACCCTTGGGCTCTGAACTTGTCTTTAAGCTACGTGCCTTCATCCTGCTAACGACCTTCTTCTTTCCTCCTCTCTTATCCCCTCCTCTCACTCCCGTCTTAAAGACTTTTCTTGTGCTGCCCCTACTATTTGGAACTCCTTGCCCCGCTCCATTATATTATCTTCCTGCCTCAAAACCTTTAAAAAAAATCACTAAAAACACACCGGTTTAAAAAAATCTTATCATCTTCAGCCTTAACATGTACAACTGCTCACTCCACAGCTTAATAACACTCACACCCACAATCTACAGTACAACACACAGACCCCTCCACTTGACTGACCATCTTGCATTTGTCACCCTCTTATATCACACATAAACCCTTAGATTGTAAGTTTGCGAGTTTTCAATCGTGTGTCAGTGCCTTGGAAACAAGCTCTATGTACATTTGATTTTATGCTCAAAAACAGGGCCCTCCATTCTTTACAAGGTGTTAAATGTGTTTTTAGCCATGTACTCAACACCTGTACAGCGCTACGGAATAGGTTGCCGCAATATAAATAAAGATAATAATAATGCAACAATGCAATAGTTATGCTCTGGGATATGAGCATGCTTAGTCTTTTGTTTTACATATGACTTCCACTGAAAACAGTAGTTTCAGAGCCCCAAGGGATAATCAACAATTATATTGACAATGGTCTCCGATTATCAATGTGTCTTTAATGGATGGAACTGATAAACACTGTAAACTTTAATAATGTATGTTTATTGTAGGTAAATGCAGTCGTTGAATAGATAAAGTGCTTGCTATTACCTATATATTTCAATTATACCATATCTAAAAACTCTGCTTTGCCACTTTAAGCATTAAAAAATCGATTGTCAGATATATATATATATAATTTATTACATACATATATATATATATATATATATATATATATATATATATATCTATATATATATATACGTACGTATAGTAATAAATAGTGTATTTGTGTTGATATTTCAACATCATAAGAATTCTGCTCAGAATTCCGAGAAATACAGTTATTGCGCTAAACTCTGGGAAATTGGACAGGGACATGCAAATGAGCCCATAATGCATTTTCAGTCTTTAATCAAATACCACTTTATACATGGCTCCTTGTATTCATATTCATTGTACAGTAGTCGTATAAGCTCTATTACAATGTGGATTGTTGATGTTTATCGCTGTTTCCTGATTATTAACAGGAGCAGCAAAGTCCAAGTGAGGCTCAAGGGTCTGCAGCAATCCCACCAGACTGGTTCACCAACTACATGAATATGGTATGTACCGACCCACAAATAGTCAGCTGTTCTTGATTTGGTTCTGTCTTCACAAACTGAGCAAAGCATTTTTGTCTTGAAGAACATAAAACATTTAGGTGGAAGTTTGATTTTAAGGGGACACTGTAATCCAATTGATAAAGGACATGACCTTTTTTTTTTTAAAGTAATAAAAAAGTTAGTTATTTTTAAATGTATTACTGATTTATACAATTTTATGCTGTCTTTGTTTTTTTATGTGATAGAGTACCCTTAGAAGATTTTAAATATAAATGTCCTGGAACTTGTTTGACTTTTTCCTAGCTATCTATGATAGAAGGGCCTATGGCATGTCAGATATGATAATTTGATGATTTTTAGTAAAAATGGTGTTATGCTCATTGTTTTAAATAGTTGCACATTTTGTTATTTTCTTACATACTTCACAAACATTCTCAAAATACAGTGGACTTTTAATTTAACTTACAAGAATTCAGATTCTGTATCCTTTCCTTATAATCTACATAAATAATATCTTCCTTTTTTGTTTTTTTAGTTTAAGGAACAAATAGTCCGTGAAACAGTTGAAAGAGTGAACCAGACCTTTGGTGAGAAGCTCGGGCAGAGCCAGGACTGGATGTCAGACAGTAGTTCCTCCTCAACCGCCCCTCAAGAAACAGACAGACCAACTTCTACAGGCTCCTTATATGACTGGTTGTTGGCGTGTAGTAACTGCCAGCACAGGATACTGGGTGTGCGCTACCAGTGCAGGTAGGACAAAGAAATACCTGCTCTCATCTAATACCTATCCTTTTGCTGAGGATTTTTAAAATAAGTGTCAAAATAACAAAAAAATACGGGGCACACCTGTCAATAAATACTATTTGTTGACGGTGTGCTGTCGGGTGCTGTCTTTCATGTTTTTGATCACTTGTGTCATTACTGAGGAGAGATTTACTGAATCATTTCAGTCTATATCCACCCCTAAGGTCAACCCAAAATGCCAGGCAAGTCACCTCTGCATGAGAGAACCAGCAACCCCTTAAATGGGTTACAAGTTATAGAGGCACACCTGCGGCATAGGGTCCATTCAGGGTGTTGTCTCTCTTTGCTCACTTGTGATATTACATGGGAGAAATCTCATGAGCCTATGAGTCTGCATCCATGCCAAAAGGCTGTCATTTTTTATTAGCCAAACATGGACTGGTTCTTGGGAAGAGGGACTTGCTCTCCCACTGCAAGGTAATGCCAGCGGTTGCATATTGCCAAGAAATAATATAGAAATGTTTATTTTCTGACAGCACATGTCCGTCGTACAGCATCTGTGAACAGTGTGAAGCTGAGAGTTGTGACCACGAACTCAATCACTTGTTTCTAAAGATGCGCAGACCAGTAGAGCCCAACGCAGAGCGACCTCTGTCCAACCAGTCATCATCTATAGAGCAAGTCAGGTAAGTCTCTGGGCTATTACTGCAGGGATTTGCAGAGCTAAGACAAAACACATTTTTATGGCCAAACCCAAACAAGTGATTCATCTAGTTATTCCCCTGAGTGTGAGCATGCCTACTTTTTTCTTTTTCACATAGCTTTACACTGAAAACAGTAGACTCATGTGCTGAACAGCAATTATTGGCTGTGATCTACAAATAGGGAAAGATATTAGACTGTCCTTGGTGGGTGGAACAGAAAGGCTGACTGACAGATAAAAAATGCAAACTTCAATGTAAATTTACTGTTTTTTTTTTTTATTACAATTCAATTGATAAAGTACATGTTAATACCTATAGTTGTGTCGTTTTAAATTTGCTGTAAAGTTTACAGATTTCCTTTTCAAGGTATATATAAGGTTCTTCCCTTTTCTAATATAACATATGCTACTTACATCAGAAGCACACATTACATTGAGTCATTCTATATACATTCAGATTTATTTTATGTAAAAATAAAACTTGGTTTCCACACCCACTGAGCTGCTTACATAGGAACAGTGTACCTACCAATAGAAACACTGTGTTTGGGTACAGATGCTATCCCTTTACTAACCTTCAAGCCAACATCAGCCTCAATGCATAGATCTTTACAGCAGTGTCTGGCTCCTCCTGCTTCCTACTGCAAGGCGACTACAGACCCCATGATTTCATCCTGAACAAGCTGCTATTACAGATTGCTACAATGTATTAAAATGTATAGCTGCCTGTGATTGTCCACAAAGAATTATGAATTTTATGCTAATTTTAGCTTGGGTGTGCAGGAGTGTTAACTCTGAAAAGCAACTGCTTGCAAACTAAAGAGATTTAGCAAACCTCAGGGTGAGTTTGTTAATGTTTATTTTAGTCTTTTTTTCGTGCATAAACTATTTCCATACATTGCTGATTCTCCTCTAACAGATGTATTCATAATCCAGGAAATTTAGATATGCTTTTCAAGAGATGAAGCTTTTAATTTGGAAATATATATAATACTTATAAGAGCCCCTAGTATTCCAGTGCATTTGCTCTAATCAAAGTAAAACAATTAATTAATCAAAAGCATATTTAAATGCATGTCAGAGACCGTAATAAATCAGAAAGCGGTTTTAAAAATTTTATTTGGTTTTGTTGTCTGGATGTAGTCAAAACACCAACTATAGAATGAAGATCAGCTCTGACTGTTCTGTTTTCGAAGGTTGCAGAAGCAGATGGACAAAACGTTCCTGAAAGCAGAGAAGCAGCGTCTGAGAGCAGAGAAAAAGCAACGCAAAGCGGAGGTTAAGGAGCTGAAGAAGCAGCTGAAACTGCATCGCAAGATCCACCGCTGGAGCTCTCTAGAGACCACGCCCACAGCGCAGCCTGAGATCCCACCAAGCAGCCCACTTGTGTAAGGGACACATTTTAGCTAAAATCAAATTGTATAGTCCTTGATTGTTGATGGACTGAGCAGGAAGAAGTATTCATAAATAGGAGATATTCACCAACTTGTAGGAAAGTGAACATCTGAGAAGAAGCTGCTGTTCTTCTTTGAATTCTTGGGGTTTCAGAGAGTGTTTAAAGCTATGGAGAGTAGGGGAAAGTCTCAAATAACTGGATAAAGAATTCCACAGAAGGGGACTGCATAAGAAAACCCCATAAAATGGGAGTGGGAGATGGTAAAGGTGCATGTAGACAGCCAGGAGAGAAATGAGGGTTTACTAATTTAATCCCGGATACAGGAAGATAGTGAAGCAGCTAAAATGGAGCAGATGGAGAATGGCTGGTGAGATAAGTCTTCCAGAAGCTTTCAAGATTAATTGAATTACTTACAGTGGATATAAAAAGTCTACACACCCCTGTTAAAATGTCAAGTTTCTGTGCTGTAAAAAAATGAGACAAAGATAAATCATTTCAGAACTTTTTCCACGTTTAATGTGACCTATAAACTGTACAACTCAATTGAAAAACAAACAAACTGAAATCTTTTAGGTAGAGGGAAGAAAAAATATAAAAATAAAATTATATGGTTGCATAAGTATGCACACCCTTAAACTAATACTTTGTTGAAGCACCTTGTGATTTTATTACAGCACTCAGTCTTTTTGGGTATGAGTCTTATCAGCATGGCACATTTTGACTTGGCAAGATTTGCCCACTCTTCTTTGCAAAAACACTCCAAATCTGTCAGATTGCGAGGGCATCTCCTGTGCACAGCCCTCTTCAGATCACCCCACAGATTTTCAAACTGATTCAGGTCTGGGCTCTGGCTGGGCCATTCCAAAACTTTAATCCTCTTCTGGTGAAGCCATTCCTTTGTTGATTTGGATGTATGCTTTGGGTCGTTGTCATGCTGAAAGATGAAGTTCCTCTTCATGTTCAGCTTTCTAGCAGAAGCCTGAAGGTTTTGTGCCAATATTGACTGGTATTTGGAACTGTTCATAATTCCCTCTAACTAAGGCCCCAGTTCCAGCTGCAGAAAAACAGCCCCAAAGCATGATGCTGCCACCACCATGTCCTTTTGGTGATGTTCAGTGTTGTTTTTGTGCCAAACATATCTTTTGGAATTATGGCCAAAAAGTTCAACCTTGGTTTCATCAGACCATAACACCTTTTCCCACATGCTTTTGGGAGACTTCAGATGTGTTTTTGCAAAATGTAGCCTGGCTTGGATGTTTTTCTTCGTAAGAAAAGGCTTTCGTCTTGCCACTCTTCCCCATAGCCCAGACATATGAAGAATACGGGAGATTGTTGTCACATGTACCACACAGCCTGTACTTGCCAGATATTCCTGTAGCTCCTTTAATGTTGCTGTAACCCTCTTGGTAGCCTCCCAGACCAGTTTTCTTCTCCTTTTCGTCAATTTTGGAGGGAGCTCCAGTTCTTGGTAATGTCACTGTTGTGCCATATTTTCTCCACTTGATGATGACTGTCTTCACTGTGTTCCATGGTATATCTAATGCCTTGGAACTTCTTTTGTACCCTTCTCCTGACTGATACCTTTTAACAATGAGATCCCTCTGATGCTTTGGAAGCTTTCTGTGGACCATGGCTTTTGCTGTGGGATGCAACTAAGAAAATTTCAGGAAAGACCAACTAGAGCAGCTGAACTTTATTTGGGGTTAATCAGAGGCACTTTAAATGATGGCAGGTGTATGCTGACTCCTATTTAACATGATTTGGAATGTGATTGCTTAATTCTGAACACAGTTACATCCCCAGTTATAAGAGGGTGTGCAGACTTATGCAACCACATTAATTTTCTTCTTCTTTTTTTTTTTCCTCTACCTAAAAGATTTCAGTTTGTTTTTCAATTGAGTTGTACAGTTTATAGGTCACATTAAACGTGGAAAAAGTTCTGAAATGATTGATCTTTGTCTCATTTTTTTACAGCACAGAAACCTGACTTTTTAACAGAGGTGTGTAGACTTTTTATATCCACTGTACATCAAATTTTATGGGATGACCACAAAAACAAAAGACTCTATTTGTTTAAAATTGTAATGTATTATCACTTTTTTTTTAAACAATTGCACACTTGAAGAGTTTAAAGCAATTTTGTTAAAAGTCGAAATAATGATTCTATTAGTTGAGCTAGCAATATCTCTTCTATAGATTGATGCAAATGCTATAAAATAGTTTCTAGCAGCGCCCATTAAGAATATTTGCTACAAAGCATCTACAACCTGTATTGGTATATTGTAATAGAATTTAGTCAATCTGGATGTTTTTATGTTTTTACAAGTTACTAATAGTGCAAAACAGTACAAAAAAGGATATGTAATTGATTCTGATAGAGGAGAATTAGTAGTGTAGGAAAAAAAAATGTTGTGCATGAAAACATCCCAAAATAAACATTAATTCGCTTACCCTGAAGTTAGCAAAATGTCCTATGTTTTTTGGGGCATTTGCATTTTATCGTGTACACCCCTAGAAAACCCCAACTCAATTAGCATACCATTAAAATTGAGAATCAGGCTAAGACATTGTATAATTCGTCACCTCAGTGGCTTCTGGCATGTGCTCAGTACAAGAACTGCAACAGTTACTTTCACTCTGTGTATTAGAAAGGTCAAAATATGCATCTTGCTGTATTTCCTGTGGGTACACTGTTGTATTTCCTGTGTGTACCCGGCTTATGTAAGCGTCCTGTGGGTGTGAACCACTGGATTTAACTTTTGTGTAAATAACTTTGTAAGTAAACTGAACTTTTCTATATAACACATGTTTTCATACACTACTAATTCTCCTCTATCCGTTGCATTCATAACCTAGCTCACTTGCATATACGTTTAATTACAATAGCTGTAAGGTTTATATTTGTATATGTAACAATGCAGAAGCTAGTAATATGTTTTAGTTACAATACATCCTGGTAATGATGATCTTTCCTTCTGGGTTAGCTGTATGAGAGGCACCAATCAAGCTATTTAAGTCATTATATATTTAATTGAATTACAAAGTGTCTGGTTTAGGGGGATACCAGTTGGGAGGGACTTGCTGGTGGAAAATAAGTGAGTGACTTTACAAGGGTTGAGTACAGATACAAATACATGAATTAATCAATTAACACATTGCAAAGCCCTGTATTTGAGCTTAAAATCTTGCATACCAATTTGCAGTTTTTATATTGCCAGGTTGAATACATGTTTGTGTTGTGTTTTGGTTCAGGATTCCCATGCAGCCCTGCTCCCAGATTATTCCTACTCTCAGCGCGGTGTTTGTGGATGAGAACCTGCCAGATGGGACTCACCTCCAGCCAGGAACCCGGTTCATTAAACACTGGAGGATGAAGAACACCGGCAACGTGAAATGGAGCTCGGACACAAAGGTATCTGGATATGTCCCACTCTGTATAGGAACTAATCTGTATAATACAGAGGTATGAAATATTATGTGTATTTAGACTTCATTACATTAATTGAAGGATACTCCTTGCATTCACTACAATAAAGTTATGCTTCTTTAAGGGCAAGTTCCATATTATCTTAAGGTTCTTTTATATTATTTATTTATTTTATGTTATATTCTTTTATATCGTATTTAGGCGAACCTAGTGCACCATCAAATCTAATTGCACTCCAAATTTGGAACCCATGATTTAAAAAAAACGTTTTTGCTGGTGTATGTAATGCGCATTTGTACAAGAAGTATAGAACAGTGAGTTTATGTTACCAACTGGTGCCACTGTGCTGGGGCTGTCTGGGTGCCACTGTGCTGGCGGGCTCTGGGTGCCACTGTGCTGGGGCGCTCTGGGTGCCACTGTGCTGGCGGGCTCTGGGTGCCACTGTGCTGGGGCGCTCTGGGTGCCACTTCCTCCGGTTTATTTTTATTTATTATTTTTTGCCAAAAGAAACAAGTGATCTAAAGTCTACAAATCTTGTTATCTTAATGGCATAATAATGTGAAAAAAACTCTGTACAATGGGGAAAAATATATATGCTTAAAAACTTTGAGTTAAGCAGGAAAATAGTCACACAGCTAGTATTCAAATTAGAAACAATTAACATTTCGATGGATTCCTCTACAGAACCCTGGAGGGATCCATGATTATGTTTCTGGAGCTCTATGGTTGCATTCTTGGGTGCAACATTCTGTTTCTGGGCCAGTGAGGGGAGTAAGGGTGTGGTCTCAATTTCAGCCTTATCCAAACAAAGGTTCTGGACTTCTGCCTGTTCCCTCCTTACTCCACTGATAACTATAAATACACACCCCCATCATCCAGATCTCAGGCTGTGATGTAAGAAACTCAAAATGGATTCCTGTACTAGTCTTCAAAAATATTTTATGTCCATGAGGTGGTGTTGTTCAGTCATGCCCGACTCTCCTTGCCCTTCAATTTATCTGACCTCTCTCCTATGACCTGCCCATCTTGGGTGACTCTACATGGTATAGCTCGCAGCTTCACTGAGGTACACAGGCCCCTTCACCATGACAAGGTTCCAACCCAGAGGGGGGTCCATGACATTTGTAAATAATATTGTACAGGATCTGATTAGGGGCACGATGCAAGCTGTTTTTCAAAATGAGGCATGCAAGTTTTCTTACCTGATGATGATCATTAATTTATTTTCATAGAAATGTCGATTTTATGACCCCAAAGTGCCATCTAGTCTGCCTATTCAGTATATGTTATGTTTGATTTCAAATGCATGACCTAAAATGTGTAAGTTGTGTGTCCTGCATAGATGTCATGTTTTATATGAAAGTTGTGTCCTGACTGGTTGGCTTTCCCATCTCCTTCCTGCAGCTCAATTTTATGTGGGGGAACCTGACGCTGGCGTCTTCTTCTCGAAAAGATGGTCCCGTCCCGTCCCTACTCCCCGGCCAAGTAGGTGTCCTGTCAGTAGAATTCATCGCTCCGGCCCTGGAGGGCACCTACACGTCTCATTGGCGTCTGGCTCACAAAGGAGAGCAGTTTGGACCTCGAATCTGGTGCAGCATCATTGTGGATTCTCTACCCTGCACAGACAACATGGAGGATATGGAGAAAGGAATAATACCCCTTAAATCCTCCAGTCACATTGGTCCAACAGAGGTGAGGGTCTTCCTGCCATTCACAACTGATTAATACTCTCTCTGTCTGAAATATTCACTTTTATTAACGGACCACTATAATCCTATGTTTAAAATATATTATTTTGACCAACTGCACTTGAAAACGGGTAAAATGTAATTTTTTTCAGAATGTAAAACAAAATATGCAGCCTCTAATATATCAACTTTTATATGTAACAATGCTGTAGTGGAATCAGCCATTTGTTTTCTGCTCATCAACTTCCTAATGTAGAACTATACTCTGAATAAAGATGAAACTTGTTACAATAGGAATGTGGCAACTAATATTGCAAATACTTTCCACAGGACTAATGGAAAGTTAACCTGATGAAGTAGCTATATGAAATGCATTGGTGAGGAGAGTGTTAATAGCAAGTTTGCTATTTATTATTATAATAGTGGAATTTATTTCCTATTGACACATTGTTCAAATATATTTTTTATTTTGTTTAGCTCCATGCACTCTCTCTTTTTTTCTTCTTTTCTAATGGAAAGATTGTTAGTTTACAAAAACACACTGTCCTGAGACTATAAAACTGCAAGTAGCAGCCCAGTAAAGAAAACCCGAACCAACAAGTGATAAATGTAAAAATAGTTTTCATTTACTTTCTAAATCATTTGCACATTATCAATTTTTAGTTTTTTTCAAAGAACCATGTTGCGAAAATGTGACCATGGTGGTCCTTTAATATTCGCCAATATCATTATACTTATTACAGGAGGACACCACTGAATGTGTTGATGAACAGTCTGGAGAAGCCTTTGAGAAGGTGGATCCGCCCACAGCGTCCAGTCCTGTGGAGATCAGGAGCTCACACAGTGACAGAGAGATGTACATCCCATCCGTGGACCTCCTCACAGCTCAGGTGGGTTGTCTCGCGGCTCAGGTGGGGTGTCTCGCGGCTCAGGTGGGGTGTCTCGCGGCTCAGGTGGGGTGTCTCGCGGCTCAGGTGGGTTGTCTCGCGGCTCAGGTGGGGTGTCTCGCGGCTCAGGTGGGGTGTCTCGCGGCTCAGGTGGGGTGTCTCGCGGCTCAGGTGGGGTGTCTCGCGGCTCAGGTGGGGTGTCTCGTAGCACAGGGAGGGTGTCAGATATAACACATTTCCTCCATGCTGTACTCCAACCCTCTACTGACTCTCTGTACAGGCCCTGATTGACTGGAAACAATGAAATGGATATTGAGGGAGGGAGAGCATTTCCATGCAAATGAGCTTTACCTAGAGCATTTTGTTTTCATGTAAAATGTGGTTATATAGTAAATAAATAGTACATTTGTGTTCCCATTTGAAATTCTCAAACAAATCTTGTGTCCTGCTCCGAATTTTCGAGAATTACGGTTATTACACTGCATTCTAGGAACCTGTGCGGGCACATGTAAACCATTACCATTTTAAACCTGGCTTCCTTTAAACATATGTCTGCTGCATTATACAGCTTTGAGCAAAGCTCAGGATGGATTATATACAAGCTAGGAATCCTACCCATGTACAGCTGTTTCAACGTTACTGCCTCTCATCCGCGTGGGGCCGGTTCATACCCTGTGTAGTAGATTTTTTTTAAAGGGGGCAGTTTTACCACAACAATTATTTAATTTTATGTTGGGTAAAAGAGCAATAGAAGCCTCCACCGTACAGTAAATAAATGTTATATATATATATATATATATATATATATATATATATATATAATGTGTGTATAAATGAGAGATCATCCGTGGAATATGTCATTTTGATCTCTTGTGCTATTTCTGTAAGTGTATTTGTCACATTACACGTGGCACTACCGCATACAATAACTATGCATGTCTTGTTATCTAAACATTAAATGCTTGTTTGTTTGTTTGGTTGTTTAGGATTTGCTGTCCTTCGAGTTGTTGGATATAAATATTGTTCAAGAACTGGAGCGAGTCCCTCACAACACCCCTGTCGGTGAGTAATATTCAGAATATGTTTTAGCATAGAAAAAATATTTGTTTATTAATAGTACAAACTCTTCAAAATGTATGTGACTTAAAGAATTTAGGTGACTTAAAGAACCACTAAACAAATATGTTTGAAAACGTTTGAATCCGTCTAAGAGCAAAAAATTAGGGAAAAAGACACACAGATAATAAGGAAACAAATATTTTTGATGCCTCTGCAGGACCTTGGAGGGATCTGTGGAAATTGTGTGTTTGTGTGAGAGGGGTGTTTACATTTCTGTAGAGCTGTGGTTGCATCAGTTGATGCAACTTCTTGTTTCTGTATCAGTGAGAGGGGTGTGGTACTAATTGCAATATTATCATGACCTTCTCTATGTACCCTCATCCCTCATCCCTCCACTGATAACTACAAACACACCACCCTATCATATAGTTCTTGGGATCTGAAGTAACAAACACAAAATAGATTCCTGTACTTTTTTTTTTTTTTTTTACTTTATGTCCATGGGCTACACAGCTGCTAATAATGTTAGTTTGGTACATTCTTGAGAAAAACAAGTGTCTTTTTTTTGTTTTGTTGAACTGTAGCTCCAAATGGTAAAGTTGTGTAAATCCACATACCGTATATACTCAAGTATAAGCCGACCCGAGTATAAGCCGAGACACCTATTTTACCACAAAATACTACGAAAACGTAGTGACTCGAGTATAAGCCGAGGGTGGGAAATGTGCTGCCCCCTGTGTCACTCTTGTGCCCTCTGTGTCCCCCCCTCTCTCTGTGTCTCTTCTCCCCTCTCCCTTCCCTGTGTCTCTTACCCCCTCCCTTATCACCCTCCTCAACCCCACTCCTCAACCTCCCTCCTCAACCTCAACCCCCCTCCTCAACCTAACCCCCCCCTAAATACCTCCCCCTCTCCCCTCCCTTACCTGCTTCTGCTCCGGCCTCCGCTCCTTCTTGACCCGGCGCGAAGGAGCAGAGGCCGGAGCAGAAGCAGGTAAGTGATGGGAGAGGGGGAGGTATTTAGGGGGGGTTTATAATGAGGAGGGGGATTTACATTGAGGAGGGGGTTAAGGATGAGGAGGAGGGGGGAGGGAAAGAGACATGGGGGGGGGTTAGAGAGACACGGGTTGAGAGTGACTCGAGTATAAGCCGAGGAGGCCCTTTTTAGCCTTAAAAAAAGGGCTGAAAAACTCGGCTTATACTCGAGTATATACAGTAATTTGTGACTTCCATATTTGGCTGAACGGGAAGTGAAAATTAAAAATGAAAATAAAATTATCATTATCCTAATGGAAGATAAGTTTTGGCCAATGAAAGACCCCACATGTTATAGACATGCAAAATGTTACAGGAAAAAAAAAACAATAGTTTGATACAGATTATGTGAACTTCTCATGGTGTGTTAATTGTCACCCAAATATCATTGTCTACTCTAATGTAATAAAACCTGAATTCCTTCCTAGATATGACTCCCTGTATGTCCCCTTTGCCCCATGATGGACCCTTGATCGAGAAACCTGGTCTTGGACAGATCGAGGAAGAGAATGAAGGAACTGGATATAAAACACTAAGTGGTAAGTACACAAGAAGGTCATGGGAATGGGGCATCTGATATCCAGTCTCAATCTGGGTTCCTGGAATAATATAGTGATTTTACTGGCAGTATGTCATTTTATATTTGAAAAAAATGTCTTTAATATTATTTTAAATGCTGTGCTCAAATCTTCAATGCATAATCAGTTTTGATAAAAGGACTAATAGATACTGCTCTTCACCATCATACAGAGCAGTTACAATCAAGTGGAGAAGCTGTAAAACTGGTTTACCTATCTTGAGTCCTATTTGTAGATCAGCTGGCTATATTGAGCTTATTGGGTAATCAAAGGACCATACATTACAGTTCCCTCTAAATGCTAATATACTATCTTGTTTGCAGAAAATTAAATTCCCTCTTTTCTTTTGATAGGGACTTAAAGCAGCTGTTCTCATAGTGATGCTAGGACTGATGCTGGTCCCTAAAACTTATCTGCTGCTCCTCAGGAATAAAGGATTAGGAGCACCTAACACTTGAAGCATACTACTGCCATTAGTCACAGTTTTATAGTTTTATAGAAGCAAAATTTGAAACAGAAAGAGGGAGAGCACATAGAGCCCACATGGTGAAGTATCTAAAAAGTATTTTATTTGACACTTTTAAAATTATCCTGTGCCCTGAAAAGGACAACTCATAGGATTTATGTAAAAAGTATACAAAAAAAGCTACAGTGCCTTGCAAAACTATTCGCCCCCTTGGCATTTTTCGTGTTTTGTTGCCTCACAACCTGGAATTAACATGGATTGTTTGATGATTTGCATCATGTAATTTACAGAGCATGCCACAACTTTGAAGATGTTTTATTTTTTTATTTTTTTTATTTTGAAGCAAACAACAAATAGGATTAAATAACAGAAAAAAGACAATGTGCATAACAATTCACCCCCTAAAGTCAATACTTTGTAGAGCCACCTTTTGCGGCAATCACAGCTCCAAGTCGCTTAGGATAAGTCTCTATGAGCTTGCCACATCTTACCACTGGGATTTTTGCCCATTCCTCCTACCAAATCTGCTCCAGCTCCTTCAAGTTGGATGGTTTGCACTTGTGAACAGCAATCTTTAAGTCTGACTACAGATTTTCTATTGGATTGAGGTCTGGGCTGTGACTGGGCCATTCCAACACATTTACATGTTTCCCCTTAAACCCCCAAGTGTTGCTTTAGCCGTGTGTTTGGGGTCATTGTCCTGCTGGAAGGTGAACCTCCGTCCTAGCCTCAAATCACGCACAGAGTGGTGCAGGTTTTGCTCAAGAATATCCCTGTATTTAGCACCATCCATCTTTTCCTTAACTCTGACCAGTTTCCCAGTCCCGGCTGCTGAAAAACATCCCCACAGCATGATGCTGCCACCACCATGTTTCACTGTGGGGATGGTGTTCTTTGGGTGATGTGACGTGTTCAGTTTGGGCCAGACATAGCGTTTTCTTTGATGGACGAAAAGTTCAATTTTAGTGTCATCAGGCCAGAGCACCTTCCTCCAGACATTTTGGGAGTGTCCCACATGCCTTTTAGCAAACTCAAAACGTGCCATTTTTTTATTTTGCTGAAAGTAATGGCTTTCTTCTGGCCACTCTGCCATAAAGCCCAACTCTATGGAGCGTACGGCTTATTGTCGTCCTATGTACAGATACTCCAGTCTCTGCTGTGGATCTCTGCAGCTCCTCCAGGGTTACCTTAGGTCTCTATGCTGCCTCTCTAATTAATGCCCTTCTTGCCGGGTCCGTGAGTTTTGGTGGGCGGCCGTCTCTTGGCAGGTTTGCTGTGGTGCTATGTTCTTTCCATTTAGTTATGATAGATTTGATGGTGCCCCTGGGGATCATCAAAGATTTGGATATTTTTTTATAACCTAACCCTGACTTGTACTTCTCAACAACATTGTTCCTTACTTGTTTGGAGAGTTCCTTGGTCTTCATGGCAGTGTTTGGTTAGTGGTGCCTCTTGCTTAGGTGTTGCAGCCTCTGGGGCCTTTCAAAAAAGGTGTGTCTATGTAATGACAGATTATGTGACATTTAGATTGCACACAGGTGGACATCATTTCACTAATTATGTGACTTCTGAAGATAATTGGTTGCACCAGAGCTTTTTATGGGCTTCATAACAAAGGGGGTGAATACATCTGCACATGCCAATTTTCTGATTTCTATTTCTAAAAAATAGTTTTATGTATATATTTTTCTCATTTCACTTCACCAACTTAGACTATTGTGTTCTGATCCACCACATAAAATTCAGATTAACAAAACATTGAACTTAAGGCTGTAATGTAACAAAATAGGTAAAAAGACAAGGGGGGTGAATACTTTTGCAAGGCTCTGTATATAAATAATACATTGATTGCAATGTTGCTTAAAATAACATAACCTATGTAGCTAACCCTTTCTTAATCAACGTGTTTAGTTAACAAATTTATTAGGGTTAGGTTATTGATGAACTTATTAGACATTAAAATTTAAATCTATCCAAATCAGTGCAAGAATAAATAAAAAGTTGCTGGGTTTTATAAAACTCTTATACATTAGTGAACTAGGAATCAAGTCTATTTTCACTTGGCTTTCAGTGTAGGACCAGTGATGATGTAGAGCAGCAGTGATCCTTTAATACTTTTATTTGATTATTTATCTAAATTGTTGGAAGCACTACGTTATCTTGAAGAATTGTGACATTTATATATCCCAGAATTTCCTGCACTCAGAGTTTATCCCCCTGCAATCCCTTTGCATCTAAATCTATTCTGTACAATAAATAAGATAATCCTTCCAGTCCCACAAGACGCACCTACCGTCCCTTCTGGTTTTTACACACAATTTATTTTATAGGACTGAGCAAGTCCAAGGAAAAGATGGAGAGAGCACTGCTGCAGGATGAAGTGGAGGAGGACATCAGCGGGACTCAGTTTGTGTGTGAGACAGTGATGAGGAGTCTGACACTGGATGCGGCTCCAGATTATAACCCACCGCAGAAGAAGACCTCTCCTCACGGTGAGTTAAACGCCTTGTTCGCTTATCTCAGGAGGTTTGCTATGTCCTGATATGTGGACCAAGTAACAGAAAAGCATCTTAGAATTGTCTCAAGTTTTTTTTGTGTATTTGACCGTATTCATTTTGGTATTGGTACCTGAGCATTGCTCTGCCATTAGTACTCATTGGGTCTATCTGGTACTAAGCCCTTCAACAGTCACTGTCATTAGTACACTTTGGGTCTAGCAGAGACTGAGCCCTTAAACATGTCACTACCATTTTCTTGGAGGACAGCCTGTCTTGAATCCTGTTACACTACATTTATCTTCTGTATATTTTCTAAATTCATTGATACATTTTTCTTTAGAACATAACCCAGCAAACTGAAGCATTGATCTTTTTTAGTTGTTCTTTCCCTTAATAGTTTTAAGAAAAGACTGACCCCTCTTTCCATTCACCAGGTTCTCTTCAGTCCTCACCACAAACAAGTTTTACCTACAGTGTGAAGTCTGACGATCCTCCCATGCAAAGATCCTCCCCTGTGCTCAGTGGTCCGGATTCTCAGGAAGCAAGAAGCAAGGAGGAGGGTGATTGTGTAAAGGCAGCTTGTTCAGGTCAGTATAGTTACTGAGAAATAAAAAAGTTAGTGCTTCCCTATCCTAATTTAAAAAAAAACAAAAAAAAACACGTTTATTTGTAATCCAATAAAATAGACAGGTATCATTTATATAAACAACAAGAATAACGTAGAAGTCGGGCTGGAAGGGGGGTTGAGGTTGAGGAGGGGGTTGAGCTTGAGGAGGGAGGATGAGGATGGGGGGCTTGAGGAGGGAGGATAAGGATGGGGGTCTTGAGGAGGGAGGTTGAGGATGGGGGGCTTGAGGAGGGAGGTTGAGGATGGGGGGGATGAGGAGGGAGGTTGAGGATGAGGAGGGAGGTTGAGGATGAGGAGGGAGGTTGAGGATGAGGAGGGAGGTTGAGGATGAGGAGGGAGGTTGAGGATGAGGAGGGAGGTTGAGGATGAGGAGGAGGGGTTGAGGTTGAGTAGGGGGGTTGAGTAGGGGGGTTGAGTAGGGGGGTTGAGGAGGATGGGTTGAGGATGAGGAGGATGGGTTGAGGAGGAGGGGTTGAGGATGAGGAGGAGGGGTTGAGGAGGAGGGGTTGAGGATGAGGAGGAGGGGTTGAGGATGAGGAGGAGGGGTTGAGGTTGAGGAGGGGGGTTGAGGTTGAGGAGGGGGGTTGAGGATGAGGAGGGAGGTTGAGGATGAGGAGGGAGGTTGAGAAGTGGGGTTGAGGAGGGTGATAAGGGAGGTTGGAAGAGACACAGGGAAGGGAGAGGTTGGAAGAGACACGGAGAGAGAGGGGAACACAAAGGGACACAGGGGACAGCACATTTCCCACCGTCGGCTTATACTCGAGTCACTCATTTTAACCAGTATTTTGAGGTAAAATAGGTGCCTCGGCTTATACTCGAGTATATGCGGTAATAATAATGTAGAATGCATTATGAGCGGTGTATAGAAAGGAGACAAGAATAGTTCTGTCACTACGTAGATATGTAGTGGAAAATGGAGTATAATGTTGGGCATCACCACAAAGAATACATTACAGTTAAGTTTTGAGATGAAATCAAACAGATAATCTAGGAAATTTAAAAGTTTGAACTATAGAAAGGGACTAACCATTACAAGATCATATGATTACTTTATATAAATTATTTCAGGGTCAGTATAAGACTTTGTCAGGTGAACTTTTTGGCAAGATGTCACCCCTTGAGGTGCAACAGACAAAAATAACTTTAATAATAATGTGTCTGCAATAAAATCAATGTTTAAGAAAAAAAAAAAGTTTTGTGTTCCGAACTTCAGTAAAACTGCTTATCTCAACCACCAATCAAGTGTTCAAGAGGTCGGAGAGGAACTGCCCAGGGGGGCTGTATTGATGGGGGTCTTTATCTGTCCTGATGACAGTATTTATTTGCCTACTTCCCTTTGGTGGCTATTGCAAGTGAACCTGCACCAGTCACAAAACAAAAAACTATGTAGGACTGTATTTTTTCTATACTGATTTTATTTCTAATTAGTTATTAAATAAGCAAATTTAATCTTATTATTTGACCAAGACGGAAGTAAGATTAGAAAAATCTGCATATCGGTAATCCCATAGGGAAGTGTTCCTGTACATCTTGTATTGTGTGTTAAGTGGGACTGACACTCCATATGACCCTCTGATATTCTGCAGACCCCAAGCTTGAAGATATGTACAGAGATGAGCTGAGCTTGTCAGATGAGGATGACACTAGAGACGAAATAGAAAGCCAGGGATCCTGCACTTCCACAGAAGATTATATTATTGTCCTGCCCGAGTGCTTTGACACCAGTCGCCCACTGGGTGAGTCCATGTACAGCTCAGCCCTGTCTGAGACTGGCGGAGACAAGGAGTCAGAGCTGGAGTCCAAGGAGGAAGAGAACGCGGGGCAAGAGAAAGCTACACAGGCTCACAGCATCAACGACATCCTCACTACATCTCAGACACTGGATGCTGTGCCACTCACCCCAGAGGTGCTGCGACCCTCACCCCAGCTCAGGTAGAAACCCGGCTCTCTAGCAGTTCAAAAACAGTCATTGTAACGGAGACATTTAAAAGTAGAACAGCTCTTTCTGCATTAATTTTCTTTTTTAATTATTATTTTAGAGGGCTTGTAAGAACCTCTTTTAATTATGATGGGTTTTTTTTGTATCAAGTAATGCACATTAATCGCATGCTGATTTTGTATCTTTAAGGACATCACAAGTTCTTCCTGTGGCTGTAGAAGTGGAGATGGAAGCTGCAGCCACCACAACTTCTTCATATATTGAGCAAATAAACAGAGGTACTGGTATTCTGCATTGTTATAATGTCTTCCTGCATCTCGGACTGTGGTATAATCCTACAATATGCTGTGTACTAGATGTGCACTTAGAATATTTAGGCATCAGACATAGGCTTCTGTAAAGTTTCTGCACATATGTATAATAATTTAAACTTTTAGGAGAAAATATTTTTTTAAAATATTTAGAAGAAACTGAAAGAATACCAGGTTGGTAGCTCCAAACAGTGTCCCCCAGCTAGTTTCTTTTATATGTGTAGGTTAGCATTGCTCATACATAGAAATTGTATTATTATTATTATTATTATTATCTTTATTTATATCGCGCCTGCATATTCCGTATCGCTGTACAGGGGTTGAGTACATAGCAGAAAACAAATTAAACACCTTGTAAAGAATGGAGGGCCCTGTTTTTGAGCATAAAATCAAATGTACATAGAGCTTGTTTCCAAGGCACTGACACAAGATTGAAAACTTGCAAACTTACAATTGTAGAGTTGAAAATGGTGCTTGAAGCCAGCAGCATATCAGTCTGTCCGCTTCTTCTATAACAGGAACGTATTTAATGTCCATCCAAACATATGCACCTTCCTCATACAAGTTGCTCCAATTCTCCTTTCATCTAGCTATAAAACCTGATCATAAAATTACTACATAAATGAGTGGCAATATTTGGGGAGCCCTGACTACTAAAATGTATAGTGCTGGCTCCTAAATATTTTTTCCAATGTATAATTTGTCTCTATGAAGATTATATATATATATATATTCCATAGCACTCCTGCAATCTCACCCTGCTGCCGTGGGTGTAAAAATATTAATATATCTAGCCTAGAAATATAAAACCCAAACAGTTTCTTTAAAGGCCACTGTAGTTGGAAACTTTTATATTTGAAACACGAGAATTGTTTTTTTTTTTTTTTTTTTTTTTTTATGAGCAGCAATTGATCTATAGTGTAGAAAAATAGAAGGGTGTATGAGTCTAAGGTGTAAATAACATAGGATTAAACACCTACAACCATCAAAGATGATGCCCGGGTGATAATACAACTGAATTAAGTAGATGATATGAGGGCTATAAAATGACAGCTGCACCAAAAAAACACAGAGAAACGCTGTGAGAGAAATCAAAGTACCATAGTACACCAAATATGCAGAGAATATATATATAAAAAAAAAAAATATATATATATATATATATATATATATATATATATATATATATATATATATATATATAAATGTGTGTATATACACATACAATTGTTCATACTGTTCATGAGAACTAGTATCCCACAGGACATATTCTTTTCACCTGTCAGACAAGTCTATAATGCAATGTACTGGGCTGAGTGTCCTATATTATTAACCATTCTGTGTTTTATCCAAGACTCTCCAAATGAGCATCTCCCCAGGATACCTCCTCTACAAGTGGACCCTCCTCCCAGAAATTGCTTTGATCATTCAAGGTATGAATTTGGGAACTTGTTGCAAGTCTCTCCCTAAATCTAGTTCCTATAAAAACTCGGGTAGCATTAAAGGGACACCACCAATGTCCATGGTATTTCAGAAACAACCAGTACACATATTAACAAATATTAATATTTGTCCTTAAAAATATTCATAAGAAATCATCTAAAAAAGTTGGGTATTTTAAGGTTAGCATGCCCCTCTCAGATAAATAATAACAGTCACAGAGATTTTTGTGCCATGCTTATCAATTTTCTAATTTTTACCAACTGATCTTGCTTCTGTGTCTTATATCTCCATTTCTGAGAGATCCTCAGGAGAGAGGGACGATAATTTCATGTAATTTATGGGTGAACAAAACTAACTTTTCCATTTATAAATTACTGTTGGTCATTAAAACTTTTATTTATATGTGTTCTGCAATTACTGTGAAATGTGCTGTGGCACTCAGTATTATCCAGCCCCAGACATGGTTATTTAATGGTTTGCATAGACTGATCATGGGTAACCTGCGTACATCATATTGCTTCTATTGCGATTATAGATTGTGTAGTTACATACATACAGCATGACTCGGTTCCCAATCTAAATTTATGCTGTTTGATGTATTTTCTTGGCAGTGTCACGTGCCCTCTACAGCTCATGAAGACACAGACCCTATAGTACTCAGTGTGCAGTGTTTTCTAATCAGTGACCATCTCTCAACAATATGCTGCTAAGACATGATAGGCTGGGACACTACACTGCACCTACAGAGTCTGTGTCTGAATACACTGGAGTGAGCAGATCCATCCAAAAGTACATTATATGCCTAATAACGTCAATATCCCTTTAAAAATATATAGTACATAAGTATGTGCTTGTACAGATACACACAGTACTAGTGTTTTTAAATCCAAATTGTAAATTTATATTAGACATAAAATGTTCTCCATGTAAACTAAGTGGGATTAAGTTGTTTGTATGTACTGATTCCCAGCAGACAGCACCCAAGGGTGAGCATCGCTGGCGGCCTCGTGAAGGGAGCGCTGTCTGTTGCAGCATCCGCCTACAAGGCGCTATTCACTGGACAGCAAGAGTCAGCGGAGGTGAGCCCGAGACTAACTACACTTCCAGGGAGCAGGGAGGAGCCTTGAAATGTTAAATTGGTGTATAAGAGGAAGTCTTAGACGGACATGGAAGGTTTTCAGATGTAACTAGGTATATGAGTTCCTTGTGTATTTACTTTTATGTACTTTATTTTGTTAAGAAGCGCTTATAAGCTCTGTTTTTACTGACTAAAATTAAACAGGATTGCCCTCTGCAGCTCACACAGACTCTGTAGCGCAGGTTGTGCAGGGTCTCATGCTAACCAATCAGTGACCATCTCTCAGCAGCATTTTGAAACTTGCTGCTGAGACGTCGTCCTGATAGGCTAGGACACTACACATCCTGCCCAATATAGTTTGTGTCTGTATCAGCTGCAGAGGGCTGATCCATATAGGGACTATTTGAATTATTTGACACTGTAAAAACAGCACATAATCGCTTCCTAATAAAATAAAGTACATACACAGGGATATGATAAACCTAGTAACATCCAGGAACCTTCCCTTTATTAGATTGCCACACTATATGTTAATAAAAAGTTTGCTTTATTGTTGGATAACCTTTTAAAATCATTCTTCTGTTATAATTCTTCAAAAGAACATACTGTAAATTAGGGCTTTCGTGTCATGTGACATAATCTAGTTTGAAAGGCACTATATCTCTCGTTATCTATATCTCTTATGCCATTTGCAGCCGTCCTTGCTTTATGTTTACACATTGCTATGTTTCTTCCCAGCCAACATGTACCGAGGAGCAGGCCGGCGCCATGATGGCAATCCTCCTGGAGATGGGGTTCTGCGACCGGCAACTCAACCAGAGGCTTCTGCGCAAACACAACTACAATCTCATGGACGTAGTGACCGAACTGATCCAAATCAACGACAACGACTGGTATTCGGCTCGGTACTGACGCGTGGTGGTGCTGCGCAAGCTAAGCTGTCCGGAAAACAAACTTTTGCACGTTTTAACTAAAAGACGGTGCGGCTTGCTGGGCTCTGCACGGCACGTGCCTGGTTTTTATTCTCTTTCCCAGTGTTGTTAATGACCTGATATGGGTGACTAAAATTCTCCACGGACCAATAAAATAATTGGTGTTTTGGAGTTGGAAGGACATGGCTGCTGCAGCAGAACCTGCGTGACGCCGTGAGTAACATCTCTTATGCAGGGAGTAACATCCCCCACCCCCCTGGAAAGGGGGGGGGGGGGGTGCTGCAGCAGCGATGGTCTTCCTGGCTGTGTGTGTATGGATCAGTGTAGAGTGGTTAACCCTTTGTGGATCTTGCAGGTGATTACACATTACAAAACACTACAGTGGGCTGTCGGATCACACTTTGTACTAGAATATCCAAACTTAAGACCCCATGTTGAATCTTATCCCATCACCTGCTCTTTCATGAGTCACCAGCAAGTGTCCTGGTTTGATCCTTAGAGGATAAATGACCACTGACACTCTAAACTGCCCAGGGTAGTCTCAAGGCATTGTCAACACTACAGCATCACAACAGCCCCATCTTTTTTTTTTTTTTGTTTTGTTTCCTTTCTGTCTAACTTTGTTCTTCCCACTTCATCGAAATGTTCTTTAAAAAAATATGTTAAAAAAAACAAACAAGTAATGAGCGCTTAGACTCCAAAAAAAAAATGCGTATTTTCACTTGCACAAAGCACTTCAATCCTTTTCTACAGCGAGCTGCATCTTTGTTTTGCTTCGCATAATTTAATCCCAGGATTCCCTATTATTTTCCTTAAAAAAAAAAATGCCTTTAGATAAGTTTTGTAAAGTATTTTTAAGCTTTAAACTAGTTGCTGCTTTTTTGTAAATTCGGTGCAATTTGCATTTTTCCTTCGCCTCAAGGTTGGGTAACAGATCTCAGTTTTGAAGGGTGTATATGGTGTAGTGCCCCCCCCCCCCCCCCCCGTACCCTATAAGAAAATATCAAGTGTGTCTAGATTAGAAGGGGCAATAGAAATATTAGTTTTACAAGATTATGTCTGATGAAGCTTTATTTTCCCCTTGGTTTAGTAATCTTAAGGCTGTACTGGGTGGTAAGGACCAGGCACCTGTAGCACTTAATGGTCGATAGAATGAATTCATTTATTTTTCTTGGTTCTAATTTAATAAACTTGATTGTTAAAGGGACATCGTTTATCTGTATGTACTTTTATTTTTTAATAAGAAGTGCTTATAATCCCAGGTTTGTCTGCCTAAATTCAAACAAATAGTCCCTGTATAGGTCTGCCCATTGCAGCTGCATGTCGATGGGATGATCACTTGTTAGTATGGAGACACAGCAAGTACAACATAGGGACTATTTGTTTGATTTTAGGCTGTAAAAATAGAGCTTATCAGCACTTCTTAATAAAATAAAATACATAAAAGATACAGAGATATTATACACTTAGTAACATCCAGGAACCTTCCATATAACACCACGACCATCAAGTATTAAAACCAAATTTTACATATAATTAGTACAGATGCCAATATTCAAAAGGTTTGCTAAAATTAATGAGAATAATGATATTTTAATGGTTTATTGATCAATTAGAACAAAATGTAATATCTATAGTATATACACCATGAATTAACTGAATAGATCTAGATAGCTTTACTCCCTCTAACGTACTTAAAATTGGTCTGATTTTGTTATATATTTACATCAATAATATTACTAGAGTAAAGCAGTACACTAAAGGCCTATTTCCCAGGTCCTGACACTTAATTTGTATTATTATGTAGAACTAGAATATAATAGGAAATCATTTTATTCCAAAAACACATTGCTGTAAAATAAAATTATATACATAGATAGGAAAATAGAAAAATCTAACCAATGCCTATGACCCTCGAGGGATTCCTCCTAATCATGAAGGCTGCATATTACATACCCCATAAGTAAGCTTTTTGGGGTATGCCATATGCAGCCTTCCATATAGGACAAATCCCTTGAGGATTATAGGCATTCGTTAGATTTGTCTATATTCTTCCTTGTGTATATAATTTTATTTTAAAGCAATGTGTTTTTGGAATAAAATTATTTTTCTGATATATTCTAGCAAAAAGTTAATTTGTTTGTGTCCATAAAGAAAAATATATATATATTTCAATTCCTACATTTACAAAAATCTTGCTTAAATAAATTTAAAATGAGAAAAATGTTTCCATAAAGAAAAAGATATATATATTTCAACTCCTACATTTATAGAAATACTGCTTTAAATAGATTTAAAATGAGAAAAATGTATGTTAAAAAAAGAAATCACTATTCATGTAAGAGTTAAAGGGTGAGGCATTAATCTAATTTTGAAAATCAGTTAATGATGATTTTTTTTTTAATAATATTTAAGAAACTCTCAAGGTGGACTTTAATATATATATATATATATATATATATATATATATATAAAAAGCTAAATATGAGTGGTGCAATCCTATGGAATTCTTAAAAATATTGACCTGGTAATTACTCAAAACCCTATTTTCCTTTTGTATGTTTCTTTAAATGTAATTAAAAAAAATATTAATTTGCCCAATAAAGACACATAATTAGCTAGATCATCGGACTAAAAAAAAAAATGCATGAAAAGGAAGGTCAATAAAATGTATCACATGGTGCGTTTAGGTCAGTTTATTGTTCGGGAGTTTTCTTTCATGGAGGGTGAGATTTTATAATCAAGAGGAGGTGACAGTAAGACATTTTTGAGATGCAAATCCATTAGATAAAGCTTAAATATTAACGTTTAACCAAAAAATATTTATGGTGCCATATTAAAGAGTGGCATTTAGGCTTTCAATATGGCGTTGTCCTAATATAATAAAATATTTGTCTCGTCGTCTCTTTTCCAAAAAGCGATGAGCTGTACAAGATTTTATATATAAAAGGAGCCATGTTTGAAATGGTATTTGGATTAAAGAGCAAAGCCTTTGTGGGCACATTTGCATGTCCCTTCCCAGAAGACAGTGTGATAACTTTATTTCTCGGAATTCTGAACAGAAAACAAGTTATCGAACTAGTTTTGGACGTTCAAGTGTGCACAGAAATGTATACTATAATAACATTTTCAGATGTGCCGCCATATTGCATAATTATTTCAAACAATCTTTGGCACTCACACCCTACTCTTGATTTAAAATAGTTATCAGTATTTTTACTTAAAAATTATGCTGTACTAAACTTAAAGAGACAACTCCCATCATGGTAAATTATGGTTCTCTGTGCGGACAAGTCCCAGGAAGCATTTCTCAAGATCAGCCTCATACAGACGCCATATTGTTTTCTCACCCAATGGACAAAAACAAATAAATGATGGTAAACTATGGATTATTCAAGCAATTAATGTGTTCAAATAATGAAACTTACCAAGAAGTGTAGACCGGTTGGTTGTAACCCCTTCAATATGAATACATGGTCAGGAAAGGGGCAACCTAGGACCCCCTCTGCTACTTCCCACCCCCCAATGCCTCAAAATCATTTCTCTCTGTATATTTCATTAGGGCTTGCATGATGTCCTGAAGGATTCCTAGTTTGGTTCTGGTGTCTGTATATCATTTAGAAAAGCACTTTAAAAATAAGAAAATCTTTACAATGTGATGTAAAAATAAATCTTGTTATCTGAAACCGTTTAATAAAATCAGAAAGTCAACATGTGTTGTCATTTTGTACAGTAATGGTAAAATTCTCATTTGAATCTCCCCTTACCCTCTTGGGAAAGTATCCACTTAGTAAAGAAAATAGAACCTCACAATAAAGAATAATTGCTAAACAAAATGCAAATGTAAATAATTGTTTGCGATCTAAAAATATTTTGCCCATTATCCAGTTTAGTTATTCAAGACAATATAGAAAGAAAACATGGTGGTCCTTTTAAGCCCTGGGCATCAGCCATAGTGATCTATAAACCACCGCCATAATTATAAATGTGACTTGAAACTCTATGCAGAGGAAATGTTGGTAACTTAAATGGCTCAATAAATATAATGTCCTAAAATATACATTTTATCTAAAGTTTGCTCTTGATAAAGAGTAATAATAATAATAAACATTATCAGCCTTTTTATCAACTATTTCTCTGATTATTGTAACCTTGTATTTGCTATAGAAGCAAAGAAAAAAACATCACACAAAACAAATACAAAAATCTAAATTATTCGCGTTTTCATAATTTACAGAATTTATTGTCATTGCATATAAATAAAACATCAGATCTCACATTGCAGGGTCATAATCAGAGACGTACAACACGTTATTCGCAAACAAAAATATTCACAAGAGAGAGTCTTTCTGCTCAGCAAGATATTATGGGTAAGACATTTGAGACTTGGTACTTTTGATGGTAGAGTTTTGGCAGCCATGCATTGTATGGTGGTACTTTGGACACGTTAAGGTTGGTGGCTTGTCTATCTGCCTCGGCATATTGGCAGCAGTGGACATGCTTTGCATGCTGGTTTGATCAGTCACCTCAGCAGCTAATTCAGATTTGTACAAGTGTTGAGCACAGGAGGTGGAGCAAAAATACTCATATTTAATTCTAAGTACTTACTATAGATTAAAAAATGTGTACCCCTCCCACACAAACAACCTCCACCAACACATCAGAGATGCCTCCAGGAACCAGCAGAGGCGTCAAACTGTTTATCTAAATTAAAACATTCCTGACAATTTAATCTCGTAGGTACATATATTCTATATATATATATATATATATATATATATATATATCATCCCTTTTGCCCATTATTTAAACTCATTCTACACAAGTTATGATTTTTCAATATTCCATTAAGGACCCCCCCCCCCCCCCCCCCCCCCAGACCGAACCGGTTTCACCTTTCGCGGCAGGTCTAGGCTTAAACTAAGAATGCAGAAGGAGCAGAATACAGCAAAATGAATCATTTAAATTACATTCACATATCTGGCAAAATAGGTGCACCGAAACCAGCACTAAAGTTGCATAAATCCCCTTATTTTTTAACCCCCTATATTCCAGATAGAGGTATACTAGAATTTTTTTATGCAAACACCATGCAGCATCTTCTCACTAGGACATTATAATACAAATATGGCCAACAATCATCTAAAAAAAAAAAAAAGTGCAAATACTAGATTTTTGGTGAGTTTTCCCCCCCATGTGGAGTTTATATTATATATATATATCCGATAAACTGTATTGAAACAAATGTAAAATAAAAGTCTTTCAGCTGGCCTAATAATCATGGTGGGTTGCTCAGAAGCAAGTGGGGGACACTGGTGTTGCTCCTGCAATCCAGGTACTCATATCCGTCAAAGGTCATCTGCTCCCAGTGGCCAAGATACGAACAATTCAAAGTGCCCCTAGAAAAGAACAGAAGGTGCCGTTGGAAAATACTCATGGAAGGTGCATGGAAAACATACAAACTATTTAATAAATTAAAAATAAGATCTATTTATACTGGCTATAAACAATTAGAAGAGTACAAAGAAACTCTTTGAATGAGTGGAGCACACAGAGAGAGAGAAAGAGAAGCCCTCTATAAATTAGTGGCACACACGGAAATCCTATAAATCACGGTCGCACAGAGACATCCTATAAATCAGAGGATGTGTACAGGGAAATTCTATAAATCAAGGGAGCCCCAAGAAGCCCTATAAAACAGGGGCGCACAGAGAAATCCTATAAATTAGGGGAGCACAGAAACATCCTATAAATCAGGGGCGCACAGGGAAATCCTATAAATCAGGGTCGCAACGAGAAATCCTATAAATTAGGGGCGCTCAGAGAAATGCTAAAAATCGGGGGAGCAAAGAGAAATCCTATAAATTAAGGGCGCACAGAGAAATCCAATAAAACACGGGCGCACAGAGACATCCTATAAATCAGGGGCGCACAGAGAAATCCTATAAATCAGGGGCGCACAGAGAAATCCTAAAAATCAGGGACGCACAGAGAAATCCTATAAATCAGGGGAGCAAAGAAAATCCTAAAAATCAGGGTAGCAAAGAGAAATCCTATAAATCGGGAGCAAAAAGAAATCCTATAAATCAGAGGCGCACAGAGAAATCCAATAAAACAAGGGCGCAGAGAAGAATACCCATTAATCAGGGGCGCACAGAGAAATCCTATAAATCAGAAGCGTACAGAGAAATCCTACAAATCAGGGTAGCAAAGAGAAATCCTATAAATCGGGAGCAAAAAGAAATCCTATAAATCAGAGGCGCACAGAGAAATCCAATAAAACAAGGGCGCAGAGAAGAATACCCATTAATCAGGGGCGCACAGAGAAATCCTATAAATCAGAAGCGTACAGAGAAATCCTACAAATCAGGGGAGCAAAGAGAAATCCTATAAATCAGGGGTGCACAGAGAAATCCAATAAAACAAGGGCGCAAAGCAGAAATCCTATAAAAAATGGGAGCAAAGAAAAATCCTATAAATTAAGGGCGCTCAGAGAAATGCTAAAAATCAGGGGAGCAAAGATAAATCCTGATTTATAGGATTTATTTGTGCGCCTTCTGATTTATAGGGATGCACAGAGAAATCCTTTAAATCAGGGACGCACAGAGAAATCCTATAAATCAGGGATGCACAGAGAAATCCAATAAAACAAGGGCGCAAAGCAGAAATCCTATAAAAAATGGGAGCAAAGAGAAATCCTATAAATCAGGGGCACACAGAGAAATCCTATAAATCAGGGACGCACAGAGAAATCCAATAAAACAAGGGCGCAAAGCAGAAATCCTATAAAAAATGGGAGCAAAGAGAAATCCTATAAATCAGGGGCGCACAGAGAAATCCTATAAATCAGGGGCGCTCAGAGAAATCCTAAAAATCAGGGGCGCTCAGAGAAATCCTAAAAATCAGGGGCGCTCAGAGAAATCCTAAAAATCAGGGGCGCTCAGAGAAATCCTAAAAATCAGGGGCGCTCAGAGGAATCCTATAAATCAGGGGCGCACAGGGAAATCCTATAAATCAGGGACGCACAGAGAAATCCAATAAAACAAGGGCGCAGAGAAGAAATCATATAAAAAATGGGAGCAAAGAAAAAGCCTATAAATTAGGGGCGCTCAGAGAAATGTTAAAAATCAGGGGAGCAAAGATAAATCCTATAAATCAGGGGCACACAGAAAAATCCTATAAATCAGGGGCACACAGAAAAATCCTATAAATCAGGGGCACACAGAAAAATCCTATAAATCAGGGGCACAGAGAAATCCTATAAATCAGGGGAGCACAGAGAAATCCTATAAATCAGGGGCGCACAGTGAAATCCTACAAATCAGGGGCGCTCAGAGAAATCCTACAAATCAGGGACGCACAGTGAAATCCTACAAATCAGGGGCGCTCAGAGAAATCCTACAAATCAGGGACGCACAGAGAAATCCAATAAAACAAGGGCGCAGAGAAAAAAACCTAGAAAAAATGGGAGCAAAGAGAAATCCTATAAATTAGGGGCGCACAGAGAAATCCTACAAATTAGGGACGCACAGAGAAATCCTATAAATTAGGGACGCACAGAGAAATCCTATAAATCAGGGGAGCAAAAATAAATCCTATAAATCAGGGGCGCACAGAGAAAACCTATAAATCAGGGACGCACAGAGAAATCCTATAAATCAGGGGAGCAAAGAGAAATCCTAAAAATTAGGGGAGAAAAAAGAAATCCTATAAAGGAGTGCTCAAAGAAATCCTAAAAATCAGGGGAGCACAGAGAAATCCTATAAATTAGGGGCGCACAGTGAAATCCTACAAATCAGGGGCGCACAGTGAAATCCTACAAATCAGGGGCTCTCAGAGAAGTCCTACAAATCAGGGACGCAGAGAAGAAATCCTATAAATCAGGGGAGCACAGGGAAATCCTATAAATCAGGGGTGCACAGAGAAATCCATATAAATCAGGGATGCACAGCGAAATCCTACAAATCAGGGGCAAAGAGAAGAAATCCTAGAAAAAATGGGAGCAAAGAGAAATCCTAAAAATCAGGGGAGCAAAAAGAAATCCTATAAATCAGAAGCGCACAGAGAAATCCTATAAATCAGGGACGCACAGAGAAATCCTATAAAATCAGGGGCGCACAGAGAAATCCTAAAAAATCAGGGGCGCACAGAGAAATCCTATAAATCAGGGGGCGCACAAGGAAATCCTATAAATCAGGGACGCACAGAGAAATCCTATAAAAAATGGGAGCAAAGAGAAATCCTATAAATCACTGGGGGAAAGAAAAATCCTATAAATCAGGGGCGCTCAGAGAAATCCTATAAATTAGGGGCGCACAGAGAAATCCAATAAAACAAGGGCGGAGAGAAGAAATCCAATAAAACACGGGCGCACAGAGAAATCCAATAAAACAAGGGCGCAGAGAAGAAATCATATAAAAAATGGGAGCAAAGAAAAAGCCTATGAATTAGGGGCGCTCAGAGAAATGTTAAAAATCAGGGGAGCAAAGATAAATCCTATAAATCAGGGGCACACAGAAAAATCCTATAAATCAGGGGCACACAGAAAAATCCTATAAATCAGGGGCACACAGAAAAATCCTATAAATCAGGGGCAGAGAGAAATCCTATAAATCAGGGGAGCACAGAGAAATCCTATAAATCAGGGGCGCACAGTGAAATCCTACAAATCAGGGGCACACAGTGAAATCCTACAAATCAGGGGCGCTCAGAGAAATCCTACAAATCAGGGACGCACAGAGAAATCCAATAAAACAAGGGCGCAGAGAAAAAAACCTAGAAAAAATGGGAGCAAAGAGAAATCCTATAAATTAGGGGCGCACAGAGAAATCCTACAAATTAGGGACGCACAGAGAAATCCTATAAATTAGGGACACACAGAGAAATCCTATAAATTAGGGAAGCACAGAGAAATCCTATAAATTAGGGACGCACAGAGAAATCCTATAGATCAGGGGAGCAAAAATAAATCCAATAAATCAGGGGTGCACAGAGAAAACCTATAAATCAGGGACGCACAGAGAAATCCTATAAATCAGGGGAGCAAAGAGAAATCCAAAAAATTAGGGGAGAAAAAAGAAATCCTATAAAGGAGTGCTCAAAGAAATCCTAAAAATCAGGGGAGCACAGAGAAATCCTATAAATCAGAAGCGCACAGAGAAATCCTATAAATCAGAAGCGCACAGAGAAATCCTATAAATCAGAAGCGCACAGAGAAATCCTATAAATCAGGGACGCACAGAGAAATCCTATAAATCAGGGGCGCCCAGAGAAATCCTATAAATCAGGGGCGCACAGAGAAATCCTATAAATCAGGGGGCGCACAAAGAAATCCAATAAAACAAGGGCGCAAAGCAGAAATCCTATAAAAAATGGGAGCAAAGAGAAATCCTAAAAATCAGGGGAGCAAAAAGAAATCCTATAAATCAGAAGCGCACAGAGAAATCCTATAAATCAGAAGCGCACAAAGAAATCCTATAAATCAGGGACGCACAGAGAAATCCTATAAATCAGGGGCGCCCAGAGAAATCCTATAAATCAGGGGCGCACAGAGAAATCCTATAAATCAGGGGGCGCACAAAGAAATCCAATAAAACAAGGGCGCAAAGCAGAAATCCTATAAAAAATGGGAGCAAAGAGAAATCCTATAAATCAGGGGCACACAGAAAAATCCTATAAATCAGGGGCAGAGAGAAATCCTATAAATCAGGGGAGCACAGAGAAATCCTACAAATCAGGGGCGCACAGTGAAATCCTACAAATCAGGGGCGCTCAGAGAAATCCTACAAATCAGGGACGCACAGAGAAATCCAATAAAACAAGGGCGCAGAGAAGAAATCCTAGAAAAAATGGGAGCAAAGAGAAATCCTATAAATTAGGGGCGCACAGAGAAATCCTATAAATTAGGGGCGCACAGTGAAATCCTACAAATCAGGGGCGCACAGTGAAATCCTACAAATCAGGGGCGCACAGTGAAATCCTACAAATCAGGGGCGCACAGTGAAATCCTACAAATCAGGGGCGCACAGTGAAATCCTACAAATCAGGGGCTCTCAGAGAAGTCCTACAAATCAGGGGCTCTCAGAGAAGTCCTACAAATCAGGGACGCAGAGAAGAAATCCTAGATAAAATGGGAGCAAAGAGAAATCCTATAAATCAGGGGAGCACAGAGAAATCCTATAAATCAGGGGTGCACAGCGAAATCCTACAAATCAGGGGCAAAGAGAAGAAATCCTAGAAAAAATGGGAGCAAAGAGAAATCCTAAAAATCAGGGGAGCAAAAAGAAATCCTATAAATCAGAAGCGCACAGAGAAATCCTATAAATCAGGGACGCACAGAGAAATCCTATAAATCAGGGGCGCACAGAGAAATCCTATAAATCAGGGGCGCTCAGAGAAATCCTATAAATCAGGGGCGCTCAGAGAAATCCTATAAATCAGGGGCGCTCAGAGAAATCCTATAAATTAGGGATGCAAAGAGAAATCCAATAAATCAGGGACGCACAGAGAAAGCCTATAAATCAGGGGAGCAAAATGAAATCCTATAAATCAGGGGCGCTCAGAGAAATCCAATAAAACAAGGGCGCAGAGAAGAAATCATATAAAAAATGGGAGCAAAGAGAAATCCTAAAAATCAGGGGCGCTCAGAGAAATCCTAAAAATCAGGGGCGCTCAGAGAAATCCTACAAATCGGGGGCGCTCAGAGAAATCCTACAAATCGGGGGCGCTCAGAGAAGAAATCCTAGATAAAATGGGAGCAAAGAGAAATCCTATAAATCAGGGGCGCACAGAGAAAGCCTATAAATCAGGGGAGCAAAATGAAATCCTATAAATCAGGGGCGCTCAGAGAAATCCAATAAAACAAGGGCGCAGAGAAGAAATCATATAAAAAATGGGAGCAAAGAGAAATCCTAAAAATCAGGGGCGCTCAGAGAAATCCTAAAAATCAGGGGCGCTCAGAGAAATCCTACAAATCGGGGGCGCTCAGAGAAATCCTACAAATCGGGGGCGCTCAGAGAAGAAATCCTAGATAAAATGGGAGCAAAGAGAAATCCTATAAATCAGGGGCGCACAGGGAAATCCTATATATCAGGGACGCACCGAGAAATCCAATAAAACAAGGGCGCAGAGAAGAAATCCTAGAAAAAATGGGAGCAAAGAGAAATCCTATAAATTAGGGGCGCTCAGAAAAAAGCTAAAAATCAGGGGAGCAAAGAGAAATCCTATAAATTAGGGACGCACAGAGAAATCCTATAAATCAGGGGAGCACAGAGAAATCCAATAAAACAAGGGCGCAGAGAAGTAATCCTATAAAAAATGGGAGCACAGAGAAATCCCTCTAAATCAGAAGCGCACAGAGAAATCCTATAAATTAGGGACGCACAGAGAAATCCTATAAATCAGGGGCGCACAGAGAAATCCTATAAATCAGGGGGCGCACAAAGAAATCCTATAAATCAGGGGGCGCACAAAGAAATCCTATAAATCAGGGGGCGCACAGAGAAATCCTATAAATTAGGGACGCACAGAGAAATCCTATAAATTAGGGGCGCACAGAGAAATCCTATAAATCAGGGGCGCAAAGAGAAATCCTAAAAATCAGGGGAGCAAAGAGAAATCCTATAAATTAGGGGCGCACAGAGAAATCATGTAAAAAATGGGAGCAAAGAGAAATCCTATAAATCAGGGGCGCAAAGAGAAATCCTATAAATCAGGGGCGCAGGGAAGAAATCACAGGAGTAATGTAAGACAATCCTAGCCCCAGAGTGTACTAATGGAAAGCATGGTAGTAATATAAAACAATGCTAGGCCCAGAGTGTACTAATGGAAAGCACGGTAGTAATATAAAACAATGCTAGGCCCAGAGTGTACTAATGGAAAGCACAGGAGTGATATGAGACAATGCTAGGCCCACAGTGTACTAATGGAAAGCACAGGAGTGATATGAGACCATTCTAGGCCCAAGGTGTACTAATGGAAAGCACAGGAGTAATAGGAGGCAATGAAAGGCCCAGAGTGTACTAATGGAAAGCACGGTAGTAATATAAAACAATGCTAGGCCCAGAGTGTACTAATGGAAAGCACAGGAGTAATAGGAAACAATGCTCGGCCCAGAGTGTACTAATGGAAAGCACAGGAGTGATATGAGACAATGCTAGGCCCAGAGTGTACTAATGGAAAGCACAGGAGTAATGTGAGAAAATGCTAGGGCCCAGAGAGTACTAAATGAAAAGCACGGGAGTAATAGGAGGCAATGTTTGGCCCAAGGTGTACTAATGGAAAGCACGGGAGTAATAGGATCAGGAGAGCAAAGAGAAATCCTATAAATCAGGGGAGCAAAGAGAAATCCTATAAATCAGGGGTGCACAGAGAAATCCTATAAATCAGGGGAGCAAAATGAAATCCTATAAATCAGGGGAGCAAAGAGAAATCCTATAAATCAGGGGAGCAAAGAGAAATCCTATAAATCAGGGGAGCAAAGAGAAATCCTATAAATCAGGGGTGCACAGAGAAATCCTATAAATCAGGGGAGCAAAATGAAATCCTATAAATCAGGGGAGCAAAGAGAAATCCTATAAATCAGGGGCGCAAAGAGAAATCCTATAAATCAGGGGCGCAAAGAGAAATCCTATAAATCAGGGGCGCACAGAGAAATCCTATAAATCAGGGGCGCAGGGAAGAAATCACAGGAGTAATGTGAGACAATGCTAGGCCCAGAGTGTACTAATGGAAAGCACAAGAGTGATATGAGACCATCCTAGGCCCAAGGTGTACTAATGGAAAGCACAGGAGTAATAGAAGGCAATGATAGGCCCAGAGTGTACTAATGGAAAGCACAGGAGTAATAGGAGACAATGATAGGCCCAGAGTGTACTAATGGAAAGCACAGGAGTGATATGAGACAATCCTAGGCCCAGAGTGTACTAATGGAAAGCACAGGAGTAATAGGAGACTAGGCCCAGAGTGTACTAATGGAAAGCACAGGAGTAATGCAAGACAATGCTAGGCCCAGAGTGTACTAATGGAAAGCACAGGAGTAATGTAAGACAATGCTAGGCCCAGAGTGTACTAATGGAAAGCACGGGAGTAATAGGATCAGGGGCGCAAAGAGAAATCCAATAAAACAAGGACGCAGAGAAGAAATCCTAAAAATCGGGGGAGCAGGGAAGAAATCACAGGAGTAATGTGAGACAATGCTAGGCCCAGAGTGTACTAATGGAAAGCACAGGAGTGATATGAGACCATCCTAGGCCCAGAGTGTACTAATGGAAAGCACAGGAGTAATATGAGACAATGCTAGGCCAAACGTGTACTAATGGAAAGCACGGGAGTAATAGCAGACAATGATAGGCCCAAGGTGTACTAATGGAAAGCACAGGAGTGATATGAGACAATCCTAGGCCCAGAGTGTACTAATGGAAAGCACAGGAGTAATGTAAGACAATGCTAGGCCCAGAGTGTACTAATGGAAAGCACAGGAGTGATATGAGACAATGCTAGGCCCAGAGTGTACTAATGGAAAGCACGGGAGTAATAGCAGACAATGATAGGCACAGAGTGTACTAATGGAAAGCACAGGAGTGATATGAGACAATCCTAGGCCCAGAGTGTACTAATGGAAAGCACAGGAGTAATGTGAGACAATGCTAGGCCCAGAGTGTACACATGGAAAGCACAGGAGTAATAGGAGACTAGGCCCAGAGTGTACTAATGGAAAGCACAGGAGTGATATGAGACAATCCTAGGCCCAGAGTGTACTAATGGAAAGCACAGGAGTAATGTAAGACAATGCTAGGCCCAGAGTGTACTAATGGAAAGCACAGAAGTAATGTAAGACAATGCTAGGCCCAGAGTGTACTAATGGAAAGCACAGGAGTGATATGAGACAATGCTAGGCCCACAGTGTACTAATGGAAAGCACAGGAGTAATGTAAGACAATCCTAGGCCCGAGGTGTACTAATGGAAAGCACAGGAGTGATATGAGACCATCCTAGGCCCGAGGTGTACTAATGGAAACCACGGGAGTTATAGGAGACAATGATAGGCCCACAGTGTACTAATGGAAAGCACAGGAGTAATAGGAGACAATGCTAGGCCAAACGTGTACTAATGGAAAGCACAGGAGTAATAGGAGGCAATGCTAGGCCCAGAGTGTACTAATGGAAAGCACAGGAGTAATAGGAGGCAATGCTAGGCCCAGAGTGTACTAATGGAAAGCACGGTAGTAATATAAGACAATGCTAGGCCCAGAGTGTACTAATGGAAAGTACAGGAGTAATGTAAGACAATGCTAGGCCCACAGTGTACTAATGGAAAGCACAGGAGTAATGTGAGAAAATGCTAGGCCAGGAGTGTACTAATGGAAAGCACAGGAGTGATATGAGACCATCCTAGGCCCAAGGTGTACTAATGGAAAGCACGGGAGTAATAGGAGACAATGCTAGGCCCACACTGTACTAATGGAAAGTACAGGAGCAATAGGAGACAATACACAGTGTACTAATGGAAAGCACGGTAGTAATATAAAACAATGCTAGGCCCAGAGTGTACTAATGGAAAGCACAGGAGTAATAGGAAACAATGCTCGGCCCAGAGTGTACTAATGGAAAGCACAGGAGTGATATGAGACAATGCTAGGCCCAGAGTGTACTAATGGAAAGCACAGGAGTAATGTGAGAAAATGCTAGGGCCCAGAGAGTACTAAATGAAAAGCACAGGAATAATGTGAGGCAATGCTAGGTCCAGAGTGTACTAATGGAAAGCATGGGAGTAATTTGAGACAATGCTAGGGCCCAGAGTGTGCTAATGGAAAGTACAGGAGTAATGTGAGACAATGCTAGGTGCAGAGTGTACTAATGGAAAGCACAGGAGTAATAGGAGACAATGCTAGGCTCAAGGTGTACTAATGGAAAGCACAGGAGTAATAGTAGACAATGCTAGGCCCAAGGTGTACTAATGGAAAGCACGGGAGTAATAGCAGACAATGCTTTATCACCGTATTAGAGGGAGGTCCTGAGAGTATCTGGGCAAATGTGCTGGGGGCTGCAATGCTACTGTTCAAATGTAAGTTTTAAAAGTGTCTTTACTTTTTTTCCCAGATTCCCCCTTCTCTGCTAATTGGTACGTTCCACAGTCCGTGTTTTTGTACTTACTGTACGTGGAGCAGGATATTATGGACGGCCACCTGGGGGGAGGTGCAGATATGGCTGGAACAAAAACGGAGAAAATAAATATATTATCATGTAAGAAAACAAGTATTATATCTGACTGTATCCCATTATCTAGGACTCCCTGACTCTTATCCTCCAGCCAATTGCCCGGCTCGAGGGCAGGCATGACAGACTGTGCCAAGACCCCACCACATGAGACCCCTCACTTACAACGTGTCCATATCCTGGATGGTACTCTCCACCGTGTAGAACACCTGTCAGACAAATCAGAGACATCACAAATCATATGTATGCCCCCAGTGACCCCTTGAGCCCTCCCTCTCTATTATGCACGTTAATAAAATAGCGATAAAATAACGTCGCTTTCAATTAAACTTTATTGTTGCAGATTGTGGCTGATCTGCTTCTCTCCACCCCCTGTCTGGTGTCCACGGGGCGGGGTGCTGTCGTGATAGGAGTCTTTATATGTCAAGTTTGCCACCATACCCAACATTGTTTTAAATACTGTCACTCTTTTTTTTTTTTTATTATTATTATTAATTGCTCTTTACAGTGTCTCTGCCTGTTTCATTCCCTCGTGGTGTGTGATAATCTGTGCCACTGTTCTGGATCAAAGCAGTGCTGCCCAATCACAAACAGTGCAGCAGAGTATCACACACTGAAGAAGGAATAGAGGTGAACAATGAGCCTGCCCATGGGGTATCAGGAAGAGGCGGGGCATGTCGGGGCCCCTGGGGGGCGGTACCTGCTCACTCCCTAAGGGCCCGATCTTCTTCACGTTGTTGCTACTGAAGGTCCCGATCACTATGGACATGTGTAAGATCTCAATGCTCAGCTGCATGTCCTGGACCGGGAAGAGGTTCTTATTGGTGATGTTCAGCTTGTTCTGTGGGGACAGAGAGGCCCAGAGTGTACTAATGGAAAGCACAGGAGTAATAGGAGACAATGCTAGGCACAAGGTGTACTAATGAAAAGCACAGGAGTAATGTGAGACAATGCTAGGCACAAAGTGTACTAATGGAAAGCACAGGAGTAATGTGAGACAATGCTAGGGCCCAGAGTGTACTAATGGAAAGCCCGGGAGTAATAGGAGACAATGCTAGGCTCAAAGTGTACTAATGGAAAGCACGGGAGTAATAGGAGACAATGCTAGGCACAAGGTGTACTAATGGAAAGTACAGAAGTAATAGGAGACAATGCTAGGCACAAGGTGTACTAATGAAAAGCACAGGAGTAATGTGAGACAATGCTAGGCACAAAGTGTACTAATGGAAAGCACATGAGTAATAGGAGACAATGCTAGGCCCAGAGTGTACTAATGGAAAGCACAGGAGTAATAGGAGACAATGCTAGGCCCACAGTGTACTACTGGAAAGCACAGGAGTAATATGAGACAATGCTAGGCACAAGGTGTACTAATGGAAATCACAGGAGTAATAGGAGACAATGCTAGGCCCAAAGTGTACTAATGGAAAGCACAGAAGTAATAGGAGACAATTCTAGGCACAAGGTGTACTAATGGAAAGCACAGGAGTAATGTGAAAAAATGCTAGGCCCAAACTAATGGAAATTAAGTGAATACTAGACCCAATGTGTAGTAACAAAAGAGATACAATTAATATGAATCCCTGGTAGACCAAAGTGTACTAATGGAAAGCACAAGAGTAATAGAAGTCCATGCTAGAACCAAAGTGTACTAATGGAAAGAACATGATTAATATGAGTTACTGCTAGACCCAAAGTGTACTAATGGAAAGCAAATGATTAATATGAGTTACTGCTAGACCCAAAGTGTACTAATGGAAAGCACATGATTAATATGAGTTACTGCTAGACCCAAAGTGTACTAATGGAAAGCAAATGATTAATATGAGTTACTGCTAGACCCAAAGTGCACTAATGGAAAGCACAGGAATAATAGGAGTTACTGCTAGACCCAAAGTGTACTAATGGAAAGCACAGGAATAATAGGAGTTACTGCTAGACCCAAAGTGTACCAATGGAAAGCACAGGAATAATAGGAGTCCCTGCTAGATCCAAGGTGTACTAATGGGAAGAGTATCTTGTAGACCCAAAGTGTACTGATGGAAAGGACATAATTAATATCAGTCCATCGTAGACCCAGTGTACTAATGGACAGCACTGGAATAATATAAGTTCCTACATGACCCAAAGTGTACTAATGGAAAGCACAAGAGTAATAGAAGTCCATGCTAGAACCAAAGTGTACTAACGGAAAGAACATGTTTAATATGAGTCCATGCTAGACCCAAAGTGTACTAATGGAAAGCAAATGATTAATATGAGTTACTGCTAGACCCAAAGTGTACTAATGGAAAGCACAGGAATAATAAGAGTTACTGCTAGACCCAAAGTGTACTAATGGAAAGCACAGGAATAATAGGAGTCCCTGCTACATCCAAGGTGTACTAATGGGAAGAGTATCTTGTAGACCCAAAGGGTACTAATGGAAAGGACATGATTAATCGGAGTCCATCTTAGACCCCGTGTACTAATGGACAGCACTGGAATAATACAAGTCCCTACATGACCCAAAGTGTACTAATGGAAAGCACAAGAGTAATAGAAGTCCATTCAAGACCCAAAGTGTACTAATGGAAAGAACGTGTTTAATATGAGTCCATTATAGACCCAGTGTACTAATGGACAGCACCGGAATAATACAAGTCCCTACTTGACCCAAAGTGTACTAATGGAAAGGACATGAGTGATAGGAATCAATGCTAGACCCAAAGTGTACTAATGGAAAGCACGTGATTAATAGGAGTCCTTCCAAGAACCAGTGCACTAAAGAAAAGCACTGGAATAATATGAGTCACTCATAGATCCAAAGTGTACTAATGGAAAGCAGAAGAGTAATTGAAGACCTTGCAAGACTCAGTGTACTATTGGCAGCTCGGTACTTATACTTACTGTAGTATAGAGGTTTACAGTACCCTCCAAGGTATCATAGCTCACGAGGGAGGCGTTGACGCCCGCGTGGTATATTGTGATTGAGCGCGGAAACAGGAAGAATATGATGAGGAAGCAGATTAGCAGACAGCTAATAACGGCCAGAAACACGTACAGCTTCCTGCAAAATAAGAGAGCGCGGCGTGACTGTCACGGGACTGCAGAGGGCGAGGAGACACTGGGGAGAGGAGGCTCTTATAATTAATGATAATAATAATAATAATAATAATATTCATTATTATTAATCATTGAAATGGAGTTAAACTATTGGGTGGCGCCGTGGTTTAATATAAATAACATTTTATGGCAGAGAATCCCCTTCCTTCAAGTCTAACCATTCTCCTATCTATTTTAAAACCTCCACCTTGAAGCGGATTAGCAGAAACCAAAATGGTCGATTCCACTACATTATAACTGTGCACAATAGTTAGAGGCTGTTTTATTGTTTCCCTATTTTCAAGTCCAGTTCTTCAGATATCATTTTTCTAAGAAACCCTACACTAAAATAGATGTTTTTTCCCACCGCGCCTTTGCGCTAGGGCTCCTCCCATCTTTTACAAACCATGGCACACTGTGGGGCATGTTTCTCCATAACGGTCCGAATGCTGCAATTTTGCGGCACAGTGCGTGGAAATACACTGCACACTTTGCCACGGTATGTAAAAGTGATTTTCAGTGGCAGTTTTCTCATACGGATCCATAGGACTTAAATACATGAAAGCTGGACAACACTGGCTTTGTATCTGTATATAACGGGTGATGGGGACTGGGAGGGGGTATTGCAACATATCCTGGCAGTGGGTGTATGTGTCACAATGCATGCTGGGAAAAGCGCCAAGAAAAACAAGCTTGTAAATAATCGAAATACATTACGTTCTGCGAGGCTTCAGCCGCTGGTCACTGTATGGGATCAAGGCCACCAGCTCCCTCTCTTGACCTGGGAAAAGAAACACATTGTAGTCATTAGGTCACTTTAATGCTACATGGGACTGACCCTTTAACATGTCCCTATCATTCGGTCACTTTAATGCTACATGGGACTGACCCTTTAACATGTCCCTATCATTAGGTCACATTAATGCTACATGGGACTGACCCTTTAACATGTCCCTATCATTAGGTCACATTAATGCTTCATGGGACTGACCCATTAACATGTCCCTATCATTAGGTCACTTTAATGCTTCATGGGACTGACCCTTTAACATGTCCCTATCATTAGGTCACTTTAATGCTACATGGGACTGACCCTTTAACATGTCCCTATCATTAGGTCACTTTAATGCTACATGGGACTGACCCTTTAACATGTCCCTATCATTAGGTCACATTAATGCTACATGGGACTGACCCTTTAACATGTTCCTATCATTAGGTCACTTTAATGCTTCATGGGACTGACCCTTTAACATGTCCCTATCATTAGGTCACTTTAATGCTTCATGGGACTGACCCTTTAACATGTTTCTATCATTAGGTCACTTTAATGCTTCATGGGACTGACCCTTTAACATGTTTCTATCATTAGGTCACTTTAATGCTTCATGGGACTGACCCTTTAACCTATTAACATGTGCCTGGCATTAGGTCACTTTGTTCCAACATCGGAATAGCCCTTTAACCCATTAATCATGTCTCTGTCATTAGGTCACTGATTAACTAATTAAATACATCCCAGTGTAATTATTTATTTTCTATTATATCTATCAGGGCCCTAATTAGCGCCCATTCTATTGCATCAACCTACTGGGAGGGCTATATGTGATGGCAACCCATGTGGATCATACCAAGGCCTGAAGTTAACGGGCACGTCCGCGTGGATGGTACCAATGCCTCAAGGCAACGGGCACGTCCGCGTGGATGGTACCAATGCCTCAAGGCAACGGGCACGTCCGCGTGGATTGTACCAATGCCTCAAGGCAACGGGCACGTCTGCGTGGATGGTACCAATGCCTCAAGGCAACGGGCACGTCCGCGTGGATGGTACCAATGCCTCAAGGTATCGCGTACGTCTGTGTGGATCGTACCAATGCCTCAAGGTAATGGGCACGTCCGCGTGGATCGTACCAATGCCTCAAGGTATCGCGTACGTCTGTGTGGATCGTACCAATGCCTCAAGGCAACGGGCACGTCCGCGTGGATCGTACCAATGCCTCAAGGCAACGGGCACGTCCGCGTGGATTGTACCAATGCCTCAAGGTATCGCGTACGTCTGTGTGGATCATACCAATGCCTGAAGGTAAAGGGTAGGTAACCAGTTTCAAAATAGTGTTTTAAAAAACCTATAATTAGACTGTAGACCCACATATTTAATGTTTGCAGATGATCAGTGCACACCCGCCAGGCTCCAAGTTACCTCTAGGTATTCTCCCAGTGCCCCGACAGGACGGGCAGGTGGCGCTCCCCCTGGATTCCTCCACTGAGGACTGGGAAGACCCTGAGGTCTCGCTGTTGTTGATACTGATATACGCCGGCGGACCATCCTCCCTCGGTCTCTTTATTATGGGCTCCTTCTCTCCGTTCCCTGGTTTCACAAAATGCTTCAACCCAGAAAGCGCCCTCTTCATGATGCCCCTAAAACTGAGACCACACACAACATCATTACAGCAAAAATACATACTTTACAGAGTGGTAGATCGGTGGAAAGGCCTCCCAGCAGAGGTGGGCAGGGTTTCCAAACTGCTTCAGACAGGGTTCTAAAAAGACACCATAGTCATGAATTGTATAAAACACTTTTCTCACACACAAAATATCATGGATGCCTCCAGGGACCAGCAAAGTCACTATTATTCTTTTATTAGCTTTACAATATATTCCTACCTAATTATACTCTTAAAAGTGTTCAAATATATTTTCTTCATCATACAATGCTAGGCCCAAAGTGTACTAATGGAAAGCACAGGAGTAATAGGAGACAATGCTAGGCCCAAAGTGTACCAATGGAAAGCACAGGAGTAATGTGAAAAAATGCTAGGCCCAAAGTGTACTAATGGAAAGCACAGGAGTTAACTTAACATTGTTTAATGATGCTGGTCCCTGGGGGCCTCCATGATACTTTGACTGTTGTGTGTGAGAGGGGAATGTATATTTCTGGATTAACAAGCTTCTAAAAATTTAAGAGGTAAGGGGGTAGGTGTCAAATACTATAAGTTTTATGGATATAACAAGTCTACCTCATTCCTCACCTCTCACTCTACTGACAAATGGCATACACACACACTGAGGCTCCAAGCCAGACAAGATAAAAATGTCCTATCCATGAAGAAGGCCGAAAATAAAATAAAACAAAAATGTTTCTCTCAGAATGGTTTATTCACGAAATGCTAATGTTGTTACATTGTTACACAAGTATGTGAGGCTTTTCCCAAGCTACAGTGGCCCAGTCATAAAATTAAAACTTCGTCCAGTGCCTGTCAAGCCACTTATCTGTGTTTGGTTAGCTAGTTATACATTGAAAACATTCTTAATAAATCAAAACCTTATGAGGGCTCCATGAGTCCTGTAACAAATCAGAAGGGAAAATAATCTCACCCCTGGAAATTTTCTAGACTATAGACCACGTGCCCTTTACCTTCAGGCATTGGGACCATCCGCACAGGTATGCCCATTGCCTTCAGGCATTGTACGATCCGACCAGAGGTGCCCATTACCTTCCGTCATTGGCACGATCCACATGGGTGTACCCATTACCTTCAGGCATTGGTGCGATCCGCACGGACGTGTGCCCATTACCTTGAGGCATTGATACGACCCGCACAGAAGTGTGCCCATTACCTTGAGGCATTGGTACGATCCACACAGACGTGTGCCCATTACATTCAGGCATTGTTACGATCCGCACGGAGGTGCCCATTACCTTCAGGCATTGGTATGATCTGCACGGAGGTGCCCATTACCTTCAGGCATTGGTATGATCTGCATGGAGGTGCCCATTACCTTCAGGCATTGGTATGATCTGCATGGAGGTGCCCATTACCTTCAGGCATTGGTATGATCTGCATGGAGGTGCCCATTACCTTCAGGCATTGGTATGATCTGCATGGAGGTGCCCATTACCTTCAGGCATTAATACAACCCGCACGGACGTGTGCCCATTACCTTCAGGCAGTGGTACAATCCACACAGGTGTGCCTATGACCTTGAGACAGTGGAACGATCCACACAGGTGTGCCTGTTACCTTGACGCATTGGTACGATCCGTACGGAGGTGCCCATTACCTTCAGGCATTGATACGACCCGCACAGGCATTGGGACCATCTGCACGGACCTGTGCCCAATACCTTGAAGCATTGGTACAATCCACACGGGTGTGCCCATTACCTTGAGGCATTGGGACCATCCGCACGAGTGTGCCCATTACCTTCAGGCATTGTACGATCCACACAGGTGTGCCCATTACCTTCAGGCATTGATACGACCCGCACAGGCATTGATACGATCCGTACAGAGGTGCCCATTACCTTCAGGCATTGTACGATCCACACAGGTGTGCCCATTACCTTCAGGCATTGATACGACCCGCACAGGCATTGATACGATCCGTACAGAGGTGCCCATTACCTTCAGGCATTGATACGACCCGCACAGGCATTGATACGACCCGCACAGGCATTGATACGATCCGTACAGAGGTGCCCATTACCTTCAGGCATTGTACAATCCAACCAGAAGTGCCCATTAGCTTCAGGCATTGGTACGATCCACACGGGTGTGCACATTACCTTCAGGCATTGGTACGATCCACACAGGTGTTCTCTACAATAAACTATTCTTAGATTTTCAGCATTGTATGTGCAGCTCAATATGCTATTTTGCATATCAAAAGGGTGGATAGGGGATCTAACTCCATGATAACATTGGTTGGCAATGTTTTGACAACCACAGAGACAGACAAGCAGATTGTTTTCTTAATTAGCATTGCAAGACGCTCATTTACATTAGGATACAGGAAAAGCAATGCTGATTACCTCAGGAATTAATCACTTTAGAAACAAATGCCTAGTGCAATGCATAGCTAGTATTGCATGCGCTTTTTATCGAAAGTATTAGATAATTGAGCTTTAAAGTTGGGTATTTTAAGCATAATTTACGTAAAAACATCCTGCAATAAGCTACACATTAGCCCTGTTGGCGTCGCATAGAATAATAATAACATTTTGCGACTGCACTGTTTATCCAAATGGGCAGTTCAGGCATCCATAAGACTCACTGCTCCTCAGTTTCCTGTAACCTATCAGCACAGAGGAGAACAAAACAATCACATGCTGTCTATATTTGATGTAACCTTCCTACAGAATAAATTCGTAAAAAAATGGTTAAAACATGATCTTTCAAATGCACTGGCCCTTTAAATACATTTACAAGTTAAAAAACTACTTTTAATTAAAAAAAATGCTGCATAACTTACTTTTTTATAAAAACACAGTTGGGTTACTATTTCAACTGCCTGCCTCACTGCAGAGGTGCTGCAAGGACCAAACAGCACAAGCACCGTTAAAATTGCAATAAAACTCACCCCCTTCGCAAAAAAAAATAATTAACAATGATTTTTCTTTTTAGAAATGTTATTCTTACTGGGAAAAAAATGTCTAGTTTATATAACATAAAGACAAATAGGAGTATTTAAAGGGAGCTTGTAATGTATGGTCCATTCAGGACAAGAAGAATGTGCCTGCAAGCTCAATGATTCTGCTTAGAGGATCAGGTTAAATTCATTTCTAAACTATAAAACAGTTAAAATTGCTGTAAATTACCTTTTTACTCATTTTCGGTTTGATTTTACATCATAGTGTAGAGCAGGTTTTATGACTTTCTTTTTTTTGGGTTATTTGTTATTATAAACAAAAATACACAAAAACAACCGTAGACTTATTTAAAGTGATTCTGAACTCGTGGATACTTCTTTGCGCCATTACGTAGAGGAGCCCGAACCAAGTGGGATGGACACAGCAAAGGTCCCGTTTTATTATCGTTATTATCCTTTATTTGTTACGCGCCAATATATTCCGTAGTGCTAACTTATCATAGAAATTCTGCGACAACTCAAACGTATAATAATAAAATAACATTATATCTCCCAGAACAAGTGAAGCATCAGCAAAACCTGAGAAAAGGGGAAATTTTGATAAAAATTAACAAAAATGTCACTGAATCCGCAGCGCGTGACTAATCCCGGGGTGGAAAATACAGAGTGGAGGCAGAGTCCAATTTAAATAATTACAAATATAGCCTTGTTTTAGATAGTTGGCTTTTTTACCTTAAAATGCAAATCATTTTGAATGCTTTATTACCTAATATATAATAATATATATTATATATATATACGTACATTATATTATATCTATACATTTGTGTCATATATATATATATATATATATATATATATTCTTAATTGTCGAATATATATATATATATATATATATATATATATATTCTTAATTGTCGAATAACACAAATCCTGTCGGATCAGCCGTGACCTTCGCAGGATACTAGGGAGGTTGTTACAGGACCATTGAAGTTTGGTAAAAACCTCACCTGTTTGTGCTGTAGGTAACAAGTCATTGGCATGTATAAAGCAATTTAGAGTAAATCTTATATTTCTCTGAGTCAGGGGGATCCATGTTAGTTACTCTGTAGCTTGAGGGGGAGGGTTATTCTACAGGCCTCGCTCTTTTACGGAGTTTTATTGTCAAGTGTGGCGGTTTTCAACACAAGTGAATAGAGATTTTGTTTGGCCCACAAATTATCCTACTCGAGTTTAGTTTTTAGTTATGCTGTGTAAAGGGGGGGGGGGGGACACTGCTGTGTTGGTGCATGTAGAAGAAGGGGTTAATACATGCACCCAGGGAGCACTCTGTAGGTGGTCGGGGGAGGAGGGGGCTCCTACCTGTGGGTGCTCGGGGTCCTTACAGCTGGAAAACAAGAAAATCATGTAGAAGAGGGAAATGAAACTTGTGTCAGATCCACCTACTGGGGGAGGAGGAGAGGAGGGGCTGGAGAGAGGTAGGAGGGGAATAGAGGAGAAAAGGAGGAGAGGGCTGGAGAGAGGGTAGGAGGAGAATAGAGGAGAAAAGGAGGATAGGGGCAGGAGAGAGGGTAGGAGGGGAATAGAGGAGAAAAGGAGGAGAGGGCTGGAGAGAGGGTAGGAGGAGAATAGAGGAGAAAAGGAGGATAGGGGCAGGAGAGAGGGTAGGAGGGGAATAGAGGAGAAAAGGAGGAGAGGGCTGGAGAGAGGGTAGGAGGAGAATAGAGGAGAAAAGGAGGAGAGGGGCAGGAGAAAAGAAAAAGGAGAGGGGCTGAACAGAGGAAATAGGAGAGGGGCAGGATAGAAGGAAGGAGGAGAGGGGCTGAAGAGAGGAAATAGGAGAGGGGGAGGAGAGAAGGAAGGAGGAGAGGGGCAGGAGAGAAGGAAGGAGGAGAGGGGCTGAAGAGAGGAAGGAGGGGAGGGGCTGAAGAGAGGAAATAGGAGAGGAAGGAGGAGAGGGGCTGAAGAGAGGAAGGAGGAGAGGGGCTGGAGAGAGGAAGGAGGAGAGGGGCTGGAGAAAGGGAGGAGAGGGACTGGAGAGAGGAGAAAAGCAAGAGGTGGAGAAGGGCTGCAGAGTGGAGAGTACGGGAGAGGGACTTGAGAGAGAGAGAGGGGAGATGGAAAGAGGGGGGGCTGATGGAGTGTTTGACAGTGCAAGGATATCCAGTGAGCTCCCTGACCCTTCCTATGTTATTCTGTGGAAGCTCTTCTGCAAGTTAGAATATTCCTCCATACTTCAATATATGGGCTCTATGGAATAACATAGGACTTGGAACTAGTGATGTCCCGAACAGTTCGCCGGAGAACTATTCGCAGCGATTTTCGCATGTTCGCGTCCGCCGCAAATGGCAAACACATGCGCTTTTCGGTTCGCCTCCTATACTTTATCATTGAGGAAACTTTGAACATCATTTATTTTATTTTATAATTTTTTTTGTGTAATCTATGCCTGCCTGCCAGCGTGTGTGTGTGTGACAGGCTAACACCTAACAGCTTACATTGTGCTTATTTTCACTACTCATACCTGGTGGTGTAACATACATTGAAAACAACCATTTTTTTCCTGTAATCTAATTTCAGTTGCCTGCCTGTGTCAGGCTCACAGCTTATATTGTGCTCAGTGACATAAAACAACACTTTTTTGACTGTAATAGATTGAATATCAGCTGCCTGCCTACAGGCGTGTGTGTGAAGCCTATTGCATCTACTCTGCCAACTTTTGCCAGTGCACAGTGACACTCATATCTGGTGGCACCTTAGATTGCACGCCCAGTGCCCCAAATTTGAAGTGGGAGGACCGACCAAGCATCTTTTTCCATCTCCCGCTTCCAAAAATCCATGCCATATACACGTCCCCCTGATAGTGGACGTAACAGGGATTAAACCGATAGGAATAGTACTACTTAACAGTACACACCTTATAATAATGCAGACAGAGGCAACGCGTATAATCTTCCATGCTGTGCAGTGGAAGCCCCCAGACTCTGACCTGTTTATAATATTCCATGCTGGGCAGTGGAAGCCCCTAGACTCTGACCTGTGTATAATCTTCCATGCTGGGCAGTGGAAGCCCCCAGACTCTGACCTGTGTATAATCTTCCATGCTGTGCAGTGGAAGCCCCCAGACTCTGACCTGTGTATAATCTTCCATGCTGGGCAGTGGAAGCCCCCAGACTCTGACCTGTGTATAATCTTCCATGCTGTGCAGTGGAAGCCCCCAGACTCTGACCTGTGTATAATCTTCCATGCTGGGCAGTGGAAGCCCCCAGACTCTGACCTGTGTATAATCTTCCATGCTGGGCAGTGGAAGCCCCCAGACTCTGACCTGTGTATAATCTTCCATGCTAGGCAGTGGAAGCCCCCCAGACTCTGACCTGTGTATAATTTTCCATGCTGGGCAGTGGAAGCCCCCAGACTCTGGGAGTCTGAAGAAGAGGAGTCAGAGGAGGAAGGTGGCTTTGAGGAGGTGGAAGACCAAACACAGCAGGCGTCCCAGGGGGCTTGTTGTAACCTTTCGGGGACCCTTGGTGGCTGGGTGGAGGAAGAGACCTTCAATGACATCAGTGAGGACAAGGAACGGGACATGGCTAGCTTGGTATCCAACCTTGTGCAAATGGACTGTTTGCGGTTGTTTGAGGTGCATTAAACGGGGAGATTGGTCTGTTACTGTGAAGAGGGCCTAACCCTTACACTACCTGATCGATACAACATCATACCTGATGTTTTAAATCACGTTATTCCAAACAATTTAGGAATGTTAGGTCATTTATGCCCTTTATGACTTAAAACCAGACTCTGCATCAACTATGTAATTTTCCGTGGGAGTTTTGCCATGGATCCCCCTTCGGCATGCCACAGTCCAGTTGTTAGACCCCTTGAAACAACTTTCCCATCTCTATTGTGGCCAGAAAGAGTGCCTGTGGGTTTTGAAATTCGCCTGCCCATTGAAGTCTATGGCGTTTCGCCGGGTTCGCCGGTTCTCGAACCTCAAATTTAATGTTTGTGACATCACTATTTGGAACCCTCTCCCATGAGAGGTGAGGGAGGAGAGTGCAGGTAAAGAGGAAGTAATATGGTGAAGGAAAACAAAAGCTCTATAATAAAAAATAAATAAAAAAAAAGAGAAATGCGGGTGACTGAGGTTTTAGAGTTTGCTTGAGGAGGAATCAGAGAGAGTCCTGTGGCTGGTGACACTTTGGGGAAGAGGTGGTTGGTGACTCAGGGGAAGTGGAGACCGCCTGTTATTTGGGCAAATCACCCGCTGCAAAGTAAATACGTTTTGTTTCTCTTTTTAGGGCCACCAGAGGCGCAAGCTGCCAGTGACCCAACTTCCCATTTAATGGACCATGCACTGATCTTCAAAGTGTTTCTTGATAGGGGGGGACATATTTTTATAAAGCAAAAAAAACACATTTTAAACTCTTCTATACAATTATTCTTTACTGCTGGGATCCATTTTCCTCTGTGAGACGATTCTTTCTGCTGCTTTCTGTAACTAATGTGCTCTTACGATATTTAGCCCTCGGCAAATAGATCAACAGAGATCAAAATAGTGGTTTTCACTGCAGCACAATTACATATGAAAGTATCTTGTTTTTAGATCTAAAATCATCCTCTTTGCCTTTTGTTAAGTGTAGTTCTTCAAAAATGTGTATTATAAATATAAGAAAACCGTTTTAAGATTGCAAAAGTTTTTGTGAATGATAATAATTGATATATAGTTTAAAAAATTACATTACATCCTGACCTTTAAATTATATAAAAATTAATAAATATTAATATTAATCTAGGGCAACCTAGCACGTCCTTATAAAATTATTTTTATCATTAATTAAAAAAATATATATATTATGTCTTAGAAACCGTAACTTTTAGCCCTAGAATTGACATTGTTGGTTGAACACATGGTAACAGTTGCTAGGCAGCAGCTTCCTTAGTTACTGATTGTATTTCCTGTTCAAGAAGCCATTTTGTTTGTCTCAGGGGCCTGCTCCTGTTACTTTGTTTATATACATAAAATATATAAATTCTCTATTTATCTTAAAGGGACACACCTCTATTTTTTATGCATTCAAACATTACCAAACTTGCGTGTGGACTGGATTATTGAGCTTGAAAGCAGGCTGGTCTGATGTCACTGGCTCCACCCCCTGACATCATTAGCTCTGCCCTACTGCCTAGACAGAGGTAACAGCTCTATTGTATTATTTCTGTCTCCTCTTATTTTGTCCTCTCTGTCCCTCTATCATTTTCTTACTATTTCCTGTCTCATTCTCTCTCCTCTGTCTTATTCTCTGTGTGTCTCTCTTATTAGCTCTCTCTCCTATCTCTCATTTCTTCTTTCTCGTTCTCCTCATTCTCTCTCCTCTCATTCTTTCTCCCTTCTGTCATTCTTTCCCCTCTCACATTCTCTCTTTATTTCTATCTCATTCTCTTTCTCCTGTCTAATTATTTCTCTCTCCACATTCTTTATTTCTCGTCTCACATTCTTATTTTTCCTGTCTCCCTCTCTCTTCTCTCTCATTCTGTCTCTCCCCTCCTTTCTCTCTCCTCTTGTATTCTGTGTATTTCTCCTATCTCTCTCTTCTCTCATTCTCTTTCTAGATCTCTCCTATCTCTCTCCCATATTTCTCTTCCCTCGTTCTCTCTCTCTGTATCACTCCTCTCTCTCTATCTATCTATCTATCTCAGTCTCTCCTCCTCTCACTCTATTATTCTTCTCTCCTCTTGTATTTTCTGTGTACTTCTCTCTTCTCTCATTCTTTCTAGATCTCTCCTATCTCTCTCCCATATTTCTCTTCTCTCATTCTCTCTCTCTCTCTCTCTCTGTATCAATCCTCTTGCTCTCTCCTCTCTCTCATTCGCTCTTGCTATCTCAGTCTCTCCTCCTCTCACCCTATTATTCTTCTCTCCTCTCTCTTTCCTCTTTATGGGCCACTGTGCAATGACAATTTGTATGTGTTTTTGAAAACTTTGTGTCTGATTAAAAACATAATAAAGCAGGAAAATAGTCCTACAACGTCAATTAGAAAAAAATAAAGTTTGATGTCTCTGTTGGACCCTGGAGGCCACCATAATACTTTGGTGGAAGCTTTGTGTGTGTTTGAGAGAGGGGCTTTTACATTTCTGAAGTGCACTTCTTGCATTTATTGATGGAAACGTCCTGCTTCTGGGTTCTTATTGCACGTTTACAAAATTGCATTTTTTTTTGTAAACAAAGTATATTGGAAAGTTGTTTATCTTACTATAAACTACATAACTGCAGAAAGAAGCTTATCAGTGCTGCATTGTCTATGCTTTATGATCCTTACCTGAAATGGCAGCGATTTGCCATTAGCATGTGATACTGTCATCCATTTACTAACCACAAACATTCATGTTTTATGTGTGTTTGATCATCTGGAATTACCATTAAAATGTTTTATAAATTACAAGTTTTTGAGTATTTTGAGTATTTTTGTCAGTTATCATATGCACATACAGTTATAGGTAGAAATCTCTTATATTTTCCAATCATTTAACCCCAGCCTGGTTCAGTACAGAGATAACAGCTATGTCCAGATTCAAAATGTTTATTTGAAATTGCCAATAGTGTTGGTCAGCAAGGGGTTAATCAATCCCAGATGAAGGAAGAGGTTGCCACTTTTTACCACTGCTGGTTGTAATGGACCGACTGTAAGAGAAAAGAAAACACTGTCAGGATGACGGAGACGCCATACAGATATCTGGTTACAACAGTAAGAGCTGAAGCAGTTAAATACTGCAGACCTCTGGAGAAGGCAGACAGCAGTTAATAAGGAGGATTGATCAACAGAAGTAGGAGGATTTCCATGATTTCTGATAACCTTTCCTTGCAATATTTTTGGAAAAACATTATTCACAATAAAAATACAGATTCATTGTACCTCTTTTATAATAACATTTTATTTTTTATATCTTTATTTTCAATATATGTTTACTGAAACCGAGACCAATAAAGACCTTTTTTCCTTATTATGTATATCTTTATATAGAATTATATATCAGTTCTATAATAGCACGGCTTGTATAATTTATGTTTGAGTTTTCTTACAATTTACCGTTTTATATATTAAGAATGTAACGTATCAAAAAAAGAAAAAAAAAAGGAACGCATAGAGCTGAGCATGGTGGAGTATGTCACAGGAAGTTTAATACTAAGACTAATAGAAATCTACTTACAATATATAATCTTGACTAGCGACTTGCCCGTCAAAAAATTCCGGTCAATAAAATGTGAAGCCATAGCAATGCTGTTTGGCACACAATGTTAAGCTTTTTATACTACAAGGACCTTCGGCGCTCAGTTTGCGAGCATTTGCTGTCCTTTGTAATAGTGTATTTTGTACCTCGTACGTTCCTGGGTGAAAGTGGTACGTGGTTGGCGGTGTTTTGCGCTGTCCATTGTCATGTAACCTTGTTTTAATTTTTTGGGCCGCCATTTTTTTTCTCGCTTAGGCGGTTTTCGACTGGCAAAACTTGGCAAAATCAACTTAAATTTGCGTTACACCTCACTCCCCGATGTCCTGGCTGTTCCCCTGTGCTGTGTGTGTTGTTTTTGTTGTATGATTATAAAAAAAAAAAAATTGTGTATGTTTCGTGTTTTTTGCTTTGCACGGTTCGGCCGTCAACTTCGTATTTTTCCTATCTCAGATTTTTTTTTCTAAGTCCAACGTCTCGTAATTTATTTATTTTTCCTAAGTCCCGCATTCATCAACTGCATGCAGCCTAAGGTGATCCCGCGTTTCCTAAGTGTTTGCAGGCTAAGTCCCGTGTGTTTCATTGCCTCCACTGCTGAGGTTCGCAGGCGATGAGTGCCTTTGGCGCTCATCACCCAAGTGCTGCAATTTTTTGTGTCTTAACGGCTCGTGTCAATATGCGAGGCTCGCAGGCGATGAACGCCTTTGCAATTAAATCAATGGAAATACAATAGAATATAAAAGTAAAAATAAGATAACTGGGATGATATGTTTATTCCAACACAAAAAAAGGAATCTATATATGCAAAATGTGTGAGTATGGACTATGTTTATCTCCGTAATCGCAATATCGTATATTAAAAAAAAAACACTCGGATATAAGCTTCAAAACAATATTTAAGAATATGCAAATGTCTTAAAAATGTGCTTTTAACCCTCACCTCACCAACACGTTTCATATAAAAACTTCATATGTGATTGTGTTTAGGGGTTGGGTGGTCTGGTTCTTTGCAGATGTGGGTTTTTAGAAAATGTATGAATATCTAAAGACCAGAGGAGAGTCTAAAGATGCGAGGGGGTCACTCTTAAGACGTTTTATATACAATCATGGGCAGAGTTGGGATGTACTTGCAGAGACAAGATTTGAGGTGCAGGCTGTTGATGTTTTTGTAAGTTTGGTTTTGGATTTTCAATTTTGTCCTTGAGGAAGACCAGGGGGCAGGAATAAGGACCAATGAGCAAGAAGCAAGAAGGGGAACCAACGCGCAGGAAGAAGGACCAGAGAGCCAGAAGGAGAGACAAGGGTGAAGGCTTAGAAGGAAGTAAATGAAGCTTAGAGGCATAAAATGAGCATAAATTCACTGGAAAGAGACTTAGGAGTGACAGTAAATAGGCCTTGAGGGTCAGGAAAGAGGCATAGTATAAAAGCTTCAATAGGCAAAAAAGTGGCCGGGGGTAAAAAGGTGATTGGAAGGATGCATAGAGAAACAGGAAGATGGGATGGAAGGCAGAAAAGGGTTAAAGAGGCTAAGGAGAGGAGGTCTGGAAGGGGATGAAGGTGCCTTAGATGAGAAGGAAGGAGCCTTAGAGGAGCAGGATGGTGGCTTGGGGGAGTCATAAAAGAGCCTTAGAGGAGCAGGAAGGAGTATTGGGGGAGTCATAAAAGAGCCTTAGAGGAGCAGGAAGGAGTATTGGGGGAGTCATAAAAGAGCCTTAGAGGAGCAGGATGGAGGATTTGGGGAGTCATAAACTGCTAACTCAATATTGGAAGTGATTTTGTAGGTGTTGGAGACATGACATGGGTTAGTAGCGCTCTATCACCTTACAGTACTTACGTTGTACCTGCTGTTCATCTTTGCTGTATAGTCATCATCAGATATTGTGGGGGGGTGACACGTATCCTGGGTGTTATGATTCTCATTTCTATTCTGTTCTGTAGAAATACACCAGAATAATCAATGATTATATTTATCTGTGTGTGTGCTGGGCCTCTTGTCATACCCTATACGCCCATGTCCTGCCCACCTAAGCCTCCTTCTCTTCATCCTGATCTTTCTCCTTTCTTGTCCCCAATACTTTATCCTGTTCCTTTTTAAGCACCCTTGGTGCACCCCCCCCCCCCCCACCCCCCCCATTATCATCTAGCAACTCTAAGGCACCTCTAAGGCTTGTTCATTCCCCTCTGAGCCTCCTTATTACCCCTCTAAGGCTCCTTTCTACCCATTTGAGATGTGTGTCTGTCTAAATCTCACCCATCCTCCCTAGGCCCTTCTTCCTCACTGCCCTCCAAACCTTTTTCCTGTTTATCTAAGCATTCTTCCCATTGTTTAAGCCTCCTTCTTGCCCCCTCCCCAGCTTCCTTTTTCCCCACTTAAGCTTTGTTACTACACCATGTTTCTGCCCCTTGTGTCTTCTTTCTGACCTTAAATTCCTCTTTATTGTCATTCCTAAGCCTTCCCCACCATCCATTAAGCCCTCTTTCTGCCTCTAAACTTCATGTCATCCCTTCAGAGCCCTCATCCCAGCCTCTCCTTCATGACCCTGGTGCTTATTCCTGTCCCTGGTCCTCCTTCCTGCTACCTGGTGCTTCTTCCAGCTCCCCTAGTGTCCTCCTTCCTGCTCCCCTGCTCCTCTTTCCTAATGCCTGGATCTCCTACTCCAGTTGATTCTTATCCCCAGACCCGTGCAAGCCTCCTTCCAGATCCTCGGGCCTCCTTCCTGCCTCTGGTCCGTCTTTATACCCTTCTAGTTATTCGTAGTCTTCCCTAGGTTTCCCTCCAGCCCTCTGACCCCTTCCTGCCCACACCCCTGCTTTGTACTGTCTTAGTGACTCCCACCTTGGCTCCTCTTGACCAGTTCACAGATGGCTCTCAGTCTCTCTACAGAGTCCAGTGGCTGCAGAATTGTGTTATCAACCTATAGAGACAGAAGATTAGATGAGACTCATTGTGTCCATTCAGGTAGTTGAACAAAAACAGCACCTATTTGTGACGTATGTAACAAACTAACAACATCAGCCATAGCCAGAATTTGAAGCTACTCTTAACTCTTTACATTACTTTCTGAGAGCTAGACCATGAGGTTGTGTTTTTTTATCTATCAGTGGTGTGGAATAAAACAGTGTGACGCCAGAAGCCTTTGTTAGATAATTGGATCTGACTGAAATGGACATCACGTCCCTTTCCCCTCACTGTCCCAGAAGCAGGATGTTGCATCAATTGATCCAAGTACTGCTGTCTAGAATTGTAAACAGCCCTCTTCCTCCAAATTATCATGATGCCTCCAGAGTCCAGATGATTTTTCTAATTAAAAACTAGTTGTATGAATATTTCTACTTAATTATGCTTAGAAACTCAATATATATATATCACAAATATAGTTGTCATACTGTGAGTTATCGTTGCGACTGCGAGCCTCACGAAGAAAGGTGAGCCGTCGACCGCGAGACTTAGGCTGCAATGAGCGCCGAAGCCGCTCATTGTACTGAGAGCCTCGCAAAGTGACGCGAGCAGTTGAGGTAAGCGGGACTTAGGCTAAAATGAGCGCCAAAGGCACTCATTGCACGGTGAGCCTCGCGGAGCAAGACTAGCCGTTAAAGCACACAGGACTTAGGCTGCAATGAGCGCCGAAGGCGCTTGAAGGAGTGGAAACGTGGGACTTAGCTGTTGCTCATCCCGAGACACGCAGGACATAGCTGCAATGAAAATCTCGAGGGACGCAAAATTATGGCCCGTATGACTTAGGACCCGAAGCACATAGATAGTCTGTGGGGATCGCAAAAATACAACTTTAACAGCCGAACCACCAACCTGGAAAAGCCTGCAAGAACACACAAATATGCCTCAAATTACCTTACACACTCACACACAGCACAGGGGGAGAGCCTGTGAGTGAGGTTGCTAGTTAATTTGTCTTTTTTAACGATCGAAAATCGCTGGAGCGGGGGAAAAAATGGCAGCCGACAAAACATAAACATTTTGAAACAGGATAAAAACGTGGCTGAGCAAAGCCAGACACAGCGTGCCAGGAGTTGTTGTTGTAAGTGTTGCTGTCTTTTGCGTCGTGTATATATATATATATATATTCCACTGTCTTATTATCCTGATATATAACCTCCCTCAGTCACACACCGATTGTACATTTTGCTGCCTGTCTCATATCCCAGTCCCCGCCCCCTGCGCCCCTTCCCCGCACCCTTTCCCCCATACAATAAGTCACCCTCTGCTCCTTTGTGTGTCAGTAATTGATACCTCTCCATGATCTGCAGCTTTGTTTCCAGAGATGTCACAGAAACAGATCAGTGTGAACAATGGACTGAGCCCCAGACCTGTAATTTAATTCTCCGTCACTGTAACACAATCCCAGCACTAACTTGCGTCTATAATCAGTATCTACCTTCAAATATACAATTGCTGCAAAATGAATTGCCCCCGGCCTTGCAACATCTCTGTGGTGCCTGTAGGGGGTCGATAAAAAAGCCAAAATAATGTTATCCTGTGTTGGCCATGGTGCTTTGCACCTGCTGCACTGGTAGTACCTACAGCAGTACTTGAAAGTTAAGCATATTTAGAATAAACTACATGATCATCCCAAACTCTTAATTATTTTATCTCATATCCCGCAGTGTATGTGTAGAGGGGAGAAGTCTGCATGTGTTGCCTATAGTCTAAAGCCACCTGAGCTCTCTTTTACAGGGAATACAGGTATTCTTCAGTTGGTGGATCAGAAAATGCTTACTATAAAACATTTTGATTGCATTCAATTGAAAAAGTGCTTGTTACAATATTTGGAGCCTCCACATAATATTAATAAAAAAATAAAAATGATTCTAATCTGTATAAACTGGTATAAAGCCGCCTGACTGAGAAGAACGAGCATGTTATGAGCAATCTGATAATAGCCTATGCTTGGTTGGTGGATCAGAAAGGTGGATTGACATATTTCAGTGTAAGTTTACTGGCACAGAAAAGGTTCCGTTTATTGAAATCAAAAGTATACATATAAATAAATATAATTGCAGCTGAGTGGAAGTGTTAGATAATTGATTTTGAAAGCTGTGTATTTTAAGCATAGCTTAGATAAAATGGTCTCCCCTCTTTCCTGATGACTTTATCTCACTTGGTAATGGGGGTAATTTAGAGAAAGATTCATAGATTAGTGTAGGGGTCTCCAAACTCGGTCCTGAAGGGCCGCACCCAGGCCTGGATTTGAGGAGTCAATCAGGATGACTGAAGAAGCAATAGTCTCACCTGCTTGCAGCAAGGATATCCACAAATCCAGGCCTGGGTGTGGCCCTCCAGGACCGAGTTTGGAGACTCCTGGATTAGTGGAACAGCCTTCCAGTGGAAGAGGTAGGCTCAAACACACTTAAGAAATTCAAGCATGCCTGGAATGAGCATAAGGCCATGAGAATTAACTAAGCCAAAGTTTTAAGTAAATATAATGGGTAGACTAGATGGGCTTTTTAGTTCTTATCTGCTGTCAAGCTTAGTCTAATCTACATGTATGGATCCAGCAACTGGGCATGTTCTTGTTGTTTATCAGTCATTAAGATAGTGTGAGGACTTTTTGGGGTAATTTATGCTTGAAATGCACAACATTCAAGCTCAATTATCTAACACTTCCACTCAATACCCATTTAGTGACATGAAGCCCACCGGCCTCTCACCTCCTTCTTGCCGTTACCCCGTCTCCTGTCCAGGACGTGCTGACGTCGCCGCGCCTCCCAGTGATACGCAGACATGGTGGTCAATGTTCTACAGGAATAAGACCCCCAATGTGGGGGAGACATGTGAGAACAAGCATAAAGACAGAGGCTTTATTATGAAAAGCCAGGACAGTTCTGTATTTATGTGGGATAGGAATAGAAAGATGAGATAATGAAATGGAGAGAGAGTGCAAAGAGTTGAGAGAGGGAGCAAAAGAAGGATATAGAGAGATGAATGAAAAATAGATAAAGAGCAGGAAAGAGGTAGAGCAAAAAGAAGGGATAGAGAATGGGGAGACAGAGAGCAAAAGGGAGGGATAGAGAATGGGGAGACAGAGAGCAAAAGGGAGGGGAAGAGTAGGAGGGAAGGGGAGAGCAAAAAGAAGGGATAGAGAATGGGGAGACAGAGAGCAAAAAGAAGGGATAGAGAATGGGGAGACAGAGAGCAAAAGGAAGGGATAGAGAATGGGGGGAAAGAGAGCAAAAAGAAGGGATAGAGAATGGGGGGAAAGAGAGCAAAAAGAAGGGATAGAGAATGGGTAGACAGAGAGCAAAAGGAAGGGATAGAGAATGGGGAGACAGAGAGCAAAAAGAAGGGATAGAGAATGGGTAGACAGAGAGCAAAAAAAAGGGATAGAGAATGGGTAGACAGAGAGCAAAAAGAAGGGATAGAGAATGGGGAGACAGAGAGCAAAAAGGGAGGGATAGAGAATGGGGAGACAGAGAGCAGAAAGAAGGGATAGAGAATGGAGAGACAGAGAGCAGAAAGAAGGGATAGAGAATGGAGAGACAGAGAGCAAAAAGAAGGGATAGAGAATGGAGAGACAGAGAGCAAAAAGAAGGGATAGAGAATGGGGAGACAGAGAGCAAAAAGAAGGGATAGAGAATGGAGAGACAGAGAGCAGAAAGAAGGGATAGAGAATGGGGAGACAGAGAGCAAAAATAAGGGACAGAGAATGGGGAGACAGAGAGCAAAAAGAAGGGATAGAGAATGGGGAGACAGAGAGCAAAAATAAGGGACAGAGAATGGGGAGACAGAGAGCAAAAAGCAGGGATAGAGAATGGGGAGACAGAGAGCAAAAGGGAGGGGAAGAGTAGGAGGAAAGGGGAGAGCAAAAAGAAGGGATATAGAATGGGGAGACAGAGCAAAAAGAAGGGTAGAGTCGGAGAAAAGGGGAGCGCAAAAAGAAGGGATAGAGAATGGGGAGACAGAGAGCAAAAGGGAGGGGGGGAGTAGGAGGAAAGGGGAGAGAGAAAAAAAGGGATAGCTAATGGAGAGACAGAGAGCGAAAAGAAGGGATAGAGGATGTGGAGACAAAGAGCAAAAGGGAGGGGGGGGGGGAGGAAAGGGGAGAGCAAAAAGAGGGGATAGAGAATGGGGAGACAGAGAGCAAAAGGGAGGGATAGAGAATGTGGAGACAGAGAGCAAAAAAAGGGTAGAGTCGGAGAAAAGGGGAGAGCAAAAAGAAGGGATAGAGAATGGGGAGACAGAGCAAAAAGAAGGGATAGAGAATGGGGAGACAGAGAGCAAAAGGGAGGGATAGAGAATGGGGAGACAGAGAGCAAAAGGGAGGGATAGAGAATGGGGAGACAGAGAGCAAAAGGGAGGGGGGAGTAGGAGGAAAGGGGAGAGCAAAAAGAGGGGATAGAGAATGGGGAGACAGAGCAAAAAGAAGGGATAGAGAATGGGGAGACAGAGAGCAAAAGGGAGGGATAGAGAATGGGGAGACAGAGAGCAAAAGGGAGGGATAGAGAATGGGGAGACAGAGAGCAAAAGGGAGGGGGGAGTAGGAGGAAAGGGGAGAGCAAAAAGAGGGGATAGAGAATGGGGAGACAGAGAGCAAAAGGGAGGGGGGAGTAGGAGGAAAGGGGAGAGCAAAAAGAAGGGATAGAGAATGGGGGGACAGAGAGCAAAAAAAGGGTAGAGTCGGAGAAAAGGGGAAAGCAAAAAGAAGGGATAGAGAATGGGGAGACAGAGAGCAAAAGGGAGGGGAAGAGTAGGAGGAAAGGGGAGAGCAAAAAGAAGGGATAGAGAATGGGGAGACAGAGCAAAAAGAAGGGATAGAGAATGGGGAGACAGAGAGCAAAAGGGAGGGATAGAGAATGGGGGGACAGAGAGCAAAAGGGAGGGGGGAGTAGGAGGAAAGGGGAGAGCAAAAAGAAGGGATATAGAATGAGGAGACAGAGCAAAAAGAAGGGATAGAGAATGGGGGGACAGAGAGCAAAAGGGAGGGGGGAGTAGGAGGAAAGGGGAGCGCAAAAAGAAGGGATATAGAATGGGGAGACAGAGAGCAAAAGGGAGGGGAGAGTAGGAGGAAAGGGGAGAGCAAAAAGAAGGGATAGAGAATGGGGGGACAGAGCAAAAGGGAGGGGGGAGTAGGAGGAAAGGGGAGAGAAAAAAGAAGGGCTATGGAAAGGGGAGAGAGAGCAAACAGGAGGAGAGAGAAAGTAAAAAAGAAGGGATACAGAAAGACAAAAAAGAACAGGAAACAGATGTAGAGCCATAAAGAAAGGGGGGTTTAGTTGGAGGAAAGAGTAGAGGGCAAAAAGAAGGGGAGAAGATTGGAGAATAAAAGCAAAAAAAACAGAGAGAAAGGAAAAGAAAGGAAGCAAAAAGATGGAATAGAGAGAAGAAAGAGGGGCTCTGGAGCAAAAAGAATGGGGAGCAGAGGAGGAAAAGGGAGAGCAACAGTGAGATAAAAGAAAGAAGGATAGAGACAAAGAGAGGTAGAACAAAAAGAAAGAGCAAGAAAAGAGGGGAAAATAAAAGCAAAAATAGAAGAGAAAGAGGGTAGAGAGAACAAAGAGAAGGAGGGATTGGGAGACAGAGCAAAAAGGAGGGATAGATAATGAAGAAAGTGGGGAAAGAGAACAAAATGAAAGGAGATAGAGAAGTAGGGAGGGAGCAGATAAGGGAGAGAGTGAGAGGGGAGAGAATGAAAAGGTGGAGATAAAAGGAGATAAGCAAACGGGATTGAGCACAGAAAACAAGGAAAGGTCAGAGAGGGAGGAAAGGGGGAAGAGAGTAAAAAGGAAAGGGATAGAGAGTGGGAAGAGAGAGCCAGAAGAAAGGTGCAAAGAGAGTTAAATGAAAGGGGGATAGAAAAAGGGGAAGGGTGGAGAGAATAAAAGAGTAAAGGAGGGTACGAATAGAGAGGGGAGAGAATTAATAAGAAGAGATAAGGAGCAAAAAGGAAAGAGAGAGAGAGGGAGTGAAAAAAACTGACTACAGAGAGTAAGAAGCAGGATTGTAAGAAGGAAGAGAGTGAGAGAAAGAAACGGGAAATAAATGAAGCGAGGAGAGAGAGAAATAGTAAAGACAAGTGACTGAGAGACAGACAGAGGAACACATGTGAGCGTTCCTTAGAAATATAATTGTATTTCTTTGACTGTGTTTCTTTACCTGCTGTCTCTGGGATGATCATTACACTCTCCTGTCACACAATACTCCAGGTCAGAGCTGTCTCTTCTGTCCCTCCCCGGCCTCAGACCGAGCTCTCAATCCACTAATTAGCATCACAATGTGGTGTCCAAGCAACAGGACACAACTAGAGGCCAGCAACAGGCTACCAATGGCAGTGATAGGTTACTATGAGACCCTGCTATGCCAAAGTGTACCGATGGCAGTGACATGTTTAAGGGCTCAGTCCCTGCTAGGCCCAAAGTGTACTAATGGCAGTGACATGTTTAAGGGCTCAGTCCCTGCTAGGCCCAAAGTGTACTAATGGCAGTGACATGTTTAAGGGCTCAGTCCCTGCTAGGCCCAAAGTGTACTAATGGCAGTGACATGTTTAAGGGCTCAGACCCTGCTAGGCCCAAAGTGTACTAATGGCAGTGACATGTTTAAGGGCTCAGTCCCTGCTAGGCCCAAAGTTTACTAATGGCAGTGACATGTTTAAGGGCTCAGTCCCTGCTAGGGCCAAAGTGTACTAATGGCAGTGACATGTTTAAGGGCTCAGTCCCTGCTAGGGCCAAAGTGTACTAATGGCAGTGACATGTTTAAGGGCTCAGACCCTGCTAGGCCCAAAGTGTACTAATGTCAGTGACATGTTTAGGGGCTCAGTCCCTGCTAGGCCCAAAGTGTACTAATGGCAGTGACATGTTTAGGGGCTCAGTCCCTGCTAGGCCCAAAGTGTACTAATGGCAGTGACATGTTTATGGGCTCAGTCCCTGCTAGGCCCAAAGTGTACTAATGGCAGTGACATGTTTATGGGCTCAGTCCCTGCTAGGCCCAAAGTGTACTAATGGCAATGACATGTTTATGGGCTCAGCCCCTGCTAGGCCCAAAGTGTACTAATGGCAATGACATGTTTATGGGCTCAGCCCCTGCTAGGCCCAAAGTGTACTAATGGCAGTGACATGTTTATGGGCTCGGTCCCTACTAGGCACAAAGTGTACTAATGGCAGTGACATGTTTATGGGCTCAGTCCCTGCTAGGCCCAAAGTGTACTAATGGCAGTGACATGTTTATGGGCTCAGCCCCTGCTAGGCCCAAAGTGTACTAATGGCAGTGACATGTTTATGGGCTCAGCCCCTGCTAGGGCCAAAGTGTACTAATGGCAGTGACATGTTTAAGAAGTATGTCCCTACTAGGCACAAAGTGTACTAATGGCAGTGACATGTTTATGAGCTCAGCCCCTGCTAGGCCCAAAGTGTACTAATGGCAGTGACATGTTTATGGGCTTAGTCCCTGCTAGGCCCAAAGTGTACTAATGGCAGTGACATGTTTATGGGCTCAGCCCCTGCTAGGCCCAAAGTGTACTAATGACAGTGACATGTTTATGGGCTCAGTCCCTACTAGGCACAAAGTGTACTAATGGCAGTGACATGTTTATGGGCTCAGTCCCTGCTAGGCCCAAAGTGTACTAATGGCAGTGACATGTTTATGGGCTCAGTCCCTGCTAGGCCCAAAGTGTACTAATGGCAATGACATGTTTATGGGCTCAGCCCCTGCTAGGCCCAAAGTGTACTAATGGCAATGACATGTTTATGGGCTCAGCCCCTGCTAGGCCCAAAGTGTACTAATGGCAGTGACATGTTTATGGGCTCGGTCCCTACTAGGCACAAAGTGTACTAATGGCAGTGACATGTTTATGGGCTCAGTCCCTGCTAGGCCCAAAGTGTACTAATGGCAGTGACATGTTTATGGGCTCAGCCCCTGCTAGGCCCAAAGTGTACTTATGGCAGTGACATGTTTAAGAGGTATGTCCCTACTAGGCACAAAGTGTACTAATGGCAGTGACATGTTTATGGGCTCAGCCCCTGCTAGGCCCAAAGTGTACTAATGGCAGTGACATGTTTATGGGCCCGGTCCCTACTAGGCACAAAGTGTACTAATGGCAGTGACATGTTTATGGGCTCAGCCCCTGCTAGGCCCAAAGTGTACTAATGGCAGTGACATGTTTATGGGCTCAGTCCCTGCTAGGCCAAAGTGTACTAATGGCAGTGACATGTTTATGGGCTCAGTCCCTGCTAGGCCAAAGTGTACTAATGGCAGTGACATGTTTATGGGCTCAGTCCCTGCTAGGCACAAAGTGTACTAATGGCAGTGACATGTTTATGGGCTCAGTCCCTGCTAGGCACAAAGTGTACTAATGGCAGTGACATGTTTATGGGCTCAGCCCCTGCTAGGCCCAAAGTGTACTAATGGCAGTGACATGTTTATGGGCCCGGTCCCTACTAGGCACAAAGTGTACTAATGGCAGTGACATGTTTATGGGCTCAGCCCCTGCTAGGCCCAAAGTGTACTAATGGCAGTGACATGTTTATGGGCTCAGTCCCTGCTAGGCACAAAGTGTACTAATGGCAGTGACATGTTTAAGAGGTATGTCCCTACTAGGCACAAAGTGTACTAATGGCAGTGACATGTTTATGGGCTCAGCCCCTGCTAGGCCCAAAGTGTACTAATGGCAGTGACATGTTTATGGGCTCAGTCCCTGCTATGCCAAAGTGTACTAATGACAGTGACATGTTTATGGGCTCAGTCCCTGCTAGGCACAAAGTGTACTAATGGCAGTGACATGTTTATGGGCTCAGCCCCTGCTAGGGCCAAAGTGTACTAATGGCAGTGACATGTTTAAGAAGTATGTCCCTACTAGGCACAAAGTGTACTAATGGCAGTGACATGTTTATGGACTCAGTCCCTGCTGTGCCCAAAGTGTACTAATGGCAGTGACATGTTTATGGGCTCAGCCCCTGCTAGGGCCAAAGTGTACTAATGGCAGTGACATGTTTAAGAGGTATGTCCCTACTAGGCACAAAGTGTACTAATGGCAGTGACATGTTTATGAGCTCAGCCCCTGCTAGGCCCAAAGTGTACTAATGGCAGTGACATGTTTATGGGCTCAGTCCCTGCTAGGCCCAAAGTGTACTAATGGCAGTGACATGTTTATGGGCTCAGCCCCTGCTAGGCCCAAAGTGTACTAATGGCAGTGGCATGTTTATGGGCTCAGTCCCTGCTAGGCCCAAAGTGTACTAATGGCAGTGATATGTTTATGGGCTCAGTCCCTGCTAGGCCCAAAGTGTACTAATGGCAGTGACATGTTTATGGGGCTCAGTCCCTGCTAGGCCCAAAGTGTACTAATGGCAGTGACATATTTATGGGCTCAGTCCCTGCTAGGCCCAAAGTGTACTAATGTCAGTGACATGTTTATGGGCTCAGACCCTGCTAGGCCCAAAGTGTACTAATGACAGTGACATGTTTATGGGCTCAGTCCCTGCTAGGCCCAAAGTGTACTAATGTCAGTGACATGTTTATGGGCTCAGACCCTGCTAGGCCCAAAGTGTACTAATAGCAGTGACATGTTTATGGGCTCAGTCCCTGCTAGGCCCAAAGTGTACTAATGGCAGTGGCATGTTTATGGGCTCAGTCCCTGCTAGGCCCAAAGTGTACTAATGGCAGTGATATGTTTATGGGCTCAGTCCCTGCTAGGCCCAAAGTGTACTAATGACAGTGACATGTTTATGGGCTCAGTCCCTACTAGGCACAAAGTGTACTAATGGCAGTGACATGTTTATGGGCTCAGTCCCTGCTAGGCCCAAAGTGTACTAATGGCAGTGACATGTTTATGGGCTCAGTCCCTGCTAGGCACAAAGTGTACTAATGGCAGTGACATGTTTAAGATTTATGTCACTGCTAGGCCCAAAGTGTACTAATGGCAATTATATGTTTACTAGTGAATTGCCCGTCAAAAAATTACGGCAATAAAATTGTAAGGCAGGTAATGCCGTTTGCCACACAAAGTAAGTGTTTTGGTAGTCTGAGTACCTTCGACGCTCATTGCGAGCCTCTCGGTTGGTGTATTTTTGGCTCATTGCAAGGTACGTGCTGATCGCCTTTTGGCGCTCATTGCGAGCCCCTCCCCTGGTGTACTTTTGCTCCTCTGAGCACCCTTGGCGCTCTTTGTGATGTTTAGATGTGTAATTCTGCAGTTTGTAATAGTAATGCTATTAGTTGCAAGTTAGTGTTGTAAAATGGCGGCGACAGTGTATGTATTACGCGGGTGTGGAACATTTTGCGTCCTCCCACATAATGTATTTTATACCTCATACGGGCTTGTGTAAAAGTCTTATGTGTCTGGCGTTTTTTGGCGTGTATTAGTCATGTAGGCTGTATAGGATAAGTCGGCTGCGTGCGCGAGCGCAAAGCGTTTGTTTAGGTGTGTAATTCTGCATTTTGGAATGTCTATGTGTTAGGCTGTTGTGGAGCATGTCACGTCCTCCCTAATCGCGTATTTATATCCACTACGGTCTTGTGAAGAAGTCTTATGTGTCTGGCGGGTTTTTGCGTGTTTATTGGTCGTGTAGCCTTGTTTTTTTTTGGCCGCCATTTTTTTTGTCGCTTAGGCGATTTTTGTGTGTGGAAACTCGTGTGTGGTTCAATTGTCGTGCAACCTGACTCCCAGACGTCATTGCTGTCCCCACCGTGCTGTGAGTGATGTTTTTTTTTTGTATTTTTGTTAATTTTGGTGGTGTTATTGTTGTTTTTGTATGTGCGCGGTTCGGCCGTTAAGTTCGTATTTTTTGGACCTTGTATTTGTATTTTATTGTAAGTGACGCGGGTCGTATTTTTTTTTTCCGTGTAAGTCTCGCTTTCCTTGTTGCAAGTGTTTCGGGCCGTAATTTTTTAATGCGTTTTTTTTCAAACTCCTACGGGTCTCGCATTCTGAATTGTGTAATTGAG